>RJVU01016772.1:119175-137479 GCA_003731715.1 Anabarilius grahami | reverse complement strand
TGCTGACAGACACTGAAACGTTAAATATCTACTGACAGCATCCAAACTGTACAAAACATTATGTATGAAAACTTGTCAGGTAAACTAATGTTTATGAATCATCTGAGGTTCACAGAATATTGATATAATGGAATTAATAGATTGATTTTATGTAGAATCGGTTCTGGAAGTGACTGACGTTAATAGTTCTCAGACATGTTTTCTTCCATCGATATACAGCTGGAATACCGTAGTAAAATACTGTACCCTCTATAGCCTCATTCACTGTTCCCTACATTAGTGCACTTAAAGGTGTGAACAAGAGTCTGCTCAAGAAAATGTGTAATGATGGAGATAAATACACATGTTTGACATTTTTTATTATTGACAAATAAAATATAATGTTTCAAGCATAGCTGAAAGCAGCTGATCAAGCGGTTCAAACACCAAATTATCATTCCTGTCATGTGAGAAACGCTTACATCATCATTTAGCTTTGGCTGTTCTCATAATTAGTGCAAGCTGCGAGATGCTAACGGTCTAATCAGATTCAATTAACTATGCTAAGCTATGCTAAAAGTGGTACCGCCAGACCCGGAGATCGGCTGAATGGATTCGAAAACGGTAAAACTCAACTGTGTAACTCTAGGGGAGTTGGAAAACGAGCCTATTTTCAAAAAAAAAGTGGCGTGTTCCTTAAAAGGTGACGTAGGCTATGCAGTTTGTGCTGCACTCCTAGAGGAATCAAAAAATACAGCATATTTTGCAAAACGACTCTTTGCGCGTCGCGTCTGACACAAACAACACAATTCCAGCTCTTACAGGTGATTATGAAGGCATGTCTAAACAGGTAAATATAGGCTACTTTCAATATAAGATCCAACATATTAAAAATACTCTGTAGAGTGAACACGGGTGTTTAGCTTATAATAAACAAATCAAATTACAGTATATGCATGCACCGGGCACAGATTTGACATGACAGCATTCCGAGTTAAAAAAGTTATGTTAGATTCATATTCTTCTGCTCATGTGGTTTTTGTGTCATTATTTGACTGATTTGTGATGGTTCTTGTTCACAGAGGCATAAAGTTCACTGCAGTTTTCCTGAGATCCAGCTTTTGCTCCTCTGATGGAAGCATAAGTCACTTTATCATCACAGCGAACCTGAATGAACATCACAGTTATTGTTTCAACACACAATTATTACAGCATGATGTTTGAGCTCAATTCATGACACAAATTCAGAAGAAAACACAAACTATCATGTTGAGAGAAGCTGGACAACATCAAGGAAGTGTTTCTCACCTTGTTCTTTTGGTCTTGGTTTTTACTGAACACAGTGACCTCAGCATAAGTCACATGATCATCTGTCTGCTCCTAAACACCAATGGAAAAATGACAAACCAAGATATTAAAGGCCGTTCCATCACTACTATTATACACAGGTGCTGCAAATGTTTCAGGTAAAATATGTGTAAAACGAGCATCATGTGACAACTTCATCTACAAGTTTAGATTAGATCTATTATTCAGACATGACTGCAGTAGACTGAGTACAATTCTGGCAGTTCCAGTTGTGTCCTCTAGGGGGTGTATGTGCTTATGTTGAGTGTGAATTTACCTGTTGAGGAAGAGTGCTCTGTCCTGTTGGATAGACAGGTCGTGTTTGTTGATCCTGTAAAAAGAGCAGTTATTAGTGAAATCCTCCTCCTGCATTCTCCTCTCTTGTGTGTTTATTGATGCCAAGTTTCCACAATGATGTCATGATGACAGATCCTTGTGACATGAATGGATGTTACAGGAAAATCACCACAGTGTCAAATATACACAAATATACACAGATTATTGAAGATGAATCATATTGTTCACTGGCAGTAGATGAATGTAAATGTTGATTGTGTCATTGGTTCATCATATTTATTCTTATCTGTGAGTTTTAGAGCAGAAACAGTTCAAATACACTAACCTGTCATTATATAATCTGACTAATACGAGTGTCATATTTCAGGATCAGAGCTTATAAACACTAATAACTCATGGATCGACCTACAATACTCACCTCAGAGTCATCAGTTCCTCTTCTGTTATCTGAAACATAACGTCAAGAGAATATTGATGATCAAACACATAATGCAGTCTCGAATGCAATTGATTTTAGAAGAATTCTAGTGCATGGTATAATTATTTTAGTTACATAACATAAGAAAATAAAAACTCACTGTAGAGTTGTTAAATGTTGCATAGCCCTTTAAGGTTGGTGCTAAGCGTGAGTGGGCGGGGAGTTCCAGTGTTAGGTGCAGGGACACAGACATAGGTAGAGAGAAGTGCACGGAGTGAAGAATAAACCACATGTTCTGGTTTGCAACTACATCCTGCATGGTATCAGTTCTTGACACAATCTACATGGTGTCAGAAGAGTCTAAACATGGTTTAGGGTCTCCGCCGCATTGATCCACTAATTTTCGACGAGCATATAGTTTATAACTGGAGCAAATTCGAAAAAGAATTGCACATATATTGTAACGCTGGCCTATCAGACAAATCGAAGAAGGTGCAGGCATATACACTGCTAAATTTAGCAGGTCCCGATGTGGTGGAAAAATCAGAGGCTTTCACGTTCACTGAGGGAGAGGACAGAGAAGATCCCAATGTATTACTGCAAAAGTTGGCTGAACTCCTGCTCTTTGAGAAAAAGCTCACACTGGACTCAGTGGTGAATATATGTTTATTACATGAGCAATCCGAAAAGAGCACAAAAGAACTGAAACACGAGGCTGAACTATGTACTATACAAGATCGCTGCATCAATTGCAACAAATACCACGCCCCTGATAAACTTAAGTGCTTTGCTTTCAACAAACAGTGCAACAGCTGTGGAAAAAGTGCTACAGTTCGGCTCCATCACGCAAAACAGCACAACAGTCCCAAAGTCGTGATTACCCTCCTAAGCGAACTACAGTGCAATTTAGAAGCTCAAAATCATACTGAGTTAATGAATTGGACACAACCCTAAATGCCCCTGAGGACACTTTCTATTGTGAGACAGTGGATGATGTTTCTCAAAGAAATGAAATATTCACAACACTACACCTGAAGCATGGATCTGGCCAGTTAAAACTGAAAGTGGACACAGGTGCCAAATGCAACCTTATTTCTGCCCAACAGTTACACCTCATTGTACCCTCAGCTCACATAAACACTAATGAAAAAGTGAACCTCATTGCATACAGTGGGCAAACTATCAAGACTGAAGGCACCACGATATTAGACTGTGAGCAAGGCCAGCTCAAATTCCACATTGTAGATTGCAATCCAAGCAGTGGTCTCACACTGCAAGACAGCATAGCAATGGGCCTGATACAGTATGGACCACATGTGCATGCAGTCCAACACCAAGAGCCAGAGGTACGGGAATTTAGTGACTTGTTTGACACCACAGCGCTTGGTAAACTGCCTGTTTATCACATGCGATTAGACGAGTCCATAGTGCCCACTGTATGTGCACCCAAGAAAGTGCCCATTGCAATGAAGGAGAAAGTCATGGCAGAACTCGAGAGAATTACTAAATTGGGCGTCATCACCCCTGAAACCGATGCTACGGAATGGGTGTCTGCAATGGTCGCTGTCAAAAAGAAAGATGGCTCTGTAAGGATATGTATAGATCCAGCACTCCTGAGGCCACATCACCCATTAAAAACTATTGAACAGGTTATTGCTGACATGCCGGGGCCAAGGTTTTGCATCCTTGATGCAAAATGTGGATTTTGGCAAATCCCTTTAGATGAGGCATCATCTAAGCTGACCACATTCATGACGCCTTTTGGCAGGTACAGTTTCTTGCGTATGCCTTACGGGATCTCCAAGACAGTGAAGTATTCCAGCAAACCATGGAACATCTCTTTGACGGACAGCCATGTCAAATTGTGGTAGATGACATCCTTGTCTGGGGGCGCACACTACAAGAACATGATGAGCAACTGAAACAGGTACTTCACAAAATCCGGGCATGCAACATGAAATTAAACCCTGATAAGTGCAAATTTCGTGTCACCTCAGTGTCTTATGTAGGCCACCTCCTGACTGCTGACGGCATCAAACCTGACCCTGACAAGACTATAGCTGTCCGCCAAAATGCCAAAACCTGAGGACAAACAGGTATTACAATGGTTTCTTGGCATGACAAACTATTTATCAAAGTTCATTCCACACTATAGTGACATCACAGGCCCACTACGTGAACTGTTAAAGCTCAAGTTGCAGGATTCTGCCTTCCAAAAGTTTAAAGATGCTGTATACAGTGCCCTAGTTCTGCAATACTTTGATGTTACTAAACACGTTGTCCTCTCAGCTGATGCATCCCAACATGGACTAGGTGCTGTGTGTCTTCAGTAGGGTGCTCCTGTTGTTTTTGCCTCACGTGTCTCAACACTCACCAAATCTCGGTACGCCCAAATTGAGGAAGAAATGTTAGCATTAGTATTTGCAACACAGAGTTTATCTACGGCCAACCCGTCACCATGGAAATGGATCACCAACCTCTCATTACAATCCTCAAAAAGCCACTGCACACTGCCTCGGCACGTCTTCAAAGCATGATGCTCAAGCTCCAACGTTACAGTCTCAATGTGATTTACAAACGGGGCAAGGAACTCTTCGTCGCTGATGCTCTGTCAAGTGCTCATCTCTCCTCCACTGAGCCTCCTCTCTCAGACGACTTGCTAGAGGTAATGACGCTTCGTCGCAATGGACAGAAGAACTCCGATCTGTAATTAAATCTGATCCTACATGCCAAAGACTTGTTGACATGATAATGCATGGCTGACCACATGATCTCTGCCCATTCTTTGCAATGAGAGAGGAATTTGTTGTTGAGAACGGACACATTTTTAGAGGACAGAGACTTCTGATACCATTGTCGTTACAAAGTTACTATGTGACTCAGCTACATCAAGGCCATCCAGGATTGGAAGCCACAAAACGCAGGGCAAAAAAAACAATGTACTGGCCGACAATGTATGGTGATATAGAGAGAGCACTCTCTCGTTGTGCTCCTTGCAATGCCCTCAAGCCCCATCACTCAAGAGAACCCATGCAGCTGCAGAATGTTCCTGACCTTCCTTGGATGTTCACTGCTGCCGACATATTTGAATGGCATGGCAAAATCCACATGGTTCTAGTAGACTCCTTTTCTGGTTGGTTTGAGCTTGACCATCTACCTGACATGAGGAGTGTCACAGTAATTGCGAAACTCAGGAGACACTTTGCAGTCCAAGAACTTTTCTTCCGGAGCTGAAAGACAGACTGAAGCCCTCTGTATGCCGTCATGTCAAGGCTGTGTTAACCAGGAGGAGAAAGGAGAGCAAAGCATACTAAGACCGCAAAGCCCACACCCTTTCACCCTTACAAAAAGGACAGACAGTAAGGATGCAGACAGCTCAGGGTTTCGACAAACTGACGGTTATACAAGGCCCTGCTTCTCAGCCTAACAGCTATGTGGTAACATCTCAGGCCCAACAGTACACAAGAAACCGGCGTCTCCTTCTCCATGTTCAAGAGCCTGCACCTGCAGAATGTGGAGAGGATAATTGTAGCCCCCTTTCACCAGCTTCACCTCCTACAACCCCCCAGTCATCTGCAGTGTTGCCCTCTTAGAGAGAAGCATCCACCACTGGTGCTGCAGCCCAAACTGCCCAGCCTATAGTGACTCATTCAGGGAGAGTCAGTCGCCCCAACCCACGTTATCAGGACTATGTAACTGGTTAAGGACACCTAATCTTTTGTTTTATTTTTATAATCCACAATGTTACATGTTATACTTATTTTCCAGCTAATTTGAACATTATGTTTTGTATGCTCAGTTAGTGAGTGTTAGCTTAAGGGAAGGGATGTAGAGTTGTTAAATGTTGCATAGCCCTTTAAGGTTGGTGCTATGTGTGAGTGGGCGGGGAGTTCGAATGTTAGGTACAGGGACACAGACATAGGTAGAGAGAAATGCACGGAGTGAAATATAAACCACACATTCTGGTTTGCAACTACATCCTGCATTGTATCAGTTCTTGACACGATCTTCACTCACCGTCTCTTTTTCTGCGAATCATCCAGAGAATAAGAGCAGGAAGGAGAACAGCGAATGAAGTGACAATAATCACAATCACTGAGAGAGAGACGATATTACAGTCATATTAATACTGATGTCCACTGAGGTCATTTTCACTACAATGAGTTCATTTAGATCCTGATTCTAGAAAAACAAGCACTGAAATGAGGATGATGTTCATACACACCTAGAGAGGTTGGAGTCAGTGTTGTTGCTGTAGTTGATGGTACAACTATTAAAAACAAAATCATATTTGAATGCATGAACAAGATAATCTTTTACAAACTGAGACTGATTTATTCTAACCAAAAAATTCATAGCTAAAAAAACAAACCTCATTTCAATCATTCACATATATGATGATGAAGTGTATTTACTCTATTATATTTTAAGCTGACTTTTTCTTTGTTTTTGTGGGAAAGTGAATGATTGAGGTCTATTAATTCAATAAGGTTTGACAAGCTCTTCCTCAGTAATTCTCTGTAAAGCACTGAAATAAGAAAGTCCTGAATAAACACCTTGTTGTTCAGTAAATCCAGGTGTTTGTGCAGCTGCTGTCCTCTCAGAGTTTGGAGTATTTAATGACTTCTGATTCTCTGTACAAATTAAAGGATGGATTAATTAAAGCCAGTGTGAACCAGTGAAGTGAGAGACTGATGATGTGTGACAGTGATCATGTGATCATGAACCTTGTGTAGGTAGTGATGTTTGTGACGTGTCTGAAACATCACCATCATTAAATACGTGGCCAATGGGGTACCACTCTGCTTTTGTATATAAATCTGTTGTTCATGCCCCCTGAAGTGCGTCTTGGTCGAAAGCCTGCCCCTTTTCTTTCACTGCTGTGGATCACAGAGTGTGACGTTGGTCCACCAAGGCTGTGTGTGTGTGTGTGGTGTACTGCTTACCCCCAGTGCGGTGTGTCTACAGGGTGCCCACCTGTGCGTCAGGGCATCACAATAGCCCGGTCGGAGCGCCAGCTGTTAACCTACCAACTAAAGGAGCTACTATATGGCTTTGTTGTGAGTGTGTGTGTGTGGTTGTGTCTAATTATAAGGGTCCTCGTTAAGGCATTGCATCGCTCTTTCGCTCTCTCTCTCTCTCTCTCTCTCTCTCTCTCTCTCTCTCTCTGCTTTGGGTTGTCGACACTTCTGGTCCAGTGGCTAAGTGGGCCTGACATTTGTTTTCTTTCTTTTTATTTCTTTTGTGGTTATATTAATTTTTGTTTGGATTAATTTGTTTGTATTGATTTCTTTTGTATTACTGTCACTAACCCTCTGTTTTGTGATCTTTACTGTTTTGTTAACAGTCACTATTAATTGGAGTGATTACCGCTATGCGGTATCCGTAATCTCGGTTATATTGCAATCTTGAGCCGTGATCAGTTCTGAGTTTGTGATCTTTGTTATTTTGACAGTATACGTCGTTTGTTTTGCCTTTAATTTGTATTTTCATTTGTAAACTTATTTTGTCTATTTGAGTATTGCAACTTTTTTTAGCTTTGTTTATATTTGTTTAGTACATTGATTTTGACTGACTGTTTATTTGTTTATTTATGTTTGTTTATTTATGATTTTCCCTTCTCTTTTTTTGTGTTTTGCAGGAGCTGAGTGTTCCTTGGGAGCAGGCTGGTGCTGGGTTGCACAGACTTCACTTCAATACGGGTTGTCATATATTGCTGTGTCACTATTTTTGGTCATTATTTGCAGTGATTTTTTTGTGGATGTGATTCTGATTGGCAGGATTTCTTTTGTGCACTGGGTGCACCATCCTCCTAGCCTGCTTCTCACAAAGGAAGCCTCAGCCCCTGTAATTTTTTTTTCTTTCCTTTTTTTCCCATCCAACTAACACAATTAAATGCTGTGTTTGGGGCTTTAAATTTTGTAAACTCTTTTAACTAATTGTTTAAACGGAAACTCACGCCTCTTACCTTTTCTAAGTGAAACTTATTTGGTAGTTGTTTTGGTAAATCCCCCATTATTTTGGGGTGGCGTAGTCACTACAAACCAGCCACTTACTACATGTGGCGCAACTTAGAGCTGACAATGAGAGATTGCGACAGGAGAGGGCATCTGAACCGCAAGGGGTTAGTGTTGCAGGACCTAGTACTTCTGCCACAGCTACAGCCCCTATACTTCCATCACTGACTGGTACTGATACTCCAGTAACTGACAGGTTTGTATTTGTACCCAGAGATAGGAGGTGCCCAAAATTTTGTGGGAAGTCTGGGGTGGATATTAATGAATGGGTCGAAGAAGCTAAAGCATGTATGAGAACCCGTAATTTGTCCCCTGCGGATCAGGCCTTCTTTCTTTTCAATCACTTAGAGGGGAGGCATGAGAAGAGATATGATATCGTTCAGATGAGGAGCGTGGGGATCCTGAGAAAATTATTAGAGCACTGCGTGAGTTGTATGGATGTTCACTGTCATATGTAGCCTTGCAGGAAGCATTCTTCTCCCGGAGGCAGCAAGAGGAGGAAACTTTCTTGGAGTTTTCCCTCGCCTTGATGGGTCTCCTGGAGAAGGTTAAGCAACAGTCACCAAGTGCCATAGTAAACACTGAAATCGTGTTACGTGATCAATTTGTTGAATATGTTAACGATTGTACTTTGAGACGGAAGCTTAAACAGCAGGTGCACCGACATCCAAATTCCACTTTGTTAGAGGTGCGGAGCGAAGCCCTTCGATGGGAGCAGGAAGGGATGCCGGGGGGTGCGAGGGCCCGAAGTTTATCTGTTCCATTGGCACATGGAATTCAGTATGGTGTTCATGGAGATTCGCTGGTGGGGGCTCGTAGCTTGCCTCAAACATCTGAACTGGGTGAGTTGAGAGAAATGCTGAAAGTACAGCAAGAGCAGTTAAATCGTCTCACGCAAAGTTTTGCCCAATTGCAAGGTCCAGAAATGCGTAGTCGAGTCCCTCGTAATGGGTCTATAATTTGTAGGCAGTGTCAAAGGCCAGGCCATTTCGCTTGAGAGTGCGATGGGGAGCGGGTACCCCAGCGCACTCCGCATTCCATCATACCTTTTGCTTGGGGCGAGCAGTCTTCTACTCCTGCGCACTCTGAAAACTAGTGCCCACCGGGCTGCAGAGCCACAGCTCGGTTGGGGATTATATCGGCTCTGATTTGTCAAAAGGTCCTGTTTCAACGTCTCACTTAATGTCATCTTGTCCTCATCTTGTTGCCTCTGTAGGTGGAGTGCCAGTGCCTTGTTTGGTTGACACAGGCTCCATGGTCTCCACTATTACAGAAAGATGTTTTTTGCAGCACTTTGAACCTTGGGGTCAGGAGCGACATCGGTCATGTCAATGGTTACAGCTTTGTGCCACCAACGGTTTTTCCATTCCCTATCTTGGTTATATGGAGCTGGATATTGAGCTCTGTGGCCAAGTTATTTCAAATTGTGGGGTGCTTGTTGTCAAAGACCCTCCTGGTGGCTTGTGTGATCAGATTCCGGGGGTTCTCGGAATGAATGTTCTGAAACGATGCTACCAGGAGCTCTTTGGACAGCATGGCCCCGCTCTTTTTGATTTTCCAGATGTGTCAAAAGCCCCGCACTTTGTATCTCAGGCATTACAACATTGCTCTGATGTTAACACCGTAACTAGCGTAAGTCGCATTCGGGTTTGGGGCCGTAGGCCTTGTCGCATTCCAGGGGGCATGCTCAAGTTTGTTCCTGCAACTTGCTCCGACGAATATTCTAGTGGAGCCATACTTTTTGAGCCTCGTGAGGCCGGTTTGCCTGTTGGGTTGTTGTCGTCACCGGCAATAGTTAAGGTTAACCAGGGGACGGCTTATAAACCTGTGATTAATGTTGGTATGACTGATGTCATGCTTTATCTTCGTTCCCCGATTGGCACGTTGAGTAGTGTTTATGTGGTAAGTTTACCCACAGGTGTGACTGAGGTTCAGCTGGACGTGGCTGTGGTGGGTGCTCAGAATGCAGAAGTGGGACTTACCGTACAGGAGCAAGTTGAAGCAGTGGACCTGTCGAGTCTGTTAGAAGTGGAGCAGAGGCAGGTAAGAGCTTTAGTCTACAAGTTTCATTCAGTGTTCTCTGCCCAGGAGGGAGACTTGGGTTGCACAAATTACATTTCTAATGGCATTCCTTTAGTAGATGAGACTCCTATTCGACAGCATTTCCAGCGGATACCCCCATCAGAGTATGAGGTAGTAAAGGCCCACATAAATCAGTTACTCGAGGCTGAGATCATTAGAGAAAGCTGTAGTCCGTATGCTTCACCAATCGTGCTGGTTAAAAAGAAAGACGGTAGTCTGCGCATGTGCGTTGACTACCGTCAACTTAATCCCAAATCTAGGAAAGATGCGTTTCCTCTGCCCCGAATTGATGTGTCCCTGGATTCCCTGAGTGGTGCCTGTTGGTTTTCGACCCTTGATTTGGCCAGTGGGTATAACCAAGTTCCAGTCACAGAGAAAGATCAGTTGAAGACTACTTTCTGTACACCTTTTGGACTCTTTGAGTGGAACCGTATGCCCTTTGGCCTATGCAATGCCCCAGGCACCTTTCAGAGGTTAATGGAGCGGCGGTTCGGGGACCAACAGTGTCAATCCTTGCTTTTGTACCTGGATGATGTGGTAGTAATTTCTACCTCTGTAGACATTTGGAGCGCTTGGAGGTAGTCCTAAATCGGTTAGAACATGAAGGATTTAAGATTATGTTAAGCAAGTGCGCGTTTTTCCAAGGAGAGGTAAAGTATTTGGGCCACGTCATATCTGCTGAAGGGGTTTCGACCGACCCTGCAAAGATCGAGGCTGTGGCTGACTGGCGGCGCCCATCTAATGTGGCAGAGTTGCATTCATTTCTGGGTTTTGACAGTTATTACCGCCGCTTTGTGGAGGGGTTTGCCAAGTTGGCGGGCCCCCTGCATAAGCCGGTTGCAGTGTGTGCTGGTTCGGGACCCAGAAAGCGAGCTCTCTTCTGCCCCGGTGTTGGCATATGCAGATTTCTCCAGGCACTTTATATTAGAGGTGGATGCAAGCCATAGCAGGTTGGGTGCAGTACTCTCGCAGGAGCAAGGAGGTAAGGTGCGCCCTATTGCTTATGCTAGCCGCGGTCTTGGTCATGTTGCGCTCAGTGGGCCTAACTATAGTTCCATGAAATTGGAATTTGTTGCGCTCAAGTGGGCCATGACTGAGAAATTTAGGGAGTACCTTCTGGGTCAGAAGTGCATTGTCTATACCGAAAACAATCCCCTTAGCCACCTGACATCTGCTAAACTGGGAGCTACCGAACAACGTTGGGCTGCCCAGTTGGCCGCCTTCGATTTTGAGGTCCGGTATCGCTCTGGAAGGTGCAACCGGAATGCTGATGCCCTCTCCAGACAGAATCAGTTTTGTCAGGAAATGCGGGAGAGTTTCTTACCAGGGACTGTTATTCCAGCAGTGGTGAGGCAGGCAGTGGAAGTAGAACCGGTAATACAGGTGAACCAAGCAGTCGTTACGGCATTCCCCAGTTTCTCCTCCGAGGATTAGAGTTCACTACAGGAGGCAGATCCTGATATTGGGAGGGTTTTGGCATTTTGGGAGCAGAGGTTATTTCCCAGTTTTGCGGAGCGCCAGCAGCTCCCCAAGTCCATTTTGACATTGCTTCGGCAATGGGACCGTCTTTTGAAAAAGGATGATGTCCTTTATCGCCGTGTGTCACGCCCTGATGGAGGTGAGGAGTGGTTTCAGTTGATTTTGCCTGCGTCATTAAAACGTGGCTAGTTGACTCAGTTGCATCAACACCATGGACATCAGGGCGTTGAGCGCACTACTGAGTTGATATGTCAGCTGTGTTATTGGCCAGGGATGTCAGCAGAGGTGGCACAGTGGTGTAGGGAATGCGAAAGATGTCAACTGTGGTTTTTCAGGTTCGGGGTCCCAGGTCGTATCCACTCTGACCAGGGGCGGAATTTTAAGTCGGCCCTCATGAAACAACTCTGTAGGTTTTATGGGATTGAAAAATCTCGTACTACACCCTATCATCCAGTGGGCAACGACCAGTGTGAGCAGTTCAATTGAACGCTTCATAATCTTCTGCGCACGTTGCCTGCTTCCAGAAAAAGGGATTGGGCTGCTTTCCTCCCACAGATCTTGTTCTGTTACAACACCACTCCTCACCAGGCCACAGGTGAGTCTCTGTACCTCCTGATGTTTGGCCAGGAACCTAGACTCCCTGTCGATTTCCTGTTGGGTAGGGTCCACGAACCTGGTTCATGAGTGGATTGTAGAGCATCAAGCCAGGATGTATGTGGCCTTTGAGGGGGCACGGAAGCGTCTGAAGGCTGCTGCTGAACGCCGTAAGAAACGGCATGACCAGCATGTTCGTGATGCACCACTGAGGGAGGGTCAACTGGTTTATCTCCGGGATCATAGCGTGAGAGGCCGTCATAAAATCCAGAACCTGTGGAGCTCAGTGGGCACCAAAAGATGGAGGGTCTGTGTATGCTGTTGCACCCGTGGATGATCTGGGTAAGATCCAGCATGTGCACCGCTCGTTGATGAAGACTCGAATCCAACTAGATTCTTCAATTGTTGTTCGTCCGGACAGCCCCCCAGCTGGAACGCTGTCCTCATCAGGAGATTCAGAGGAGCTGGTAAGGCATCCTTTGTAACGCAAGAACCAGTACAATCTTCTCTAGAGGTGGCAGGACCCTCTGTAGTGCCTGTGCCTTCTGTAAATGGTGAGTTGGTGTGTGATGTTGATCTGGGCCTTATGGGTGCATCTGCTTTTCTTCCCTCGAATCAGCCTAGGGATGGTCTTGGAGTTGTGCGAAGGACGAGGCGAGCCACAGCGGGGCAACATTCTAATGTCCATCATCTTCCACGAGCAGTGGAGAATGTAAGGGATGTGGTATGTGTTCCGGGGTCTATATCTAGCATCACTTCTGGGTTGTTTAGGCAATGGGACTAATGCCAGGGGACTTATCCCCTGGGACTTGATTTATCTAGACTATGATTTATCTTTGGGGCGACGACACAGAAATAGGTGGTAAAATGTAGTGATGTTTGTGAAGTGTCTGAAACATCACCATCATTAAATACGTGGCCAATGGGGTACCGCTCTGCTTTTGTATATAAATCTGTTGTTCATGCCCCCTGAAGTGCGTCTTGGTCGAAATCCCGCCCCTTTTCTTTCACTGCTGTGGATCAGAGAGTGTGACGTTGGCTGTTGGCCGCGCTGCTGCTTTGGGTTGACGACACTTCTGGTCCAGTGGCTAAGTGGGCCTGACATTTGTTTTCTTTCTTTTTGTTTCTTTTGTGGTTATATTATTTTTCATATGGAAGCTGAGTGTTCTTTGGGAGCAGGCTGGTGCTGGGTTGCACAGACTTCACTTCAATACGGGTTGTCATTTATTGCTGTCACTATTTTTTGTCATTATTTGCAGTGATTTTTTTGTGGATGTGATTCTGATCGGCAGGATTTCTTTTGTGCACTGGGTGCACCATACTAGCCCGCTTCTCATAAAGGAAGCCTCAGCCCCTGTATCGATTAATTGTTTTTTTTTCCCCCTTTTTTTTCCCCATCCGAAAACTCTTTTAACTTTAATAAAAAAATAATAATAATTGTTTAAACGGAAACTCACGCCTCTTGCCTTTTCTAAGTGGAACTTATTTGCGTGTTCTTTTGGTAATTCCCCCGTTATTTCGTGGTGGCGTAGTCACTACAAACCAGCCACTTACTGCATGTAGGAGCTGCTGCTGTAGTTTGGCTTGATTTCTTCTCAGAGTTTGAGCTGCTGACTGGAATCAGTGTTGTTGAATCCACTGCAGAAGATGAATGTTCAGATGTTTATCTGTAGGACATTAACATCATATTTTACAGAAGTAATAGTTGTTTCTCACCTGAATACTTGACAGTGTATCTGACTGAGGTCTGGAGTTGATTTCTGAGAGTAAGCTGACATCTCCACTCTCTGTTGTCATCTTCATTCAGGAGTGTTGTAGTCAGATTGATGATACAGTGATATGATGATAATAATATCTGATATCTGGAGTCTGTCATCAGATGAACACCAGCCTGATTCACCCACAACAGCTGAAGTCCCTCAGAACGGAGCCAATAATCACAAGAGACACGAGTATATGAATACAACTGACAGGAGAGAGTCACAGAGCGACCTGGACTGATCTCAGTCTGTGAGGATGATGATGATGAAGATGATGATGAAGATATAGACACTGAAACTGAACATAAGACACAAATCACAGATGCTTCAGTCATCATGTGAGATTAAAGAAAGAATCTATCCTTTTTTAAATTGATCACATAATTATAAAATCACCATGAAGAACATGCAGATAAACACGTGCATCAGTTCCTTGGTTTTGTCCATTCACGTATTGTTGGCAGATGTAAGATCCATAATCTTCTTCTGTGACGTTCTTGATGTTCAGAGAGCAGTCAGACCCCAGACTCAGTCTCTCGTATCTCTCTGCGTCTTTCTTCTTTTTCCCTTCAGTAATCAGTTCAACTGTCCTGGAATGTCTGAAACTGTTATAGGTCCATGTAGTTGATTTACAGTCAGAAAGAGCATTATTACAGGGCAGACGGATGTTTTCACCAGAACTGATGAACACATTCTCATCATCCACTCCACTGGTACCTGGAACACAATATATTTCAGAGATCATTATGATATATTTGGGGCAGTCGTGGCCAAATGGTTAGAGTCCGACTTGTAACCCGAACATTGTGGGTTCGAGTCTTAGTACTGACAGAAAATGTAGGTGAGGGAGTGAATGAACAGAGCTCTCTTCCACTCTCATTACACTCAACTGAGGAACTTGAGCATGATATTGAACCCCCAATCACTCCCAGTGTGTGTGTTCAATACTCACTGCTGCACTTGGATGGGTGAAATGCAGAGCACAAATTCTGAGTCTGGGACACCACAATACTTGGCTTCACGTAACTTTATATACTGTACAAAAGGCTGGATGTCTTTAAATTTTTTAAAACTCAAAAACAAATCAGAGATTATTACAGTTGGGCTGACTGATACTTTTAATCTTGGTCCACTGGTCTCGTATAATAAAACAGTGGTGAAGAATCTGTGTGTTTTATTTGACAAAGCTTTTAAATTTGATAAGCAAATAAATGCTGTTGTCAAATCCAGCTTTTTCCACTGGAGACTTCTGGATAAAGTCAAGACGTTTCTCTCTTTTAAGGAGCTTGAGAAAGTCATTCATGCCTTTATTTTTCAAGTCTTGATGATTGTAATTCTCTGTATAGAGGAGTTAGTCAGACAGCGTTGTCATGTTTGCAGCTGCTTGATGCTGACAGGGACGTGAAAACAAGAGCATTTTACCCTGATTTATCTTCTCTTCATTGGTCACCAGTGCGTTTCTGAATAGAATTGAAGCTTTTGTTGTTTGTTTTCAAATCTTTAAATGGGTTGGCACCACCTTACCTCACAGACCCTTAAAACAGCAGACATCTACTAGATCTCTTAGTTCCTCTGATCAGCTGCTTTAATTGTTTCTAGATTAAACTCAGGGGTGACGGATCTTCTCTGTAGCTTCATCTAGACTGAGAGATCTTTTACCCTCACATGTTAGAGCGGATCCAACTATATCTAGTGTTAAAAGTCCAGCATAAAAAGCAGATAATTCTAATACCGTCTTTTTTCCTCATGAACACAATCATCACACTCTCCAGAATAAAGTGTTTGTCTTGATCAGAGAGCTGTTGAAATCTCTGAATATGAAGATAATTGTTGATCATCAGATGTTTGAGTGACTCTATGTCCAGTATCAGGAATAATACAGTATGATCTGTATGTATCAATACACAACTCTGAGATCACAACGTGAATGTGTGCAAGAATAAACTGAGCATGTTCAAATCAACTCTTTCCAGACTAATTCCACTAAATGTCTTTAGAGAAAATCCAGATTTCTTTACCTGTGAGAAGTGAAGAGAGAATGATCAGTCCCAGCAGACACAGATCACACTGATCAGCCATTTTCTGTTTCTGTCAGTCTTTCTCTTCATTATATAGTTACAGCTCTTTCTTCAGACAGGAAGGGCTGGTAGAGTCTAAAGAAAGAACTTCCTCTGATCTGAACTGAGTGTTGAAATTCTAGTTATTTCATAATGCAATGCCAATGCATAATGGAGAACTGTTGATTTGTTCTTCACTGATGTTTCAATGTAATGTACAGTACACTTCTACTGTAATAGGAACAGTCCCTGAAGATCAACTCATGGTTGATGTTCAAGAGCACAATGGTAACAGCTCAGGGAGTTTAACCTACAGTCATTCTGTTTCCACACAGACTTTGACATGACAGCAGCTGTGAAACATGTTCTTCAGTGTGAGAAACTGCATATTATAAACCACACTGGCTCAACACACATCTGATCTGAACACAAATTATAGACGATTCTTCGTTTCACTTCTTTCTTTTAGCAGTTTCCTGCATGCAGTTAAACTTTAGAAATAAAATCATTAAAGTATTAGTGATAAAATTGGTTTATTAATGAAAGACTATTCATTATCTATGACTCATTTGTAAAAAAATAATAATAATTAAAAACTATTTTAGATTTTTTTATTTAAGTATTATTACTGAGTATTATTTTGTAGTAAAGTCGACTTGTCCCAGTAACACACTTTGGCTTTTGGACACTTATATTAGCATAAACAACAACACAAGACAACCCTAAAAAGTAATTCAGGGGACCCGTTACCACTACTTAAATAAATGCATGGTTCTGAGTTAAAATTGTAATATATTGTTTTAATGAAACCTTTTAAGTTGCAAACATTATTTTATAGAGTTTTGATGACATAATAATGCTGATCATTACATCAACTTAATATCATCTGTAATTTAAACTAAAATGTCTGCGGTAATTGGCTCTTTTTTAATAGGTTGTAGTGAATTAATAAAATTGTATTGATTATCTTGAATTGTTTTATGTGAGTATAGGTGACTTTAAGTCTGAGTGGACATCCATGACATGCACCTAAACTTCCTTCAGTTAAACAAAGACAAAACTGAAGTCATTGCGTTTGGAAACAAAGATGAAGTTCTCAAAGTGAACACATACCTTCACTCTAGGGGTCAAACAACTAAAAATCAAGTCAGGAATCTTGGTGTGATTTTGGAGTCAGACCTGAGTTTCAGTAGCCATGTAAAGACAATAACTAAATCAGCATATTATCATCTCAAAAATATTGCAAGAATTAAATGCTTTGTCTCCAGTCAAGACTTAGAGAAACTTGTTCATGCTTTCATCACCAGCAGGGTGGATTATTGTAATGGGCTCCTCACTGGTCTTCCCAAAAAGATCATAAGACAGCTGCAGCTCGTACAGAACGCTGCTGCCAGGATTCTGAGCAGAACCAGAAAACATGAACACATCACACCTGTCCTCAGGTCCTTGCACTGGCTTCCAGTTGCATTTAGAATTGATTTTAAAGTTCTGTTACTTGTTTATAAATCACTCAATGGCCTAGGACCTCAATACATTGCAGATATTAACAGATCACTCAGATCATCAGAACCACAACTGCTCATTTACTGAATGAGTGCTGTGCTATGTATGAACTGATTGAAATGTAATCAATTTTTTGTTCTTTTTCTTGTTTTTTATATTTAATTTTTAATGCATTTTAAATCTTGCTGTCTGGTTGTATAAGCTGGGAGTATTGGGAAGAAAGCCTTTGTGCTGTTAGCCCTGTTGGCATGAAATTCTCTGGAAAGAGACAAATTAAAAGTTATACTAAAGATTTGGGGAAAAGGGATAAACCATGGTGGTTGAGACAGCTCTGTGGTAAGCCAGTGTGGTTAAGAGATTTCTTTGATAAAAGAAACTGAAACAGTGTGGTGAAAGTAGTGGGTCTGAGTGAACTCGAGGCCGAGGACAAAATTAACAGAGTGAGGACTGGAGGTTCAGTCCTAGAGCTCTTCCTGGACAATTGTAGGTGCAGCAGGTTATTTAGGCGCCAATGGGTGGTGATGCCAATGATCCAGGGCTGCATGTTTCTGGCTATTCCCATGCAAGGGTACAGTTTAAACACACAAATATCCTGACTGAAACCATCTGACTCTTCCATCCAGATAGAGGTATTCTCTGCTTTTATTGATATTTTTATGTCTTATGCATTCCATTTTTATTCTTATGTATGTGTTTCCTTTTCATGTAAAGCACTTTGAATTACCATTGTGCAGGAAATGTGCTACATAAATAAACTTGCCTTGCCTTAAC
>RJVU01016772.1:80872-111548 GCA_003731715.1 Anabarilius grahami | reverse complement strand
CAGGTTTTTATTTATTTTTTTTTTTTTTTATAATAATATATATTGTTAATATCAAATATTAATCATATTTATCTTTTATAGAAATTGCACTTCTAGTGACACAACCGGGGTTTATTGATCTGACACAGGATTTTGAAGAACACGGTCCTAGCACCAGCGATGCTGATAGGATAAGAGACGCTCAGCCTGGTAGACCTTATATCGGATTCAGACAAAGAGTCTGAGGTGTGCGTCAATGTACCTCCCAGGAAATGGAAAAACATAGATGACTCTACCCCACGCCAAACTCCTCAGGTTAAGCTAATTAATGGTAAGACTATCAGTCTTTTATTATTTTTGTAGAAAATATTACAATATTCACAGCATTACCTTTGATATAGAAAGTAGTTTTTGATGTTTTTATTTATTTATACAGATAGAGGCATCAGCTGTGCTGAACAAATAATCAACCTCACATCAGATTCTGACATAGAGTCTGATGTATCCGTCGTTGAGGGAAGCGGAAAAACATAATAGGATCTAATTCACACCAAACTCCTCAGGGTAAGACTATCTTATTTTTTTCAGATTTACAGTTATAGTTATCAACGTATTCCACAGCATGACAGCCATTAATGTGGAAAATCAGTTTTTAATGGTTTTAAAAAAAATATTCTATACAGATAGACACATCAGGAGCGTGGATGATGTTTTAACATGGACGGAATCACAGGTCTTCGAATGGGATCGATCGTCATGGATCAGTGATCGATACGACAAGACTACAGTGAGAGCCAGGCAGGTTTCAGAAAAAGATTTCAGTTTTAAGTCTTTATTTATAATCACTACAAATTTAAAACTCAAACATGGTTCATATAAGTATTACACGTTTGCATACACTGAATACATGATAATTTTTGGTAACACTTTACAATAACAGTACATGAATAACCATGAACTAATACCTGAATTAATAGTTACTTCAACATGAACTCATTATTAGTTAAGATATGAACTAATCATGAACTAATGAAGAGTGATCCTTAACTACGACAGGAGTCATAAGGATTCATGCATGAAAACAGCAGCCTTAACTACGCATTAATATATGTTTGATAGTTAATGCATTAATTAACATTTAGGGTAAACTAAATCAAACAGTCTCTATAAGAAGGAATAATAAATATTTGGACTTTGAAATAAATGTAAACAATTTATCATTGTCAGAATTTAAACTACTGACATCAGCAGCTTCATTATAAACATCACTGAAAGGCACAGGATTAGTTTGTCATTATTTTCACTGATCCTCCTTATCAAACATAAAATACTAAATAAAATAATAATTTATCTTAAAAGGTCTTAATATGTTTTGTAAAAAAATCTTTCCTACCAAACTAAACTACTGTGACTTACAACAATTCCTGAGGAATCGGTTCCCAAAAAAAATAACCAAACAGGAAACATGAACTAAGGTCAGGGAAGGTTTGCTGGATTCAGAAGTTCAGTCTCCATCCAGACGCAGGCCGTGATCATACAGTACCTCCATTCTCTGACTTTATGAAAAGTCACACAACATCACTTAACTGGGCTGAATACCTATATAGTTGTGTTAGTACATGTGTATTTGATAGTAAGTTAATGATCAATCATGAGTTGAATTTGGTAAGTAGTTAACAGTGAAATATTTACGACGTGCCCCCTCAAGTAAAGTCATGACATAAGTATGCATTAACTAACCATTAGTTGATGTTAGTATATGGTTAGTTAATAATGAGTTAATTATGTTTGTGCCCCCTCAAGTAAAGTCATGACATGATGCACTTACAAATCATTAACTAATATATGAATATACACTAAGAGTGCCATCCTTATTCCTTTACACCCCGGTACAAAAAAACAAAAATAAAAGTATTTGTATTTTATTTTTATTTATATAATTAAACATATATGGACTTGAAAGCAAGCCATAAACATACCTGTAAAGACACGCAAAAGGCACATTTACATGTAAAACCGGGCGCGTCCACAAGCTAATGCTAATCAAAGCATATACATTTAAACGACAAAAATACAAATACAGTTAATAACTGCATATAACATCCTGAAAATCCCAATAAAACATACATGTAAATATATCTTTAATTATTAATTCGGCTTACCAAAGCAGTCAACATTTATTAGTTCAAAATGCCAGCAACACAACAAGCGTGCCAAGAGAACACCTAGTGTGCGCCACTAATGAGTGTCCCACCAGAAACAAACCCTACATACTTTACTTCCGGGAATAAACTATGACTATTTAGCTATGACTAAATATAAATGTACTATAAAAATCAGAAAACGGTTTAGATCAAATTAAATTTATTAGTGGTAGTTAGCAGTGATGCGCGGGTCAATGTATAAACAACCCGCACCCGACCGACGTTTTCAACTAACCCGCCGGCAACTCGGACCGCAAAAAAAAAAGGAAAATATTGTACCTGACCCGCTTCCTGACCCGCATTTTTTTAAAAGGTAGTAAATGCTCATTGTAGCGTCATTGGGCCATAGACGTAAGAACTAGGGGTGCGGCCGCCCCCCTCCCATACGCCCCCCATCAGCCTCCCTGGCCAATAATATCCATTGATCCAGGCTGTGGAGGAGAGAAATGTGTAAGGACCTGATGTGGTGAGCTCAGAGGTGCAGCGGCGAGAGCAGGCAGTTCTTGAGGTGGCCCATCATTTTCCATTTCAGCTGTCTAGATGCATATTATTGATGAATGCGATGTTTATGTTTCGACTCTGCTTGAAGAATTCATCAGCAGGTCAACGGAGAGAAGGCCCACTTTTGTAAAAGTGTGAAAGCCCTTAGGAGCGCAAACTGTTCTTTTTCTGAATGCTGTATGATATAGCCTAGTGTTATGTAATAAAGGCTTGATTTATTCATTTATTTTGTTTCATTTTCTTAATTAAGATGCCGCATGTGTTTATCCCGTCTAATCGAAGTGTGCGTCTCTCCCCCGACTTTCCCAACAAAAATCCCGCCCCCTCTCAGAAAATACATAAAACTGACATTACTGAGCTATATGCATTTAAAAGTAGCCTATTAAAATGGTACAATGGCATTGCTCAGTTCAACGTGTTGGGAAATCGGGCATTTTGTCCCGCGTCAGCATTTATTCAAAAGTTAATAACGCTCAACATTCAAAAGGTAAATAAGGATTTCTCACTTGTATTAGTAGGCTTAGGCTATTTCGCCACGTGAATGCCCAATTGAAGCTCTCACAAGCACAAAATGCAGGGATAGAATATGTTAATAACCTAGTATTTATTAACGCATTTTAGACAAACAAAAACAGGTAGGCTAAGCCAAAGACTGAGGCTACAATATCCATAAATAAATGTTCACAAATACCCATGAAAGTAAAACTGAAACCTTTAGTAAGTAAAACTGAAAATTACAAAGGTTTAATTGGCATCTTTATTTCAAACGACCCGACCGACCGTGACCCGAATATCATTAAAATGATGACTCATAACGGCGGATGACCGCAGGCACCCGCTCATTTTGGATCAACCCGCGCATCACTGGTAGTTAGTCTATTTTCCACTTTTGTTTAGACGGATCTATGTAATTAATGGCTAAATAATCATGTGCCATTCCAATTATTTGTCACAAAGCTGCAGATGGCAGATTATGATATTACAGTGTAAATTATGACAGTATTGTAAAATGTAAATTAATGCATTAATTATCAAACATGTATTAACGCGTAGTTAAGGCTGCTGTTTTCATGCATGAATCCTTATGACTCCTGTCGTAGTTAAGGATCACTCTTCATTAGTTCATGATTAGTTCATATCTTAACTAATCATGAGTTCATGTTGAAGTAACTATTAATTCAGGTATTAGTTCATGATTATTCATGTACTGTTATTGTAAAGTGTTACCGAATTTTTAAATACACTCATTCGGTTTTAATCTTTTCACAAAGTACGTTACCATTTTATCATTTTTAATATAATCGTCATTATACAACTTTATAACATTGTTATAGCTACGTCCGTTGATCAAATGATACAGAAAAAACACACAGTGTTGCCCGCAAGCAGGCACGTGCACAGGTAGGACTCAACCTGTGCAGAGCACATGCCCTTTTTGTCCTTACACTCCGAAGTGCCCTTTTTTTGGAGGTGTTTTATTTTATTTATTTATTCTCTTCAATAAATCAATACTATCGGTCACCCTTTACGTCTGTCTGTCTGATTTGTAAATATATTTAGCCTAATAAAGGTATTAAAAAGAGCTTGTGACAAAATCGTTTTGGTTCCGCTCAAACTGTCAGTCAAACCTCTTAACTCCGCCCCCTGAATGCAGCGAACTGAAGTTCCACAGCAGTTCAAAAACTGAGCGCTCATAACCTATGATGACGTAGCCTAATGTGATACCGTCGTTTTAATGATGGACAAATTGCATATTTGCACATATTCGCTGGTCAATAACCCGGCGTAACTGCATTTGACTTTTAACAGCGACTGAGTGATCCTCGTCAGCTAGGTAAAATATATTTCTAAAAAAATGTCATCTTTGATTTGTGATGGCTATCTGCTGATACACTTAATTCATGATAATTTAACGTAATCAAGGGAGTTGTCCTTTTTCAGTTTCAGCACATGCCCCTCAAAAGGTCTGTGCACGGCCCTGCCCGCAAGTATCCAATGTGAAATCCTTCACACGTCTGGATGAAAATACCACTTCTGATGCGTTAGTTAGCAGAAAGTTTTTGATGGCTCCTGGAAAGCAGTCGCTGTCGGGGGGATTTCCAAAGCTGTCGAAAAAATACCCTGTACCACCGCTATGTAAATAAACAGCTAACCAGTGTTCACCCGGCATCAGTGCAGGGTGAGTGTTTATTATTGCGGTGGACGGTGAGTTCCTTAATGGCGTTTCAGGTAGTTGATAGCTCGGGAGCACCCCGAGAAAATGAACGTTGCATGAAATTTTGTCCATGATACCGGTGAGCTGCACTGTTCATTTCAATAGTAATCAACCAGGACCTGTCTGCGGTTAGACACCTCAATGATACTATCGAAGAAAGCGTAGACTAATAAAGTAATAGTTTGCGGCAACGGTTGTCTGAAGCGGGCCTCGAGTCTGATGTTGCCTGACTTGATGAGCGATATGTGCTGACCACACTCTTTGTCAGGCGTGAGGTTGAAGGCATAAAGGGTGTATCCGTTCAGAAAGTCATCCCTGTCGATAGAGAGCGCTTGGTTTTTAAGATGTCTTCCGGATGACATTGCCAGTTGTAGCGGCTTGGCGGGGAATTGCTGACCGTCGATGTAGACTGCTAGGAACTCCAAATTGTAATGTTTGAAAGCAAAAGGGTTTTTATTGTAGGCTCCTGTGAATGCCTCGTTATCGACCATAGCCAGGACGATAGATTTTGGTAGCGTTCCTAAAAACAAATTTTCTTGATTTGAAACACGGGACCCCGCGGGTATGGTGAAATTTTTTAGACAAACCCGATCTATGGGGTACTTTGTGGTGGTCGAGAGCAAAGCCTGGGCATGCCCCAGTCTCACAGAGGGTGATACAGAGACTTTCTTGACAAATAGGCTCGCTGACATAATATTTAATTTGTACGCCACATCGCCGTCTCTCATCGGAAAGAATACGTCTTTGGCTCTGATCATCCGTAGTTTAATGTCCATTCAACATAAATTTTTCAACACCATTCAACATTAATTTTTTCTTGAAAGAAAATATCACTGTGAATAGGTGCCAGCAGTTCCACCACTCTGCTGTTTGGTGTGTAGGCGGCCCTCTTTTTCAGCCCCCGGTTATGGCCGCCTTTGTAAAACAAGCCAGCAGAGAAAAGCGATTCCAGCGCATCTTTACTGTAGTTGATCAGACTCTCGATGACACATCGATAAGGATACGTGCTCGAACTCTGAGATATCCAAAACCTCTTTAACGGTTAGACGTACTCCACTATCCTTTAAGACGGACTCTTTTAATCACTTTTTACCGCCTAAAGAACCGGGGTTAGACGGTGTGTACTAAGCTTTTTTCATGAGCTCCGACAAGTTGTCGTTTCAACCCGCACACAAGAATAAGACATACCAACGGGGAGATTCAATCTTTTATTAAAAAGAAAAATATTAAAAACAGGATACATAATGACAGCATACCATAGGTAATAAAATAATAAATTGAAATGCGATTACATAATGACAGCATGCTCTAAATAAGTAAAAAAAAATTAAAAGATTAGTGATAGTCTAGCCAGAAAAGAAATTCTTGGCATGACTTCCAATCATGGCCTAGGACATTGTTGACCGTTGTTTCAACAATTTCGCCAATGGTGACAGAATCAACATCATGTTTTCTAACCAATTCCACACAAACATCTGTTACATATGTGCAGATACAGAGGATGTCACTGAGGTGAAAGCCTTCGCTACATTGAATCATCACCTCCAGAACATTTGGTATCATCTCGCAATATGGTTCAGTCCCTTTAACACACATTTAAAATCATCCCATGAATCAGCTAGCCCTCTAATATGAAACATGTATTTTGATTCACGGGAGGTATCCCCCTCATCATAATCATCAACATCCGAATCGAGGGCTTCTTCGATCAAATTTTTCTATAATGCAATCATATGTCTTCTGTAATGACCTTTAAACAGAATTTCTGTGATGCTCCTTTGGCTACATACAGCACCCATGGTGGTAGGGTCTTGCTCACTCTCCATTCACAATTGAGAAACCTTGCCTGAGATCGACGGTGTTGTGCACAACTTTCTCACAGGATTTGTCCAAAAGTTTGTCTCTGATTTCTTGTAGTTTTGCAGTGATGAATGGTTCGTCTTTTAATTTGTGCAGAATAGCTCTGGCTGTTCCTTGAATTCGCTGAGGGTGAGACTTTAAGCCAGACCGGTGTAGGGCGTAGGTAGGGCTGGACGATTATGGCCTAAAATCAAAACCTCGATTAATTTTACATTTTACCTCAATTACGATTAATTAACGATTACTTTATTTCGTTTTTCTTTTTTTGCCCTCATAGTTCACTGACAAGGTTTGTACTGTAAATATGATTGAATATTGAAGGTGGGATATTTTTTACTATTGAAAGAGTGATCTGACATCACAGCTCACTATCAGCAGTTATTTTATCTATGGTTTGTAACATTTCTTACAGGTTTCTGCTTGTTGTAAATCAGAAAAAGATAAATTAGCACAGTACCAGAGTGATTGCGTGTGTGAATTAGTCATACCGTCTCTATTAATTGTGAAGCTGTGGGTTGTAAATAGTTCCTTCAAAAGTAGAAAAATATATGCTATAATAAGTTTTGAGTTTCTAAGCTACTTTAGTGATAAATCACAGGTCAGCGCTGACGACTAGTTTCTGCGTTCCTCTCTGTGCGCGCGATCTTCACGTTTTGCGCAGCTGCTGTTTGTATGAGTGTTCGTGCCACAATGCAGCGAGCACGGTAGCTCGATATAATAATACACATCCGATCGTCTAATCGCTTGAATGTCCAAACCATAAAACAACTATGACATAATACAACTGACAAAGTTTAGTGAAGACGCAAGGCTCACCGATTGCGCGCCATCACTATGTGTTGAACCGGCGTTCACCTCCGTGTTTTGTTTACCACTGACTGGACGGGGCGGAGTCACGTGGCTACACACGCGGTAGTGTGTTTTTAAGGGGGAAGTATTAACAGGATTAAAAAAACTAAATAACCGACATGGGAAAATTACGTCGGTTAGAGGTTCTGAATTTCAGTTTCGATTACTTTTCGATTAATCGTCCAGCCCTAGGCGTAGGCTATGATGGCTCGTAGATCAGGTTTAAACAGTTTGTAGGTCAGCTCGTCAAAGTGGGTGTTAAAAAAGTACGCTGGTGGTTCAAACAGGCAGGAATGTTGCAGTTGGCTCGGATGATTTATCGCGCAGTCTTTACAGTCATCCTTTAGCTTTTCGTTGATGAGATGTTGCAGAAGTACAGCAATCAGAGTTTTTATGATTTTGAATTCGAGGTCGGTGAAGTATCCATCTGGGGCGTCGAATCCCTTTTCGGTTGAGACAGTGTCAGACAGACCAGTTAGGAAACTCAGGTTGCGATATCAAAGTTCTTTGCAGAATTTATCTAACCATCGTTTATCGGTATCAGATGTCCCAGGTTCGCCCGTCAGCCCCAGGGTTGAAAGAGATGCCGTAGCTGCAGCCGTGAGCATCGTTTGAGACATGGCTTATAAAGATTTTGTGTGGGGTGGGGCTGGCTTACCGCTCTCTTTATGGGCGTAGGGACAGCAAAGAGTATGTACTGCTGCACACGCTGCTTTGCATCTCTCAGGGTGGAACAGCTGCACTTTAACTTTATTGTATCCATCACGCATGTCACACCATTTGAACATTTTGTTTATGATTGAAAAAAGACAGCTGAGCAGATCCCGATCGCACCACTTGAACAAAAATTGCATTTCGTACATAGTGTGATGCTCATTTTGTCGGATGATTCCAGAGCGATCGCTGAGCTTCGCCTTGTCTTTGCAGCAGAATATGTAAACACACTCAGCAGGCTTCTTTTTAGAGTGATCACCGACCACTCGGTAGCGATAATTAGGATTTACCCCATCCCACTTTGAGATGTACAAAGGTTCTTCTCTGCCGCCATTCAGGTCTTTCCAGTCACAGGTGTAGAATAAAAATCTCGTGGGTGGCCCCAGAGGTCACAGGGGTCAGAAAGGTCAAAGGTCACGATCCATCATTTTGACACAAGGTCCAGGGTATCACTACAAGTGTCCTCTTTATGTTGTGCCTTTGAGCTGGGTCGTAACAATAATAATCAGGTGTACACGCGTTGTGCACCCACATATAGGCACATACTACTAATGCGCTCTTTAACCCTCTGGGGTCTGAGGATTTTTGGGGCCCTGGAGAAGTTTTGACATGCCCTGACATTTGTGCTTTGTTCAGTTGTTCATAAACATATAAATGACACAAGTGTCATTACACTGTATTCAGCACAAACTAGGCTACCAAAATATGTGAGGAACATGTATGTACATGTTTGTATTTTTTAAGGAATAACGTTTATGCGTGGTTATTGAAAAAACAAAAAACTTAAGTCACTGAAATAAGGCCAAAAAAAGTATATTAAATCTGTGTTCATAAGACTTCAGGGTATTGGAGGTTGTAGACTAGAGTTTTTGCTTCAGAATTATGTAAAAATTATGCTGCCTACTCCTTCATATAAAACAATATATTGATTTAGTTTTTGTAAGACACTTTTTGTCAAGAAACACCGTATGCGTGGGGGCATGAGTCATCGTGAATAATGGCTCATGTACACCTGAGAAGACAAAAGAATTGCATAGTAATGAGCTCTTTCAGTCAGGTAGGCTGTGAAAAAAACCCTCTGTAATCATGTCTCGGATCAATTTAAAATAATTGTATTCTATTATATTCTTTAAAATATAATGTATTTCTGTGATGCAAAGTGTCTGAACAATTATTTTACCTCTATGGCATTTCATATAGGCTTTTAGCTTAAAAGCATGCACATTTGGAGAAATATTGATGATTCTTATATGTTTATGTCAAATTTCTATACAGAGGAGTAATATTTAGGCTATTCTATATTTATTCTCATCACTATGAGTGCTGGATACTGTGTTTTCAATTCATACTTGCAGCCGGAGGGCGCTCTGTACACCTTTAGTCCACAAATTATTCTAAAGAAGAAGAGGACATTTCAGGAATGGTGTTTTCAATTCATACTTGCAGCCGGAGGGTGCTCTGTACACCTTTAGTCCACAAATCCATATAAAGAAAAAGAAGAACCAGGAACTAACTGCATGTCTTCTAGAGCTCGCTAACCATGGCTTTAACATCCAGATAAACACTTTCAAGATAATAAATACACGATTGAAACTATAAGTCTGCATGTATTGACTGAATTTGCGTCTGAATAGCGCTCGCTCCGTGGGCGTGGCCGCATTAGCGGATAATGAGCTGAATCACGGACTTATGACATGGCTCTCTTTTCATACAGATTACATAAACACAGAAGGTTTGTTTTCGATTTGACTTGCACGATTTAAAAGCTGACATCTCAACGTTTCTTTAGACGTAAGTCTAATTTTTTTGTCATTAGAATTCACTAAGTTACAGTTCATTTTCTGAGAACTATCAGATTGGACTTCGTTCAGAGGGAGACGAGAGATCACGCATCATGTTAGTTTTCTTTATTTTACAAAAAGCACAACATTTTGTTTTTACTCTGAGTGTACACAAATGAAAGAAGATATTCCACAGATTAAAATGGTGCATAACTCTTAATTGTATGTGCAAAATTGACGGAGTATTTTGAGTCTCTTTCACACTGGTAAGAAAAAAACCGCGGTGGTATCGCCGGCGTGACCTTCAGACCTCAGAGTGTTAAATAACAAAAAAATATTGCACCATTGACTTTAGACCAGGTTGCAGTTGGCCAATGGCGCAGTCTATTTAAGTGGCCTCAAAATAGCAACACGCCAACAATGTGCCTGAACACAACTCGTTTTCAGACCAGCACGACCATGGGTGAACAAATAGGCGCAAATGCATTTGCTATTTAAAAAATGTGGCACAGGACGTGAAAATGATAACTGCGTCAGGCTAAAACTAGCAAACAACACTTGTGTCGCGCCTGGAGCTGCATTGCACCGGGTGTATGATAGGGCCCGGTATATTAAGCACAGTTTAGTTCATATTTCATGGTGTCTCAAAATAGCACAGTTAAGTACACTTAAATGTTCTTAAGATTATCTTAAAAAGTACTAAAGAAGAATTTGTAGTATATTAAGTACAAAATTAGTGCGCTAAAAATAGAGCACTTTCAGTACATTATATTATAGAAAAGTACTTTTTTTCACCTGGAAGGACCGGCCCTATTGCGTCCATCACCAGAATAAGCCAATAAGACAGGCTGGGAAAATGCTAGCTATGCCTCCAGACACTGTGCAAGCAGCACCAGCTGAACTCCAGACGCACCCTCAGAGGGGCAGCAAGGTGCAACGCAGGGGCCCAACCCGGGAGGCATAGCGTCCTGGAGTAGAGGTAGTGACTGTGATGTAACTCTTATCTGGCTCCATGGTTCACTCGAGGAAGTAGCTGGAGATGCATGAGGAGGCATCACATCGTCGAACTGCAAACTGCTGCACTGTGGTGAAAGAGGGTGATGAGAGAGTGAGGAAGCATAGCACTGTGAAACCACACCTCTTGTGACCGAGAGATTAAGGAAACTGCTCAGAAATGAACAGAAAGGAACTATTTTGCAAAACAAAACTGAAGATTCTCCACCCAGCCCTCCTCCGGGGGAAAGAGTGGTGCTCCCACCATCTCCTGAAGAGCAGCTCCCTCCATCTCTGTGTCACCTTGGCAGCTTGACATTGTGGTCTGGGTAATGGCTGCTGCTGCACCAGAGCAGATGTAGATGCTGCAGGGCGACACCCTCAGCAATGGGCAGGCGGAGGAGCAACCCCTGGTGGAGCAGAATGTGTTTGATCGCTTCAGTCTGCTTCTGTACTGTCGAAAAATGCTGGGCAAAGTCCTCAACAGTGCCGCTGAAGAGACCAGCCTGGAAGTTGGGGGAGTTGAGAAAGCAAACTTTGTCGGCCTCCGTTATCTCAGTCAGGTTCAGCCAGAGATGATGTTCCTGGATCAGTAAGGTGAACCTTGTCTGACCAAGGGCCTACACAGTGACTTTTGTCAGCCTGACGGCAAGGTCCATTGCCTTATGCAGTTCCTGCATCAACCCGAGTTCAGAATTACCTTCATGCAGCTCTTTTGGTGCTTTGGACTGGTGTACTTGCAGGAGGGCCATTGCATGCAAGGTGGAGGCAGCCTGTCCGGAGGCACTATAAGCTTTGGTGGCAAGTGCGGCCGAGAACTTACAGGCTTAAATGCACCACAATTGCATGCTCCACCTGAGGATTACTCTGGGTTCAAGCCAAATTCCAAGATCGGAGCCCTCCTTCAGACAGCACTCCAAATAAACACTATATCTGATTTCATGTATGCAGAGGTGTCAAGTAACGAAGTACAAATACTTCGTTACCTTACTTAAGTAGAAATTTCGGGTATCTATACTTTACTGGAGTAATTATTTTTCAGCCGACTTTTTTCTTCTACTCCTTACATTTTCACGCAATTATCTGTACTTTCTACTCCTTACATTTTAAAAATAGCCTCGTTACTCTTATTTCATTACGGCTTGAGAAAAAAAACAACAAAAAAAACAACAAAAAAAACAACTATCCAGTTAAATCGCGCCATCCGGATAGAGTGAATTTGATTGTGGTTGGATGAGAAGTATAAACATATACCATTCTGACAACCTATTGGTTTGTATGCGATCCATCACACCTGCACATCAAATCACGTCACACTCCAGCAAGGAGGACATAGCCAGTGTTGAGGGCATAACTTAAAAAAGATAATTTCTTAAAAGTTATTATTTCTCCAATACTGGCTCATTTAGGCTATCAAACGGGTGCTTTCTCTTCATCCTCCGCAAATTAAGCTACAGTAGGTAGTTTGGTAGAGAGACGTTTTAATAAATTAGCGTATACACCAGTTTTAAAATTTTTTTTTTTTTAGCGCGACTTTTTTTATTTATGTGACCCATAGTCATATACAACCATGTAGCTAGCAAGCCAAAATGAATTAATTTAAAACGAAACTGAAGGTAAACCTGCGTTGCTCTCATGGTGTTATACCCATAGACATTATAATAAACAATGTTTATTATATGTCTATGGTTATACCTCTCTCTTTCGGTGAAGTGGAGCAGTGCTCTTGCTGAATGGCACGGATTGCACCACGGACTATTGTACCTTTTATATGTTTTTTTTAACTGTATTTTATATTTTATAACGAACAAGCTGCGATGTCACGTTTCCAGTGCTTTGTTGTGTGCACGTGAGGTGCGGGCGCGATCAAACAGCTGTCTTTGCCGGGGACTTGCCTCATCATCATGACAATGGTTCATGTCCAGGTCAGATTACGTCAGAGTTTGTTGCTGTTTGTTGGATGCTCAGACAACCAAACGAACGTGTTAAACATGTTCAGTCTGGTAAAAACAGACTCCGACCAACGCCAACATGGGTATCACACCTATCCAACAAACTCCAACAGACAAGTTTGTTGCCGTTTGTCGGTGCGGTGTGAACTGAAACAGCTGAAAACTACCCGCATTTGACAGGTTGGCGGGTGTTAATGTCAAGCCCTGATTGTTACTAAGCCTGCCCTGGGTCCACCAAAACTACCCACATTTTTCTTGTCCGTTGCCCTCATAGATTCCTGCAGTTAAGCTTGGATGTACATTTACATTCCAATAAAGGTCATTGATGACATGCCTCTGAACTGAAGTTTGTCTTTTTGCACCATTACAATACTTATAGGCAACTAGTCATCATATCTTCCACTCCACGAAACATGTTAATTACACAGTAGTACACATATATGGTGCTTTAATGTATTTGCATTGTAAAATGCGTTAATTTTCAATGGGCATATATGCAGCTGAAACGGGTAGCCTAGTGCATCCCAAATTTTTCAACATTAACATTTTAATATAACATTATAGTCATTATGGCCTTTAGAAAAATGTTTTTTTGAGGAGGTGGAGTGCACAATAGTAGCCCCTGTGGCGCGGCCTAAGCTTTTGTCCTTAATGGCATTTGTTTTCCCTACATTACTTTTACTTTTATACTTTAAGTAGTTTTGAAACCAGTACTTTTACACTTTTACTTGAGTAAAAAGCTTGAGTTGATACTTCAACTTCTACAGAAGTATTTTTAAAACCTAGTATCTATACTTCTACTTGAGTAATGAATGTGAATACTTTTGACACCAGTGCATGTATGTAGGAACTTGTGAAATGATGGAATTTTAAATGTGTGATTTCTAGAGCTGGAAATGTCAGGGAAATTAATAAAATCTTAAAAATCATGGAAATTTCTTTAATAAAGTAAATGTTTACTTGTTATGTCAAGCTGTAATATATTCTACCAGGTTGAAATTGCTGAAAAAACAGTACATTTTTAAAAAGAAAAGAAAAACAACTTTGCATTAGATTTTTAAAAGACGATTTGACACACATTTGACTCATGATTGCTGTTTTCAAAGATGCATTGACATAAAAACTATACAGCAAGCAAACACATTAAAGGAAAGTGAATCATTGCCTAAACATAAAACAATGAGTGTCCATATAAAGGTCATTTGTTTGTTGTATTTCTTCATCATGGTCATTTGTTTGTTGTATTTCTTCATCATGGGCTTTCCTGTAGCTCAGTGGTTAGAGCATGGCACTAGCAATGCCAAGGTCATGGGTTCGATCCCAGGGATTGCACATACTCAGATACAAATGTATAATGCAATGTAAGTCGCTTTGGATAAAAGCGTCTGCCAAATGCATAAATGTAAATGTAATGTAAATGTCATACAGATTATTCAATATCCATGAAGTTTTACAGTGACGTTCTGCATCTATTCCAGAGTCAAGACTTCTCACAATATTAAGATGGTTGATAGCCATCCTACACTTCCGTAACTAAAATAGTGAATTAATTATAGCAGTTGGGGTGTTTTCATAACTGTGATCTCACTGTTGAGGTTTAGAAACATGTTACTCAGAACTCAGTTAGTTTAACCACACAGAGCAGTGATCATCTCTGAACCAGTTTAGACTGATGATAGGTGTGAATTCTATCAATCATTCTGATGTCACTTCCTCTTCTTTCTTTAAGTGCTGCATGACATTCAACAATATTGTAACGCAGTTCGTATATACGGGAAGAAGGAGGCGGGAACCGGCGAACATTCAACATAAATTTTAATATAAAATAAACTCAGAACAAAACGAAAGTAATGCCGGCAGACCCTCGCGGACGTCTGCCGGCCACACAAACATAAGAAAACATAAAATAAAGTCCAGGCCTGGTCCTCTCTTGTCCTTCACTGTCGTCGCTCCTCCTTTTATGCTCCCGGAGCTCCTCCGTGAGGGACTCAAGGCCGGTGCGCCTCGCAGGTGACGATCATTAACACTCGCGTCACCGGGCTCGCGCCATTCCCTCACGGCTCTCGCCCGCCCTGCTCGTCACAAATATCTTTTCAGTTAGCAGTAGTATAAGTTCAGCCTGTTTAATACACTGTATTTTAATATTAAATGTGATATATTTCTGCTTTCAAAGAAATGTGTCAACAAAAAACAAATCTAAAAATGGTGTCAGATTGTCTCCAAACTCAGCAGTATTCTATTGTAATATTGTAGGCATCTCTATTTCCTCTGGGTGCTGCGAGTCCTTCCTCCCTGCAAAATAAAAGCATTGACTGACCTCTCGTATGTGTTTTTACCATGATTGCAGATTGTTCCAGATCAGATGAGTGTGAATCATCAGATTGTGTGAAGCTCAAACTCACCAGCTCTTCTTGCACAGATGATCTGAAGAAGAATCACAGTAGGAGCAGCAAACACTGCCATCTCAACAATCATCACAATCACTGCAGGAAACATGTGTGGAAGAAGAAGAAGAAGAGAAACTGGACATGACTGAAGTCAAGGGGATTCAACTATGAACAGTTATTGATGAAGCTGATAGTTTAATGGTGTAAAGCTGTCAGTAGAAATGAACGTGTCGTACCTCTGAATAATGATCCAGCAGTCACACTGACTTCAGTTTCTGATGCTGTGTCAGCTGGACCTGTGGATCACGTCTGTTAGTTCACTTCAACACATCATGACACATAGAAACATGATCATCATCATCATCATCATCATCATCACAGAAATGAAAAATATGTGCTGGACTCCTTGTGAACTTCCACTGTTCACGAGTCTGTCATCTATTATCATTTATTTAAATTTCAAGGTGTCAGGAGGAAACAATGGCTGCCATTTACCAAAAATAATGCTTTATTTGATGCTTTATTCATTCATAGATATTCATGTTAATGCGGTTCAGCACTCTTGCATTTCTAAGTTTGCATAAATATCTATGTATTGATGACATCTAAAACATACAACGATTCTTGTATGAAAACATTCAAATGGACAAAGTTTGACGAATCCATTGAGGTTTCAACACTGAATTCATGGAATTATCAGGATCAAACCAATAAAGTGAGAGACTGATGATGTGTGACAGTGATCATGTGATCATGAACCTTGTGTAGGAGCTGCTGCTGTAGTTTGGCTTGATTTCTTCTCAGAGTTTGAGCTGCTGACTGGAATCAGTGTTGTTGAATCAGAAGATGAATGTTCAGATGTTCATCTGTAGGACATTAACATCATATTTTACAGTAGTAATAGTTGTTTCTCACCTGAATACTTGACAGTGTATCTGACTGAGGTCTGGAGTTGATTTCTGCGAGTAAGCTGACATCTCCACTCCCTGTTGTCATCTTCATTCAGGAGTGTTGTAGTCAGAGTGATGAAACAGTGATCTGATGAGAATAATATCTGATATCTGGAGTCTGTCTTCAGATCAACACCAGCCTGATTCACCCACAACAGCTGAAGTTTCACAGAACGAACCCAATAATCACAGGAGAATCTATAATCTGAATATAACTGACAGGAGAGAGTCACAGAGCGGCCTGGACTGATCTCAGTCTGTGAGGATGATGATGATGATGATGATGATGATGGAGACACTGAAACTGAACAAAAGACACAAATCACAGACTCTTCAATCATCATGTGAGTTTAAAGGGAGAATCTGCTCTTTTTAAATTGATCACATAATCATAAACTCACCATGAAGAACATGCAGATAAACACGTGTATCATTTCCTTGTTGTTCTCCATTCACATATTGTCGGCAGCCGTATAATCCAGAATCTTTTTTTGTGACGTTGTTCATGTTCAGAGAGCAGTCAGACCCCAGACTCAGTCTCTTACGTCTATCTGTGTCCTTCTTATTTATCCCTGATTCAATCAGTACAACTGTTGCTGAATGTCTAAAACTGCTATAGATCCATGTAGTTGATGTACAATCAGAAAGATGATTATTACCGGGCAGACGGACATTTTCACCAGAACTAATGAACACATGAGGATAATCCACTACACTGGAACCTGAAATACAGTATATTTGAGTGATCATTATGATATATATTAATACATGAAAACATAAAACATACTTAACACAATCATCACACTCTCCAGAATAAAGTATTTGTCTTGATCAGAGAGCTGTTGAAATCTCTGAATATGAAGATAATTGTTGATCATCAGATGTTTGAGTGACTCTATGTCCAGTATCAGGAATAATACAGTATGATCTGTATGTATCAATACACAACTCTGAGATCACAACGTGAATGTGTGCAAGAATAAACTGAGCATGTTCAAATCAACTCTTTCCAGACTAATTCCACTAAATGTCTTTAGAGAAAATCCAGATTTCTTTACCTGTGAGAAGTGAAGAGAGAATGATCAGTCCCAGCAGACACAGATCACACTGACCAGCCATTTTCTGTTTCTGTCAGTCTTTCTCTTCATTATATAGTTACAGCTCTTTCTTCAGACAGGAAGGGCTGGTAGAGTCTAAAGAAAGAACTTCCTCTGATCTGAACTGAGTGTAGTTCTGGTATATAGTTGTTATTTAGTGACACAATGCCAATGCATAATGGAGAACTGTTGATTTGTTCTTCACTGATGTTTAAATGTAATGTACAGTACACTTCTACTGTAATAGGAACAGTCCCTGAAGATCAACTCATGGTTGATGTTCAAGAGCACAATGGTAACAGCTCAGGGAGTTGAACCTACAGTCATTCTGTTTCCACACAGACTTTGACATGACAGCAGCTGTGAAACATGTTCTTCAGTGTGAGAAACTGCATATTAATAACCACACTGGCTCAACACACATCTGATCTGAACACATTTGATAGATGATTTCACTTCTTTTTTTAGCAGTTTCCTTCATGCAGTTAAAATCTAGAAATAAAATCATTAAATTATTAGTGATAAAATTGGTTTGTTAATGAAAGACTATTCATTATCAATGACTCATTAAAAAAAAAAAAAAATGGTGTTGGTGTGGTAGAGGAAGAGGTGTAATGAGAAGGAAAGGAAGAGTGGAACAGATAGAGGCAGATCATATGAGGAGAGAGGAGGATGTAAAGCAGGAGGAGAGGAGAAGAGATGAGTATAGTGGAGGAGATTGGTTTAGTGGAAAGAGCAGGTATAGGGGCATTTTAGATTCAGCACCCCCCATCATTTTATGTTTGAATATAAACTCATTTTATAAATATCAGTTGTTTTAAAACAGATAAATCAAGTGTAGTGTCAGTTCTGGCAGGTCACATCAGTCAAGCTCTCATCAGCTGACTGTCAGGTGATTCACGTCTACCTATAGGAATACGACACCTATCACAGCATCCATATATAAGCTCCTCAGTATTATCGGCAGCTATTGCATTTCTCAGGAGATAATTAAATGGAGAATTCGACAGGCAAAACCACATCATTTCACTAGGAAGTGTGCAATCGGGAATTAGCGAGAGTGATTCGTTCTTCACATGGATTTCACCTCTTGAACACGTGAATTCGCCACATTGATCATAAGCCGCCTGATTTGGAAGTGACTGAGTTAGCATTGCTTCTCACATCGCTGCTATTAGACATGGACTCGCTGAAGTTATACTAATATGACTGAAGAACATGTTCAGATGGATCTGCACTCCCCGCATGAAGAAGGGATCAAGAGAAGATCAAGCATCACATCACTGCCGGCTATTTCACTCTCCTTCATCTCTGAATGTTTTCAGAAGCTAAGCTAAACTCCTTTTAAAGCTCACCCTGTTGAAAAAAACAACATATGCTGGTAAGGTATGTTTTGAAGCTGGGATGCTGGTTTGAGCTGGTTTATGCTGGTCAAGTGCTGGTCCTGTACTGGTCCAGGAGTTTGTCATTTAGAAAATGATGAAACCCATAGTGTACTACAAGTGGTAACTAAATAATTGTTTTTAATACAGAGATAGTGGGCCCTATTTTAACAATCTAAGCACATGGTTTAAAGTGCACAGCGCAAGTGCCCTTAGGGTGTGTCCGAACCCACTTTTGCTAGTTTAAGGATGGGAAAAATGGTTGGCGCGCCCGGCAAATGGTCTAAAGGGTTGTCCCTATTCTCTTATTGAGTCATGGGTGTGTTTTGGGAGTAACGTGAAATAAACCAACCAGAGTCTAGTCTCCTATTCCCTTTAAAAGCCAGCTGCGCTCACGCCATGGCGCATTCGCTATTTACGAGATTGAATTTGCAAGCAGAAAAACTGAATGCGTCTATAGTGAGGAAACGGATCTGCTCGTGAGCGAGGTTAAAGTGCGTGAGTGGGGCAGCGAGGTGGAACGCAAGGGTCTGACCTGAGAGGCATAGTGTCCTGGGGTAGAGGTAGTGACTGTGATGTAGCTAGAGATGCGTGAGGAGGAATCACGTCATCGAACTGCAAATTCCTGCTTTGTGGTGAAAGAAGAGGAGGATGAGAGAGTGAGGAAGCATAGCAATGTGAAACCATACCTCTTGTGACCCAGAGATTAAGGAAACTGCTCAGAAACTCTTTTGCAAAACAAAACTGAAGATTCTCCACCTGGCCCTCCTCCAGGGGAAAGAGCTGAGAGTTGGCTGAGACGGGCTGTGTCGCCTTCCTGCGGCAGCTCAACATTGCGGCCTGGGTAAAGCCTGCTGCTGTGGCTGTACCAGAGCAGATGTAGATGCCACAGGAGGACAGGTGGAGGAGCAGCCCCTGGTGGGGCAGAATGTGTTTGATCGCTTCCGTCTGCTTCTGTACTGATGAGAAATGCTGGGCAAAGTCCTCAACAGTGCCGCCGAAGAGACCGGCCTGGAAGTTGGGGTAGCTGAGAAAGCAAACTTTGCCGGCTTGTCCTTTATCTCAGTCAGGTTCAGCCAGAGATGACATTCCTGGACCACTAAGGTGGACCTCGTCTGACCAAGAGCCTAAACGGTGACTTTCATCGCCCTGAGGGCAAGGTCCATCGCTGTACGCAGTTCCTGCATCAATTCGAGTTCAGAACTACCTTCATGCAGCTCTTTTGGTGCTTTGGACTGGTGTACTTGCAGGCGGGCCATAGCATGCAAGGCGGAGGCAGCCTGTCCGGAGGCACGATAAGCTTTGGTGGCAAGAGCGGCCGAGAACTGACAGGCCTTACAGGCTTAAATGCACCACAATTGCATGCTCCCCCTGAGGATTACTCTGGGTTCAAGCCAAATTCCAAGATTGGAGCCCTCCTTCAGACAGCACACCAAATATTTCTCCAAAATTCACCAAATTTCTCGTTTGGCTCTCAACAAAGGCGGTCACATTTTTCCTCCCTCTCCTCCCCCTTACCTTCCCTGCTTTGCTCTCGTCTCGTCTATTGTCTTACTTTGAGAGACTCTCTCTGCACTGCTCTCCAAACATCTAAAATCATGGATTTGATCAACTGGTCTCTCAACGCAATTGACACCATTTTCTCGACGAGAAGCTTGGGTTCGGGGGAACCTGACTGCCCTGCCGGAACGTTCGCAGCTGGCTACACGATGGACGCGTGAGAGAGGTGGCGGGTCGTGTGTCTGGCTGCCCTTTCCATGGAGGACATTGAAGATATCTACCTATTCGGAACCATGATAACAGGTCTTCTGCTGATTGGATTGGGCATTGCCCTGGTTTATCAAGAAATTCGGAAAATGGTAACAGCTGTCCAAAACCTCACAAGGCTGCCCGTCATGATTGAAGCAGTGGGCAGAGCGGTCAGCACTGAGACTGGGACTATTAACCGCAATATGGATAACATCATGGAGAAGCTCACGGCTTTGCAAAGGCAAATGGACCGATTCGGAGACCAGAATGGACTAAGAGAGTAGCTGTGCAAATTGGAATGCGGCTATTCGCCCCAAGACCAAACAATCCCAATCTTATCTGCTTTCGGCTCCCATCAACCAGCACTGGGCTCAGCCAAGGCCGCTGTTGGAACTTGTGTTCCTCCCCCCAATCCCACAGACACCCTGCTGATTGTTGACTATGTCTGGGACCTGATCAAGGTTGTCTCCATGGCAACTTGCTGTGTATCGCTTTAACAATCCTGCGGACTGAGGCACCTAGATTTGATGCCAGGAGTAGCGACTCTACAGGCCTACACAAACAAGAACTTTTACATACACGCACACATACACACATATATATTGATATGCATTCACCACCCCAACCCCTAATCCCTCGCCTTCGCCGCTTTGTACCGCTAGTCTGACAAGCGGGTCTGTGACCAGCGCTTTTTAGCTGCAGGACCGGATGGCTGTTTGCCTGTGCTGGATTACCTCCATCCCCCCACTCCCCCTCCCCTGTTGCAAGTCGTGTGTTATGTGGTATTGATTATGTGCTTATGTTGCTGAGGTGTTTTTTCCTGTTCCCACACTGTACTCCCCACAGGAGCATAGTTTGGGGTTGGTATTTTTTTTCTCCTCCCCTTCCTCATGTTATGCTGTATTTCTTCCAAATTCCCTGTCTTCCTGTTCTGTCTACCCCCTTGTCATATTGTATGTATGTATGGACAGGTTGATGGCCAATTTCGCTGGTACCTGTGACTAGTGACAATAAAGGACTACTACAAATAAACACTATATCTGATTTGATGCAAAAACAAAAAGTAAAAGAAAAACTTTGCATCAGATTTTTGAATGACAATTTGACACACATTGGACTTATGATTACTATTTTCAAAGATGCATTGACACAAAAACTATACAGCAAGCAAACACATTAAAGGAAAGTGAATCATTGCCTAAACATAAAATAACGAGTGTCCATAAAAAGGTTATTTGTTTTTTGTATCTCTGCAATTATGATTATGGAATCATCATACAGATTATTCAATAATAATAATAAAGTCTGAATGAAGTTTTATAGTGACATTTTCATCTATTCCAGAGTCAAGACTTTCTTACAATATTAAGATGGTTGATAGCCATCCTACACTTCCGTGACTAAAATAGTGAATTAATTATAGCATTTCTGGTGTTTTCAGAGCNTGGGGTTGGTATTTTTTTTCTCCTCCCCTTCCTCATGTTATGCTGTATTTCTTCCAAATTCCCTGTCTTCCTGTTCTGTCTACCCCCTTGTCATATTGTATGTATGTATGGACAGGTTGATGGCCAATTTCGCTGGTACCTTTGACTAGTGACAATAAAGGACTACTACAAATAAACACTATATCTGATTTGATGCAAAAACAAAAAGTAAAAGAAAAACTTTGCATCAGATTTTTGAATGACAATTTGACACACATTGGATTTATGATTACTATTTTCAAAGATGCATTGACACAAAAACTATACAGCAAGCAAACACATTAAAGGAAAGTGAATCATTGCCTAAACATAAAATAATGAGTGTCCATAAAAAGGTTATTTGTTTTTTGTATCTCTGCAATTATGATTATGGAATCATCATACAGATTATTCAATAATAATAATAAAGTCTGAATGAAGTTTTATAGTGACATTTTCATCTATTCCAGAGTCAAGACTTTCTTACAATATTAAGATGGTTGATAGCCATCCTACACTTCCGTGACTAAAATAGTGAATTAATTATAGCATTTCTGGTGTTTTCAGAGCTGTGATCTCACTGTTGAGGTTTGGAAACATGTTAATGTTGAGTGTCAGTTAGTTTAACCACAAAGAGCAGTGGTCATCTCTGAACCATTTTAGACTGAATCATTCTGATGTCACTTCCTCTGTAGTGCTGCACTACATTCAACTCTATCTTTTCAGTTAACAATAGCATTAGTTCAGCCTGTTTAATGCACTAAATTTTAACCTAGTTTTAATTAAAGTAACCAAAAAGTTTACAGTTTCTAACATTCATCTGAATTAAATTTACAAAGAAATGTATCAACAAAAATTATTTTGCTAAATGGAAATAGGAGAAATGGTGTAAAAAGTCCACAAGTTGCATTTAAATGAACAAGCATTTTATTGGTAATGTCAGTCATACGTCATGACGACAGACGTAACACGACACTGTCATTACTTTTACGCCAGCTAGAGGGCGCATGACTTAAAAACGTAAATATAGGTCCTAATAAGGTGCTTGAAAAATGACCTATAGTAAAACATTTCACTGTAAATTTACAGGAATTAGAAAAAAAAGTCCTGTAAATGAACAGTAAAACACTGGCAGCACAGTTGCACTGAATTAAATCTACAGATAACTCATTTTATTTGACTGACTTATACTTTACTTACTTTATTTATTTATAAAGGGACTCATTTTATTTGACTGACTCATATTGGCCAGCTGGCATTTAAGTTTATAAACTAGTATTTAAATGCCCGGTTTCACAAAGAAGGCTTAAGTTAGTCCCAGTCTGAGCTGTTTTAACTGAAATCATATTAAGTGAAAGACAGTCGCAGTGGCGGCCTGGCGACTGGAGTTCTAATAGTCGAGTGTTCTCAAGTGTGCACCACGCTCACGTAGAGCTAAAGACAGTGGCAGTGGCGGCCTGGCGACTGGAGTTGTAATAGTCGAGTGTTCTCAAGTGTGCACCACGCTCACGTAGAGCTAAAGACAGTGGCAGTGGCGGCCTGACGACTGGAGTTCTAATAGTCGAGCGTTCTCAAGTGTGCACCACGCTCACATAGAGCTAAAGACAGTGGCAGTGGCAGCCTGGCGACTGGAGTTCTAATAGTCGAGTGTTCTCAAGTGTGCACCACGCTCACGTAGAGCTAAAGACAGTGGCAGTGTCGGCCTGGCGACTGGAGTTGTAATAGTCGAGTGTTCTCAAGTGTGCACCACGCTCACCTAGAGCTAAAGACAGTGGCAGTGGCGGCCTGGTTACTGAAGTTCTAATAGTCCAGCGTTCTCAAATGTGCGTCACGCTCACGTAGAGCTTTGAATCAACTGAACCAATTGCTCCTCAAGCTGATTCATTGTTTCAAAGCGTTTCTCACTAGTGACCCCTGCTGGTCAGAACAGTGTAAATGCAACAAAAACTCAAACCCAAACATGTATAAAAACACCTTTTACAAACATTTTGCAAATGTTTTTGTAAGGCAGTGTATGGTGTTGTCCACAAGATGTCGCTATACCACTGTTGTGTTAAGACAGATTCAAGTGCCTTTAGCACAGTTTGAGCCTCTTGATGTACCGTAGTGTTGATACTTTTCTTCAGTTCATTTTATCAACGCTATAGGTAAGCCATGTTAAGGATAGTGGAGGTTACAATGAAAAATATCTTTGTTCTTATCACACTGAAGTTCATTTTATTGAGAGATTTTGTGTTTTAAACTGCTAAAGACCTAAATGCAGAGTAATGGAGAGTTAAAATGTTTTGTTCTTTCTTTTAAATGTGATTAATGTGTGGTGGCTAATACAAAGTTATCTATTATAATAGAAGCAGCGACAGCTATTGAATTACAAGATGGATATTTAATTTTAAACTGACAAGCCATTTTAGTTTATGAGTCGTTAAGTTTTTGGGATAAGTTGGTTAAATTTGTCACTGTGCTGCTCTAACTGAAACATACAGCTTACTTTAGAACATTTTTATTTCTACAAGATTGTATTATTCTACATAGATTCAACACCTCCATACAATCTAATTACACTGCCATTAAACCAGCTTGCACATAGTAAACACACATTTGGATTCTGTGTCGCAGACATATACAAACTCCCCTCAAAACTAATTCACAAACACATAACTAAACTAACAAACACAAACATACCATTCTCGCAGTGAGAGTGTGAGAAATTAATTTGAACCGTATCATAACAGGGGGTTGAGACAATGGAAAGAGTAAATTAACAATCGCTGGACGAACCATCAGTTTCAATACTATAAAGCACCTTTGTTAAAGGGGTTCAAAATCTTAACACTAAATCACTGTTTAGTGGTCAAATGATACTAGAGTAACAATAGTGCAATAGGGATCTCGCCTAGGGTGCCAAAAAGGCTAGAAACGGCCCTGCCTGCAGATCTGGACACTCAACAGCCAAGGCTCTCATTCTTAAAATGGCTCCTTTCTCAATTATTTCACTCATCACGGAGGAGCGCCCTCTAGTGGAGAACAGCAGTCACTACATTTTCTCTTCAAATTAAGAGTCGATGAACCACCCTTGTTGATATGCACTGAATTCATGCAAAACTCAATTTAAATTTTGTTTGTTTTTCAGTTGAATTTTTTTAAATTTTATTTAACTTTATTTTGCAATAATTTTGCGTTGCTGAAATGAGCATGACGTGTGTTAAATCTGTCAGTGTCATGTTTCGCTCGTGATGATGGAGCAACTAGTCAAAAATGTACATTTACTCACAAACTGGCCAGAAAACGCAACTTTCGGACGGCATCTTTATTTTTCTAGCTCGACTGTCACAGAATGGAAAGCACAGGATTGTGGGATATCAAAGGATACATCTCTGCTGCCTTGATAAATCGATCAGATGAAGGTATCTCAGGAAACAGGAAGTGAAGCTAACACTGGATTCGGATGTGCCTTGATGCCTTCCTACCTTGAAATGTGTCCTCTGAAGGCAGCATTTTCCAGTTTTCAGACGCAGCCTCTGTGTTTGTTAATTACCTACATTTAGCTTTTGACTTCTGCGATTGTATTTACACTTCAAAATTCATAAAAGTTGTGTTAATTTGTGAAGATTACCATGATGGAGAAAATATGTTAGAATCAAAGACCTTATTTTCTGAAAATCCTATTGGAAAATTCCTATTCGGATGTTTTTGTGGTAACCACGGTGATGGTACTGTAACTTCCAGGTTTGCCTACAAAAATAAGTCATTCCTGCAGCACTATTAAACAGCAAAAACTTCAAAATAACAGAAACTCTTAAATGTGAAACACAATGACATTAAACACTATCAGGTGCATCCCTTTGCTAAAATATACACAAAATAACACTTAATTTCAACATTTATTCTCTCTATCCAGAGCAAAACCTCATTTTCAAAGTTATCAGGACAGTTTCATTGAGTAACTTTTTAATGAACACATTTCAGTTTAAATTTCACACAGTATTAAGTTGATGATATGATCAACATTATTGTCAACAGAACTTAGGTTTAACCCTGATCCTCTCCTCCCGAACCTGAAACACATTATACTTTTCTTTTTTACTGAAAGCTTATATCATTGTTTTCTATTTCAATTGTTTTCATTAATTGTTTTCTATTTTTAATGTTTTTTTTAGATATTTTTAAAATTTTATTTAACTATAATACTTATAATATAATTTCAGCACATTGTTTCATGTAAATACAAAACAAATTCCTTAAGAAAACTTTGTAGCGAATTAACTCAAAGGGGAAATATTAATAATTATTCATAACTCATTATGATTATTAATTATGATTAATTATGAATATGTAAATCCGTTAATTGGATTAACTGGATGTAGCTACATTAAGATTAATATTACAATCAATTAACCTGTTCGTCCAGTGAACACTCAGTGTTGATTGTTTATTAATTCTAAGAAGTGTTAATTTCCAGGTTATGGAAAAATAACATTCTTATTGTACCGTACTACTCAGAGCAGGCAGTCGGGATCTAAATCACTTAAGAGGCAATTTATTAGCAGACGGAGTCAGAACCAAACATGTGTTGTGCACAATCTTTATTAACTAACTCACAAACACATAACATACAACGAGGGTCACACACATACGTAGGTCAGAATGAGTAATGATAAGAGTTGAACCGGAGAGCTATAGGAAAACGTCAAAGGCAGTCTGGAAAAGAATCATCAGTTTCTTCAGTAATAAAAACACCTTTGCTGACAAAGGTAAGTTTTACAAATCAATACTAAATCGCTGTTTAGTATTAAAATGTACGATACTTGCAAGATACCTTTAGGCTGAGGAGCGTCGGATCTGCAGGTTGAGGATAAATCTTGAGGTTTTCGTCTGAAGTTGTTGCTAGTCTTTTCTATGTTGGATGTTGAGCACATGGTTGATTTGTAGGCCGACGCCTACAGGCCTTGCAGGCCTTGCAGGCCTTGGCCTGGAGAGGCCTGCCGCAAGGAGGTCCGTTCGGTCATCCAGAAGCAAGGAAAAAGAGAGGGAGTGGCATTTTTCGCTGGCTTTTAACCTCTGGTCAATGTCCAACCTCTTAGGGATGATGGGGCCAATGAAGATGTTGTATTTCCGGGCGACAACACACCCCCTTGTTGGGGCTTTTATGACCAAGCAGATTAACTGGTTGAGTTTTGAAGAAGAACTATTAAAGATTCATGTAATACTGATGTGTTGCACAGGTATGGACATACCGCATACACAAGCATTTAAATCCTTTCGATACGAATCCATAGACACTAAACATGGCATGATTGAAGTTACCTTAAATGTATCATAAAACATACACATACATACGTGAATACAATGATTTTAATACAGCAACGGTAATAATGGATACTAGAGGTGCAACGGTTCAAATTGCTCACGGTTCGGTTCATATCACGGTTTTAGGGTCACGGTTTCGGTACGGTTCGGTATGTGCTATGTTTATGGAAAATAGGACTACTGTCAACTAAAAATAAAGAAAATAAGAACAAACAATCAAACTACAAGCAACATCACAAATAAGTACAATAAAGCAAATATTCAAATAAAATAAACAGTGCTTTTCAGGTTTTTCAGGTATCAGTAGTTTTCAGGTACAGAAAATGGATAAAGTAATCAAATATAAAATAACACTGCATATTATCTTTACTGTACAAAATAAATAAATATTAATCACCATTGAAGTTACAAAAACTATTCAGTCAAGAGCAGTGAGTGATTTCTTTGTTATTTGTTGTTTAACATTAAAAACAGGCAGCAGGAATAGTTTTTTTCCTTTAAGACATGCACGATCCAGTACATATACTGTTACACATGCGCTGTCTTTCTCGACTATTATATGTTCACTTAAGACATAACCGACTATGTTTGCTAGGATACTCGCCAAGACGGGCATGTTGACATAATTTTTGTATGAATTTGTCCGCTGAAGCGCAAGACTTGAAAGAGAACTCAGTATTTGCGCGCTGACTGAAATAAGCGTGTGCACACAAATCTTCTCACAGCGCGCGCGAGTTCTCTTTCGCGTCTTGTTCTTGAAGGTTTAAATCAGCAAGGCTTAAATGAGTTTAGTTTAAACACAGATAGCAACGTGTGCTGTTCAGGTTTCACCTGCGCTCGCGCGCTATCAACACCCGGGTGATGACGGCGTAAATGACTGGACATTAGAGCATACGGCACTCTCAGTTAACAGTTTACAAAGAGTGACTATTTTGTCCACGCTTTTTGATTATCGTTGTTGTAACGTTTTGAGCATCCATCGACTGAAACATACATTATCTGAACTCTGTCTGTCTGTTTTCCACGTTGTTATTTTAAACAAACCATATTAACCAATAGATGCATCGTCATTCGAGATGGACCGCGGTGGAAGTGCGTACCGAACCGTAAGTGGAGAACCGTACGGTTCGATTTTTTACCGAGAACCGTTGCACCCCTAATGGATACCATTTCCTGGTAATTTTATAGAACAGTCTGTCTATACATTAAAACTCTGAGGTCTAAGGTATCGCCGGCGATACCACCGCGTTTTTTTTCTTACCAGTGTGAAAGAGACTCAAAATACTCCATCGATGTTGCACATACAATTAAGAGTTATACACCATTTTAATCTGTGGAATATCTTCTTTTATTTGTGTACACTCAGAGTAAAAACTAAATGTTTTTTTTTTTGTAAAATAAAGAAAACTAACATGATGCGTGATCTCTCGTCTCCCTCTGAACGAAGTCCAATCTGATAGTTCTCAGAAAATGAACTGTGACTTAGTGAATACTAATCACAAAAAAATGACACTTATGTCAAAAGAAACGTTGAGATGTAAGGTTTTAAATCGTGTAAGTCAAATCGAAAAACAAACATTTTCTGTTTATGTAATCTGTATGAAAAGAGAGCCATGTCAGAAGTCTGTGATTCAGCTCATTATCCACTAATGCGGCCACGCCCACAGAGCGAACGCTATTCAGACGCAAATTTAGTCAATACATGCATACATCGTTTCAATCGTGTATTTATTGTCTTCCAAAGTGTTTTGAATAGCCATATTTAGCGATCTCTGCCTCTGTTAGTTCCTTGATTGTCACATGATATGCCTCTTCTTTTACTGAGGCATTTGTGGACAAAAGGGGCAGAGCGCCCTCCGGCTGCAAGTATGAATTGAAAACACAGTACATCACAGTATCCAGCGCTCACAGTGATAACAATAAATACTGAATAAATATTACTCCTCTGTATACAAAATTGATATAAACATATGAGAATCCATCAATATTTTTCCAAATGTGCATGCTTTTAAGCATATTATGGTCAATGTAAGATTTTAAGAGTCAAAATGTGAAGCTTGAGTCTTAGATCTTTTTAATGATGTATAGTTTGTCAACTGCACATTAACATTTAGGCTATATAAGAACAAATATAGTAGCCTATATGAAATGCCATAGAGGTAGGAATGTTCAGACGCTTTGCCACACAGAAATACATTATATTTTAAAGTATATTAAAATAGAAAACCATTATTTGGTTAGAGACTTGAGACTTTTTTTTAAAAATAAATGTGTCCAATCTTTTGACTGGTACTGTAATCTAACATAGGGCTGTACAAAATTTTCTTCACATCATGTGCGATAATACGTGCATGCATGAGATCACAAAAATCATGGGTTTTTTTGTCCATAGTGGACATTAATCCTGTTATCAGCATGATCACGGAGGGTTTTTTCACAGCCTACCAGTCTGAAAGAGCTCATTAATATGCAAGTCATTTCAGGTCATTATTATGCGATTCTTTTGTCTTCTCAGGTATAAATTACCCATTATTCATGATAACTCACGCCTCCACGCATACTGTGTTTCTTGACAAAAAGTGTCTTACAAAAAATCAATATATTGTTATAAATGAATGAGTAGCCAGTATAATTTTTACTTCATTCTGAAGCAAAAACTCTAGTCTACAACCTCCAGTACCCAGAAGTCTTGTGAACACAGATTTAATATATATTTTTAGGCCTTATTTCAGTGACTTAAGTTTTTTTTTTTTTCAATAACCACGCATAAACGTTATTCCTTCAAAAACACAAACATGTACATACATGTTCCTCACATATTATTGTAGCCTAGTTTGTGCTGAATACAGTGTAATGACACTTGTGTCATTTATATGTTTATGAACAACTGAAAAAAGCACAAATGTCAGGGCATGTCAAAACTTCTCCAGGGCCCCAAAAATCCTCAGACCCCTGAGGGTTAATGCAGGAACGTCTGTGTTCTGTGTGGAAAATGCAGGGAAGATGCAGATTTTCTGTGTGTCTGGCCAGCACATTCCTTGGTGCAATAAACTTGTAACTGAGAACTTCTCGGGGGATGGGGACAGTCAGATCCCAGAGTGAGCTTAAAACTATTGGTTAACTAACAAATAATTGTGTCTGTGTAATGGTTGTAACTATTAAGAGAGAATATTAGTAGTACCATTGTTATTTCATGGTTAAAATGTTGTTGGTTCCTGTAGTCTGTAATGATGCAGTACCAAAAGACTCCAGCAGAGGGTGGGGCGAGCATAGAGTGTTAATAATAGGCTCAA
>RJVU01016772.1:65886-80527 GCA_003731715.1 Anabarilius grahami | reverse complement strand
CACCTTTAGTCCACAAATCCATATAAAGAAGAAGAGAACCAGGAACTAACTGTATGTCTTCTAGAGCTCACCATGGCTTTAACTTCCAGATAAACACTTTAAGATAATAAATACACGATTGAGAGACGATGTCTGCATGTATTGACTGAATTTGCGTCTGAATAGCGCTCCCTCCGTGGGCGTGGCCGCATTAGTGGATAATGAGCTGAATCACGGACTTCTGACATGGCTCTCTTCTCATACAGATTACATAAACACAGAAGGTTTGTTTTCGATTTGACTTAAACGATTTAAAAGCTGACATCTCAACGTTTCTTTTGACATAAGTGTAATTTTTTTGTCATTAGAATTCACTAAGTTACAGTTCATTTTCTGAGAACTATCAGATTGGACTTCGTTCAGAGGGAGACGAGAGATCACGCATCATGTTAGTTTTCTTTATTTTACAAAAAGCACAACATTTTGTTTTTACTCTGAGTGTACACAAATAAAAGAAGATATTCCACAGATTAAAATGGTGTATAACTCTTAATTATATGTGCAACATTGATGGAGTATTTTGAGTCTCTTTCACACTGGTAAGAAAAAAACCGCGATGTATCGCCGGCGTGACCGTCAGACCCCAGAGTGTTAATACAGAGATTGAGGGAAACGCAACAAGTGTTTCTGTGTATCGTGTCTGCTTTTTAATATATCTATGTCTCCCTTTTTCAGGGAGATTACTTTTGGAGGCACCGCTGGGATCGTTGAAGTGAGGCTAGTGTCTTGTAATAGAGGAAGTGACCACACATCAACCATTCTACAAAATCGACCCAGGTGGTAGACAGAGCAGTGTGTTGGCTACGGAAGTGGTGGGAGCCCTGTCCGGCCCGAGGTGCATCCTGAGGTGCTTCGTTCACCAGGGAGACAACATTAGGGAGGCAAGGCAAAACACAAACCCATAATTTGAGATTAAAGGATTGTTATTTCAACTCACCATTGAACAGTTAATGCAAGTAAGTGACTTTTTGAAAATATCAGGAGTGGACAGGGAAAAGATTGCTGAAAAAAGCCGAAGTTCTCTTGTTTCATACATCAGTCAGTATGTTGACCGTGACGAAATAGCTGAACTCGAAGATGAGGGCATGGCGGAACTGTTGAGTTTATTAGACATTATCAAAGGCTTTTCTATCTTTCGTGCAAACACCAAACAGAAAAAGGTTAAAGTAGATGATGAACAGACCAAAGTAATGAGAGAATTAGAACATTTAAGACTGGCAGTCCAACAAAAAGAAAGTGAAATGAGAGAATTAACAACAAGGGACATGAAAAGCAAAGGTGACAGTGATATGTTACAAAGAAAGCCACCAACAACCCAGGTAAATAGCCTCACATGGCGGAAAGACTATAAAATCTCAGGCCAGATTGGTGAACCAGGCAAAAAGGATCGACTCACATTTTCCAGTTTAGCGCGCCAAATTGAGAATGGCCTTAGCAGAGGGTATTCGGGGACCGAAATAGTGGATGCTGTTATCAGAGCCATTGTACCAGGTTTGCAACTTCGGAGCTACCTTGAAGGTAAAAGTGATCTTTCTCTGCCTACACTTAGGAGGATTCTCAGCTCGCACTGTCAGGAACGGAGTTCAACAGAGCTTTATAAACAGCTTACCACCGAGGTGCAGAACACTATGGAAACCCCGCAAAACTTTTTGATTAAAGCAATGGACCTCAGGCAAAAAATATTGTTTGCATCTCAAGAGGCAGAGTCAAATCTGAAGTATGATCCTGTCCTAGTACAGAGCATGTTTATGCACACTATACTTACAGGTCTGCAGAATGATAACATCAAAAGTGACCTCCAGCCCTACCTGTTGCAACCTACCACCTCGGATGAGTTGCTTCTAGAGAGACTGAATATAGCATGCGGAAATGAGAAAGAGAGACAAGAGAAGAGGCGGCATACACCACAGCGGCCAGCAGGTATGCACATGGTACAGTCCAATGATACCAGCGGAGATGGGAAACAGACAGCTCAACAGCACACTGTTACTCTGCCCCCGGACGTGTTGTCAGATTTAAAGGGACTCAAAGCAGATATGGTACTGTTAAAAGACCTTAAAACCGAGATGGCGCAGATCTGAGAGACCATCCAAAAGACAGATCATCCTACAGGATGGAACTCTCCTGCCAATATGGAAATGGGTCGTGAGATAGCAAACATCCAATGAACTTTCATTCTCAGTTTGCCCCATGGAACACAGAGAGCACTGCTGCTCTTCATCGACATGGCAGATTAGTACCAGATTACCGTGAGAGTGCATGTACCACGCGAGTTGTGGCACCGGCCCAGTTTCAACAGAGATTTGCACCACAAAGATATCCCATGCCTCGTCCTAGGCCTAGGTGCTTTGGGTGCCAGCAGCGGGGGGAAGAATACTGCCAGCATTGTTACAGATGTGGAAGTGACAAACATTTTCGTGCCGGTTGCAGAAGATACCAGGGACAACCTGACATGGTGAGAGGGGCTCCTTTAAACGGAGAGCAGCTGCCCCCGAGGGACAGGGAGTAGCTGAGCTGGCTAGAATGTCCCATAGAATTGTCGGCCGTGAAAAAAAGAGAGTTGTGTGTCTAAACTCTAAACTTTAAGACTTCAAGAAACACACTCAAGCAAAACTTTCATTGACAAAAGGAGAAATGTTATGACCAAAAAGCATTCTACGGTGCCTGAATTGGTGGGGAAGAAGTGTCATGTCAACTGCTATATACAGGGACAGAGAACTCAGGTGCTTTGGGACACCGGCTCACAGGTGTCTGCTATTGATGAGACGTGGAAAACTGACAACTTACCTGACATTCGGATGAGAGACATAGCAGAGATAGTCGACCCAACTAACCCCTTGCAAATTGAAGCAGCTAATGGCACAGAAATGCCGTATGTGGGTTGGGTAGAAGTGACCATAAGGTTGGTTGGCAGTCCTACAGAATTTCATGTTCCTATGCTCGTCATGAAGGGCAACCAACAGCTTCGCCCTATAATTGGCTTCAATGTGATTGAGCATGTCGTGACCAACAGTCAAACGAAGTAAGGAAATGCTGAAGATAAAAATCGAATTAAAACAGTGACCAAGGCTTTCCCTAACTTGCAGAAAAAAATGGCCAGAGCATTCATCCAGGCCGTGAGTGTTCAGCGGACCAGTGAATGTCTAGTGAGAACAGCTTGTCATGGAGTGAATGTACGAGCTATAGTATTATGCAAGTAAATGCAGAGTGCATACTAAGCCGCTGAAAGAGGACACAATGTTAGTTTTTGAGCCTGATGACAATGGCCAGTGGCCAGATGGACTTGAGATTTGTGATACTTTAGTTCGGATAAAAAATGGAGCAACCCCACACATCACCCTCACTGTGCAAAATTCAACTGCCCATGATATTATGCTGACAGGTAAAATCGCTATCGGCACAGCCGGTTGCGTCTGTGTGTCCACTTAGTACGCCCTCGCACACACACTCGCCTGTTCAAGTAAGCAGTATCAAGGGTGAACATGATAAAGACCAGGAATCAGATGCAAACCTCTGGGACCCCCCGATCGATCTCAGCCACCTAGAAGAAGACAAGAGACAGATAGTTTGTGAGATGCTGCGAGAAGAGTCAGGCTGTTTTTCACGAAGTGAAAGTGATATAGGCTGTATTGAAAAGTTGCAGCTCAATATTTCCTTAAAAGACCAAGAACCAATGGCATGGACCTACATTTCTGTCCCCAAGCCCCTATATGAGGAAATGAAAGATTACTTGCTTGACTTAATAGCACAAGGGTGGATCGAGAAATCTCATTCTGCATATGCTTCCCCAGTAGTGTGTGTCAGAAAAAAATGTGGCTCTCTCCGCTTGTGTATTGATTATAGGGAATTAAATCGCAAGACACACCCTGACAGACAGCCAATCCCTAGAGTCCAGGATGTAATGGATGGCCTTGGAGGTAACACAGTGCTCTCATTATTAGACCAAGGAAAAGCCTATCATCAGGGGTTCGTGGCAAAGGACAGTAAGCACTTGACAGCATTTGTGACACCCTGGGGATTGTATGAGTGGGCTCGGATACCCTTTGGGCTTATGAATGGACCAGCCGCTTTTCAGCGCTGTATGGAGGAGTGCCTAGAAGGCCTCCGTGACAAGATCTGTGTTCCATATTTAGACGACACTCTTGTATTTAGTAAAACGTTTGAGAATCATGTCGAAGCTGTCTGAAAAGTGCTACAGAGACTGAGGCAGTACGAAATCAAGTTAAAACCCAGCTAATGTGAGCTATTTAGACCTGAGATTCGTTACCTTGGAAGGATAGTATCTGCTGAAGGAATCAAAATGGACCCCGCTGATACTGCTGCCATCAGGGTTCTGAAAGAGAAGAGACCATGTACAGTTGGTGAGTTGAGACAAGTGATGGGGTTATTAAGTTATTACCACCACTTCGTGAAAGATTTTTCCCGCATTGCCGGTCCTCTGTATGATTTAACTAAAGGGTCTTCTGTGGCAACAGAGGAGAAAGGTGCCCAAAAATTACACCCAGGTGGGAGGACATTTAATAGAAGAAAAAGTACAAGTGTAGTGCCATCGCATACACACATTGAATGGACTGATACCCATCAACAGATTCTTGAGAAACTGGTGGACTGCCTGGTTCAACCCCCAGTTCTTGCATTCCCAGACTTTTCTAAGCCATTCGTGTTACACACAGATGCCTCTAACAAGGGACTTGGAGCTGTATTATATCAACAACAAGACAAGAAGCTCCGTGTAATTGCATATGGATCACGGGCGTTGTCAAAATCTGAGAAAAACTATTATCTCCACTCAGGTAAATTGGAATTTCTTGCTCTGAAATGGGCAATAACTGAGAGGTTCCGTGACTACCTTTATTATGCACCCTTCTTCACAGTTTACAGTGGCAATAATCCCTTAACATATGTTCTGTCTACTGCTAAGTTAAATGCTACAGGAAGCAGATGGGTTGCAGAATTAGCTGACTTTAACATTACTATAAAGTACCGCCCAGGCAGGGAAAACACAGATGCTGATTTTTTATCCAGGATGCCACTAGATGCAGAGACACTGCTGGATGATTTCACAGAGGAAATCTCATAATTTGCGCAGGCGTATCCGACCACATCGAAGTCAGGCAAAGTAGTAGCAGACAAAATATTGAATGATTATGCCCTCAAATTTGGCTTTCCGATGCGCATTCACCACGATCAAGGAGGTGAGTTCGAAAACCAACTCTTTTCACAACTCAGCAAGTACTGCAGTGTGGCTGGCTCGAGAACAACCCCTTACCACCCACAGGGGAATGGCCAGGTAGAGCGTTTTAATCGAACCTTGCTACAAATGCTTAAGACCCTCAATGACAAAGATAAGACCAATTGGAAGTACTCTCTGAACAAACTTATATTTGCTTATAACTGCACACGCACTGAAGTGACAGGATTTTCCCTGGATTTTCCCCATTCTACCTCTTGTATGGCCGCTCCCCGAGATTACCTGTTGACATGTTGTTCAACCTTCTGGGTGATGCGGATGGGGGCAGTCACCAGAATTATATGGAACAATGGAGACGTGGAATGCAAGAAGCATACACTATTGCAAGGGAGAATGCTCACAAAGCCACCCAGAGGAACAAGAGAAACTATGATGGTAAAGTAAGGAGCACAGTTCTGAGTCCTGGCAACCTTGTGTTGGTCCGGAATTTGACTCCACGAGGAGGACCTGGAAAATTAAGAAATCATTGGGAGGACTCAATTCATGTTGTTGTCAAACAAGTGGGTAAGGATGTTCCTATCTATGAATTAAGACCTGAACATGGAAAAGGGAGATCGAGGGTTATGCACAGAAATCTCTTATTACCATGTGATCACTTACCTTTCGAAACTTAGGGGCTCCCACCTGTAGAACCAAAGAAAAAAAATGCCAGACCAGCCAAAGTGAAGTGAAGTGAAGTGAAGTGAAGTGAAGTGACATGTGGCCAAGTATGGTGACCCATACTCGGAATTTGTGCTCTGCATTTAACCCATCCAAGTGCACACACACAGCAGTGAACACACACACCGTGAACACACACCCGGAGCAGTGGGCAGCCATTGCTGCGGCGCCCGGGGAGCAGTTGGGTGGTACGGTGCCTTGCTCAAGGGTCTCACCTCAGTCGTAGTATTGAGGGTGGGGAGAGCGCTGGACATTCACTCCCCTCACCGACAATCCCTGCCGGACCTGAGACTCGAACCCATGACCTTTTGGGTTACAAGTCCGACTCTCTATCCATTAGGCCACGACTGCCCCGAAAGTCGAGCGAGAGTTGAATGGAGAGGTAGAGGACGATGATGAGGATGACTATTATTTCATGTACATCCAGCTACCACAGGCAGTGGCTGAACGTGAAGATACACCTCCGTTTGAAAGGCATGCAGTAGAAACAACAGAGCTCAAAAGGAATGATGATTGTCTTAGTGACTCAGCCTGTGACTCATCTGGGGTAGGGGAGGATTTAGTTGAAACTGAAATGGCTGGGGGAGGACAGCAGTTCTCTGGAAGCAGTAATGGAAGTGAAACAGAGCCTATGCCTAAGCGACCACAGAGGGAACGTAGACCACCAAAGATCTTTAGATATGATAAAATTGGGTCCCCCTCGTGTTATGGCCTTACTGCACTGCCAGTACATACCATGGGTCAAGCGTGGACATATCAATTACAACCTTACTCTCATCAGCCTGTGTACTCTTTTGGAATGTGAGTTCAATATTCTCTTCATAGTTGAATGGACCCTCAATGACTTGGGACAAAACTGAGTATATTTACCAGTACATGAACTACATTTCAGGACCTAAAGTCAGATTGAGTCAAGTAACAGGACTTTTCCTCAGAGACTAGAATGTAGTGTGGGTACGTGAATATTTGATACACACATCACAGTCTGGGACTCAAAAGGGTAATGGGTATTGCTGATATCCAACGTACTGTCTAGTTCGAGACTAAATTAACTAATTAATGGATGAGCCAGACAAACGGAACTTGTATAAATGGATATTGGGATGAGAAAACAAAAACTGAATGTATCAAAAGAGTTCCAGTCTGTAACCCATATACATTATATGTTGAATTGCATTGAGAAGACAAAACTGAATGTATCAAAAGAGTTCTAGTCTGTGACCCATATGCATTATATGTTGAATTGCACTGGGAAGACAAAACTGAGTAATGTAATGGTTGTAACTATTAAGAGAGAATATTATTAGTACCATTGTTATTTCATGGTTAAAATTTTGTTGGTTCCTGTAGTTAGTTATGATGCAGTACCAAAAGACTCCAGCAGAGGGTGGGGTGAGCATAGAGTGTTAACAGGCTCAAGGGTTCCCTTCCCCCACTCTTAATACAGAGATTGAGGGAAACGCAACAAGTGTTTGTGTGTATCGAGTCTGCTTTTTAATATATCTATGTCCCCCTTTTTCAGGGAGATTACATCTGATTTGTCTCAGTCATTACAACTTGCAACCAGAAAACAACTCATAAAGTCTCACATTGGGTGTCTCTGCTGACCTCTTGTGGAAAAAAAAATATATAACATGATATTTCATGACTTTTGCCACTAGATGGCTTTTAGCTCTATTTGGAGCAAACAAACTGTTCCTCTGGGTCCTAAAGTCAGTTTTTCTTCAGTTTTATTTTCTTCTTCGGTATGCATTCAGGTATATATTTATACATTATAAAATCATTTTTTGGGTACAGTTTTAGTATTTTGAATTTTGAGCATTTTTTAGGTTTGTATTCATACTGAAGTGTCAGATATTGTAATAATTCAGGTTATGAAGGTGGACAGCAGGGGAAAAACAAAACAACAACAAGTAAAAAACAAGAAATACTTTGAAGAATATTTATTTGAAAGTGCTGATTCTAATTCAGAATTTTAAAAAATGCTTTTACATCTTAAAAAAATGCTAATGCTGTTATAATTTCACCCTTTATTTGGCATTTAATGAGAATGATGTAAGAGAGTAAAAGTGTCTCATTTTCTAGACTTTGTCCAAACCTGCAGCTCTGAATTAATAATAAAGACACTAGCATTAACTGATCAACAAGCAGACAGAAACTGTACAAAAAACATGCTGAACTGAGAAAAATAACCAATAACTACAAATAAATCAGAGCATCACTTGGGTTTGTTTGTTAACATGTAAAAGACATTGAAAGTAATTATAATGGCACTGAATGACATATTCTTCTGCTCATGTGGTTTTTGTGTCATTATTTGACCGATTTGTGATGGTTCTAGTTCACAGAGGCATAAAGTTCACTGCAGTTTTCCTGAGATCCAGCTTTTGCTCCTCTGATGGAAGCATAAGTCACTTTATCATCACAGCGAACCTGAATGAACATCACAGTTATTGTTTCAACACACAATTATTACAGCATGATGTTTGAGCTCAATTCATGACACAAATTCAGAAGAAAACACAAACTAGAGAAGCTGGACAACATCAAGGAAGTGCTTCTCACCTTGTTCTTTTGGTCTTGGTTTTTACTGTACGCAGTGACCTCAGTATAAGTCACATGATCATCTGTCTGCTCCTAAACACCAATGGAAATATGACAAACCAAGATATTAAAGGCCGTTCCATCACTACTACTTTAACAACGAGAACAACTTTACCAATCTTACTACTTATCAATCTCATGAGAATACGTGTGTATTTTTACATAAAGTGTGGTTCTATTACACATACATTTACTTACGTTTTCATACTCACAAATGACGTATTTATATCACTAAAACGTAAAATACTTACTTATTGACACCAATAAAACATAAATTATTTACGTATTCAAGTGTGAACGTGTATCCCATGTATTATTAATAAAATCGTGGAATGAATGATTGATTCTGTATTAAGTTGTCATATCAATACATGTTTTAGTCACATTTATTAATGTAGTTTACTCATCTAAATAACATTTCTGTGCGTGACTTGTGCTGCAAACATGTTTCAGAGAATTACACAATGTTACACAAGACTACACTTTACAACTTTAAAATGAACATATATAGTCGAGGAGATGGGTCCAACAAATGAGATGAACTGTACTGATAAATTTCTGCCAAAAGAACCAAATAAACGAAGATAATTTAGGGTTGATATGGTTGATTTTATCACTCAAGGTTTGCAAAAAGAACAAGACAAAATCTCGAAGAAACAGGACAAAAAGGAGAAGAAGAACCTCAAGAATGGGAGGAATGAAGACGGATCCAAAGGCCAAAGAGATGATTAAATTACTGAGACAGCAACAGCAAATATGCTTATAAAACAATCATGTGCTTTGAATACTTTTATGCTTGAAATGAAACAGATTACAAACAAGGTTGAAGCTTTGACTACAAACTCTTCAGCGCCGGTTGTATCTGAAAATTGTGTTTAAGGGCTAAAAGGTTAAAATGATGCCTGAAGAGAAGTGATATTTTTCCTGCTGAATTTTTAACCATGAAAAATTGAAAATAGATTTCATTAATTAAAATAATTGTATCTAAAGTCATAATTTAACAAAAGTAAAATTGAAAAAAGGGGAGAAAATGGCAAATATCCATTGATGATGTAACCTAAAAATAAGAAAAATAAACGCCTGGGTCCAAATTTTCATTTTTGCATTAGCATTGTATGGTCTGAAAACTGAATTGTGAAGCGTTACACAAACCGTTCTCACCTGATTCGTCTCAGATTGTGACATGCCGTGTTTCACTGGATTGACATTTGTGTGATTACGCTTGTTTGTATGTTATTCTTTTATTTAGAACAGTTCGTAGCTTTAAGAAATGGTTATGGGTAGGTTTAGGGACAGGTCTAGTTAATATTTAATATTCTGTATAAAATGGGTATGTTTAGGAGCAGGGTGGGGTTTAGGGGTCGTACTCGCTTACGAACATAACCTCAGTTCCCTTTTTCTCAGATTCACTGAAGCCTTTTTCAATAACGCAGTGTAATATAAAGCCAGATGCCCCGCCCTCTGCCGCGCCGTCATTGGTTCAAAAAGTTACACTGTTTGTGCAGTTACACTTGAAAAAGGCTCCAAAAAGGAGTTTTTCCCATACGCAGTATGAGTGGAAGTATCGAAAGGAAACTTACATTTATCTATAAAATGATGAAAGGGAAATTATTCNTTTACACAGGTGCTGCAAATGTTTCAGGTAAAATATGTGTAAAACGAGCATCATGTGACAACTTCATCTACAAGTTTAGATTAAATCTATTATTCAGACATGACTGCAGTAGACTGAGTACAATTCTGGCAGTTCCAGTTGTGTCCTCTAGGGGGTGTATGTGCTTATGTTGAGTGTGAATTGACCTGTTGAGGAAGAGTGTTCTGTCCTGTTGGATAGACAGGTTGTGTTTGATGATCCTGTAAAAAGAGCAGTTATTAGTGAAATCCTCCTCCTGCATTCTCCTCTCTTGTGTGTTTATTGATGCCAAGTTTCCACAATGACGTTATGATGACAGATCCTTGTGACATGAATGGATGTTACAGGAAAATCACCACAGTGTCAAATATACACAAATATACACAGATTATTGAAGATGAATCATATTGTTCACTGGCAGTAGATGAATGTAAATGTTGATTGTGTCGTTGGTTCATCATATTTATTCTTATCTGTGAGTTTTAGAGCAGAAACAGTTCAAATACACTAACCTGTCATTATATAATCTGACTAATACGAGTGTCATATTTCAGGATCAGAGCTTATAAACACTAATAACTCATGGATCGACCTACAATACTCACCTCAGAGTCATCAGTTCCTCTTCTGTTATCTGAAACATAACGTCAAGAGAATATTGATGATCAAACACATAATACAGTCTCCAATTAAACTGATTTTAGAAGAATTCTAGTGCTGTAGAATAGAAACATTAAACTCTGTCTGAGAGGAATCCTGTCTAAATTACATGTTTATTTTATCAGATGTTTTGGACTTTTTGTCTGTTATAAAATATGAGAAACTGTAAAAACTCACCGTCTCTTTTTCTGCGAATCATCCAGAGAATAAGAGCAGGAAGGAGAACAGCGAATGAAGCAACAACAATCACAATCACTGAGAGAGAGACGATATTACAGTCATATTAATACTGATGTCCACTGAGCTCATTTTCACTACAATGAGTTCATTTAGATCCTGATTCTAGAAAAACTCCAGAGTGTGAAAACAAGCACTGAAATGAGGATGATGTTCATACACACCTAGAGAGGTTGGAGTCAGTGCTGTTGCTGCAGTTGATGGTACAAAGAATAAAAACAAAATCATATTTGAATGCAGGAACACAACATCAAGACATTTCTTTCACAAACTGAGACTGATTCACACTAACATGAGATGACTTGTTTAATAAATGCTCAATCATTTAAGCTAAAAGAGTTTGAGCTGCTGACTGGAATCAGTGTTGTTGAATCATAAGATGAATGTTCAGATGTTCATCTGTAGGACATTAACATCATATTTTACAGTAGTAATAGTTGTTTCTCACCTGAATACTTGACAGTGTATCTGACTGAGGTCTGGAGTTGATTTCTGAGAGCAAGCTGACATCTCCACTCTCTGTTGTCATCTTCATTCAGGAGTGTTGTAGTCAGAGTGATGTTACAGTGATCTGATGAGAATAATATCTGATATCTGGAGTCTGTCTTCAGATCAACACCAGCCTGATTCACCCACGACAGCTGAAGTCCTTTAGAACGAACCAAATCATCACAGGAGGATCCAGTATCTGAATACAACTGACAGGAGAGAGTCACAGAGCAACCTGGACTGATCTCAGTCTGTGAGGATGATGATGATGATGGAGACACTGAAACTGAACACAAGACACAAATCACATGATAGACGTGAGTCTTTTCAGCAATCATGTGGGTTTAAAGGGAGAATCTGTCCTTTTAAAATTGATCACATAATCATAAAAGTACCATGAAGAACATGCAGATAAACACGTTCATCAGTTCCTTGTTGTTCATCATTCACAAATTGTCTGCAGGTGTATAATCCATAATCTTCCTCTGTGATGTTCTTGATGTTCAGAGAGCAGTCAGACCCCAGACTCAGTCTTTCATGTCTCTCTGTGTCTTTCCTCTTTATCCCTAATTCAATCAGTGCAACTGCTGGTGAATGTCTGAAACTGCTATCAATCCATGTAGTTGATTTGCAGTCAGAAAGAGCATTATTACAGGGCAGACGGACATTTTCACCAGAACTGATGAACACATTCTCAATCACTTCACTGGTATCTGAAACACAGTATATTTGAGTGATCATTATGACATATTAGGGGCAGTTGTGGCCTAATGGTTAGAGTCTGACTTGTAACCCAAATGGGGAAGAGTGAATGTACTTCCACTCTCATTACAGACAATGGAGGTGTTCTTGCGCAAGACACCGAACCCCCAATTGCTGCCCACTTCTCTGGCTGTGTGTTCAAAATGTGTGCTGTGTGTGTAGAGCATATATTCCGAGTATGGGACATCATACTTGGCTACATGTCACGTCATTTTATATACAGTATTAATACATGTTAATAAAAACCATTCCAGCATAAAAAGCAGATGATTCAAATACCCTTTTTTTCTCATTATTGCAAGCATAATTTTGTTTTTATTAGAGGGCTGTTGAAATCTCTGAATATGAAGATAATTGTTGATCATCAGATGTTTGAGTGACTCTATGTCCAGTATCAGGAATAATACAGTATGATCTGTATGTATCAATACACAACTCTGAGATCACAACGTGAATGTGTGCAAGAATAAACTGAGCATGTTCAAATCAACTCTTTCCAGACTAATTCCACTAAATGTCTTTAGAGAAAATTCAGATTTCTTTACCTGTGAGAAGTGAAGAGAGAATGATCAGTCCCAGCAGACACAGATCACACTGATCAGCCATTTTCTGTTTCTGTCAGTCTTTCTCTTCATTATATAGTTACAGCTCTTTCTTCAGACAGGAAGGGCTGGTAGAGTCTAAAGAAAGAACTTCCTCTGATCTGAACTGAATGTTGACATTTTGGCATATAGTTGTTATTTAGTGACGCAATGCCAATGCATAATGGAGAACTGTTGATTTGTTTAAATGTAATGTAGGCTACAGTACACTTCTACTGTAATAGGAACAGTCCCTGAAGTTCGTTGATGTTCAAGAGCACAATGGTAACAGCTCAGGGAGTTTAACTTACAGTCATTCTGTTTCCACACAGACTTTGACATGACAGTAGCTGTGAAACATGTTCTTCAGTGTGAGAAACTGCATATTATAAACCACACTGGCTCAACACACATCTGATCTGAACACAGTTTATAGGATATTCTTTGCATTACTGTTAGTTTCTTTGGTAACGCTTTAGATTACGGCCCGGAAAGTACTGCATAATTACAACGAATTTACAGTGTAACTTTCGATAATTATAGTGTACCTATACAGTAAGTATGTGTAAGTATAGGGATACAATATGTAAAGTCTTGGGAATAAAGGAGTAACAATCAGGAAAATAACAACTTATTTATACTGTAAGTATTTTAGAACTAAGGGGTACTTCTACTGTTATGATAGACAACAATCTTTCCTTTGGGAGCAATTTTGTCGAGAAAGTGCACTGATTAAGTTGTTTCAAAGTAAGTAGAAAGAACTATTGCAATATTATTTAATACATGGGGAAATATGCTTTTGTTTCATGTAGTTACAGGGTAAATATGACATTACGGGCCGTAAATTAAAGTGGAGCTTGTTACCCTCTTATTTCATGTAGTTACAGGGTAAGTAATTAAAAAAACGCAAACAATCTGATATCACTGACTCCGAAACCTTTTTCTGAAAAACAACTTTATTACAAATAAGTCTACAACACTTATTATTCATTTTTTTAAATCAACTTTTCATTTAAAATTCTAAAGTCCTGACAGTAAGTAACAAGTTTTGTCAGTTTTTTGGTTGTTGTTGTTTCTCGCTTGGCTTCCACCTGCTCTTGTTTCTCAGCTGATGAATCTTAAGAAGGAATCTCATTGCTATTCTGTACTATAAGAAAATACAGTACACCCCGTAATGTTCTCATGGTTTAGGCTATTCATCTTTTCGCTTCCGACCAACTGTCACCGGCGCCTGCGTGAGAGTCGACTTTGCGTTCAACGAAGCATATTGTAACGAGCAACGTGAAGCTTTCATGACGTTCTCGCGGGATATTTGTGTTAAACTCGCTCGAGAACTGCCGTCTCTGCTATTCTGTCTTGTTTGTTTCTCATTCTCATTATCTGTTATTCCGTGTATTTTGTTGTGAGCATTAATAAAAAATAAAAAAAAAACTGACGGCATCCGACATCCTCGTGACTTTTCGCGTGAGTTTCTCGGCACGCTTACTTCACGCTTCAAGTTACGTCATGCATGAACTCTCAACCCTCGCATGCACGCGCAGGAGACAGTTGGTCGAAAGTTTAAAATGTTAAAATATTTGATATTTTTCTGACAAATACGTATCGTTTCACTTCAGAAGACATTGATTCATCCATTGGGGTCGTATGGATTACTCTAGTTATTACTGTTTGTGCTGTTGATGCTTTTAGGAACACGTGAGCTTGCATTATAAAGCGTTCCCAGAT
>RJVU01016772.1:49238-65593 GCA_003731715.1 Anabarilius grahami | reverse complement strand
TTTACGGCCCGTAATGTCATACTTACCCTGTAACTACATGAAATAAGAGTGCAACAAGTTCCACTTTAATTTACGGCCCGTAATGTCATATTTACCCTGTAACTACATGAAAAAAGAGGGTAACAAGCTCCACTTTAATTTACAGCCTGTAATGTCATACTTACCCTGTAACTACATGAAACAAAAGCATATTTCCCCATGTATTAAAAAAGATTGCAATAGTTCTTTCTACTTGCCTTGGAACAACTTAATCAGTGCACTTTCTCGACAAAATTGCTCCCAAATGTAAGATTGTTGTCTATCATAACAGTATAAGTACCACTTAGTTCTAAAATACTTACAGTATAATTAAGTTGTTATTTTCCTGATTGTTACTCCTTTATTCCCAAGACTTTACATATTGTTCCCCTATACTTACACACACTTACTGTATAGGTACACTATAATTATCGAAAGTTACACTGTAAATTCGTTGTAATTACGCAGTACTTTCCGGGCCGTAATCTAAAGCGTTACCGTTTCTTTTCCTCAAGAACAATGATACCAATTATGCCAAAGTTGGTCAAACTTGCTGTCAGACATATTGAAATCATCTCGGGTTACGTCTGTAACCCTGGTTCCCTGAATAGGGAATGAGACAATGCTTTGAATCGCATTGGGATCACCTCTGTGTGATTATGTCTTGAAGCACTTGTGAAATCGAACCAATAGGGTGACGGGACTTCAGAGCAGGTGACGTCACAGACCAGGAAACTATAAAGCACTCCTGAGAACAAAAAACACCAGCTTTTGATATGGATGAAGCAGACGCTCACAGGCATGCAGGGAGTATAGGTTATAAAAAGGTATGCAGGGAGGACCACCCAGCCACATCACATATCTCGTTGATGGGGACCCCTGAGATCAAAGCCTTTGAGGCAGCCATACCCCTAGTAGAGTGTGCTCGGACAGCCAAAGGTGAAGGCTGTCCGGATGACTCATAAGCAAGAGAGATGGCCTTGACCACCCACTTGCTAATTCTCTGCTTAGACGCTGGGCCTACCTTCTTAGGAGACCCGTAGCTGATCAGTTTTTCGTCACAGGGCAGCTCTGTGGACATAGGTGTCTAAAGCCCTAACTGGGCAGAGCAGATTAAGTTTTTCCTGATCCGGATTTGCAAAAGGAGGAGGGCAGAAGGCCTGCAGTACGATAGGCCCTGGGACATTGGTGGGGACCTTGGGTATATACCCAGGTCTAGGATGCAGGAAAGCCTTGACCATACCAGGCACAAATTCCAGACATGAAGGAGCAACAGAAAGTGCTTGTAGATCTACAATTCTTTTGAGAGAGGATATAGCTAACAGAAAGATGGTTTTTAGAGTGAGGAACTTCTCAGATACTTCTTCTAAAGGTCCGAAGGGAGCCTCAGCTAACCCTTCTAACACAATAGCCAAGTCCCAGGCCGGAGTTCTTGTACGCACAGAAGGCCTCAGCCTCTGGGTACCAAGAAGAAAGCATATAACTAGGGGGTCTTTTCCCACAGAAGATCCCCCCAAAGGAGCATGATAAGCAGAAATAGCTGCAATATAAACTTTTAAAGTAGAAGGAGAATCCGAGAATTTTTCTTGGAGAAATCGCAGTACATGACTGATAGATGAGTGGAACGGGTCCACTTGAAGTTGACTACAACAAGTAGCAAACAGCTTCCATTTATTTGCATAAAGTTTCCTTGTGGAAGGAGCTCTGGAGTGGAGTATGGTCTCCACATCCTCGATTGGGAGACCGGATTCAATGAGCTAGGCCCCCTCAGAGGCCAAGCCCACAGTTTCCATAACTCCGGACGGGGGTGAGTTATCGTGCCGCCTGCTTGAGACAGAAGGTCCTGCCTGATTGGGATCTCCATGGGGGAGCCGTCTAAGAGAGACATTAGGTCTGTGAACCACACTCGGGTTGACCAGAACGGGGCTACCAATATGAGACGGACTCCATCCTGACAAACCCTCTCCAGAGCTCCTGGGAGCAGAGCAATCTGGGGAAATGCATACAGATGCAGCCTCGGACACGTCTGTACCATGGCATCCAACCCCAGTGGGCTGGATGATTCAGAGAATACCACAGCGGGCAATGAGACATCTTTTTCGAGGTTGACTTCTGCGTGACTGAAATTCTTCCAAATGAGCTCCACCACCTCGGGGTGGAGTCTCCATTCCCCGGGCCTTGGCCCCTGCCTCGACAGGATGTCTTCCCCCACATTTTGATGCCCCGGGATATAAGCTACTCTCAGGGAGAGGAGCTTCCCCTGGGACCATAGGAGGATCTGATGGCCTAATTTACCTCATTCACAGCCGAGAGACTGGACTTCCCCCAAGCAGGAGACAGACGTGCCTGCATCGTGGTGGAATCCCAGACTACCCCTAGATAGCTGGTAGTTTGAGCTGGAGGAAGCACACTCTTCTTGGCATTGAGTCTCACCCCTAACCTTCCATATGTGACAGAACTACATCTCGATGTTGAACTGCCTGTTGCTCGGATTGAGCTAGAATCAACCAATCGTCAATATAATTTAGTACGCGGATGCCCTGGAGTCTCAGGGGTGCCAGAGCTGCATCCACGCACTTCATGATGGTGTGGGGTGAAAGTGCTAGGCCAAACGGAAGAACCTTGTATTGGTAAGCTTCGCCCCCGAAAGCAAACCTGAGGAACTTCCAGTGTGAAGGATGGATGTATACATGAAAGTAAGCGTCTTTCAGATATTTTGTCACAAACCAGTCCTCGGACCTGATCTGTGTGATGATCTGTTTGAGTGTAAGCATCTTGAACTTGAGCTTTTGTACTGAACGATTTAATACGCGTAAATCTAGAATAGGACGCAACCCTCCATCCTTCTTCGGGACAATGAAGTATCGGCTGTAAAACCCTGACATCGTGCTGGGAGGATGAAACTTTTCTATAGCTCCTCTTTGCAAAAGTGTCATAACTTCCTGTTCCATTACCAGAGACTGCTCGGGGCCCACCACCGTAGGGAGGACCCCATTTAATTGGGGCAAGCGAGACCCGGACTGTATTGTGAGCAGCACCCATCGAGAAATATTGGGGAGAAGTTTCCATTCTGCCAGAAATTCTACTAAGGGAACCAGTCTCTCGAGACTGGCCTCTTGTGTTTTTTACGCATTTGACTCATCGCCCTGAAGCGGCGAACCGGCAGGGAACAACTGAATCAAACGCTGGCTTGCCCCCCTCATAGAGTCGGCAGGGACCGCTGCGCCCTGAAGCACACGAGGTGGCAGGTTTGGCAGAACGGCCCCCTGAGGGCACCGAAGAGGGACAGGTACCATATATTGTGATACAGGACCCTCTGCGGAAGGGAAGACAGCGGCGCATCCAGCAAAACACACTTGTCTTTCTCTTTAATGTCTGAGAGGTTCAACCATAAATGCCTCTCTGTGGCCACCAGGGCTGGCATAGAACGGCCGATTGTTTTAGCCGTCTTCTTGGTGGCCCAGAGAGAGAGAGAGATCAGTGGCTTTCCTGAGATCTTGTATCATTTCAAAACTCGCCTCCCCACCCTCGTCTATTTCCCCCAGCAGGTCAGCCTGATAAGCTTGTAAAATCGACATCGTATGTAAACATGCTGCGGCCTGACCTGCTGCCGAATAAGCCCGTCTCCAACCCCTCTGTCAGATCCATCTGTGAACCCCAGGAATGAAGCAGCCGCTCTGTGGCCTGATCCCTAGGGAACACTGACCGCGGCGCCCTCCTTCTCTTTTTTATCAAAGAGGGCCCGCCGAGAACGGAGAGCTGCGAGAGCTGCCTAGGCATGCTCCACTCCTAAGCAAAACACGCACATCTCGTGTGTATCCCCACCCGTGATGAAGCGAGGGCAGGGATGTTAAGACTGGCGACTGTTTGCTAGTCGCCAGTCTTAATATATATATATATACCGCCACCTCAGAAGATTCTGCGGTGGTATACGCGGTCCAGATACACCGTAGAGCGACCCCTATTATAGGGGCTGTAGAGGACAGAGGAATTATCTCAGGAACAGAAAGGTTAAAATGAGTGGGTCTAGGGATACTAGCTTTGCTTACTGGCACCAGCGGTGGATCCTCCATTCTGGATGCTAGCCCTTGATGTCTGATGGCGGGTTCCCCTGACAGAACAGAGGAGGGTTGCGGTACGCCAACTGCCCTAGGAAGTAACGCAGGGATGGAAGACAAGACGTGGAGAGGTTCTAGAAGGTCTAATGAGATGAGACGAGGCTCTGGAAGATCTGATAAGATGAGACGAGGCTCTGGAAGATCTGATGAGACGAGACCAGGCTCTGGGAGATCTGATGAGGTGAGACTCTAGAAAATCTGATGAGCCGAGACAAGGCCCTGGAAGATCTGACGAGACGAGACGTGGCTCTGGAAGATCTGACGAGATGAGACGTGGCTCTGGAAGATCTGACGAGACGAGACGTGGCTCTGGAAGATCTGACGAGACGAGACGTGCCTCTGGAAGATCTGACGAGACTGGACAAAGCTCTGGAAGATCTGACAAGACTGGACGAAGCTCTGAAAGATCTGAAAAGATGAGATGAGACTCTGGAAGATCTGATGAGGTGAGGCTCTGGAAGATCTGACGAGATGAGACGAGGCTCTGGAAGATCTGAAGAGACTGGACAAAGCTCTGGAAGACTGACGAGATTGTACAAAGCTCTGGAAGATCTGTCGAGATGAGATGAGACTCTGGAAGATCTGATGAGGTGAGGCTCTGGAAGATCTGACGAGATGAGAAGACCCTCTAGAAGATCTAGTAAGATGAGACTCTGGAAGATCTGCTGAGACAGGAGCTCAGAAAAGCCCTCCAGGGCGCTGACTGGAACGTCCTTTTTGGTCATGTTAAGATGGACAGGAAACTCTGGAATTACCTCTGTGGTCATGTCAAGATGGACAGGAAACTCTGGGACAACCTTTGTGGTCGTGTCAAGACAGGAAGGAAACTCAGGGATGACCACGAGGCTGGATTCTAGGACTGGACCAAACTCTGGACTGGACTCATAGATTAAAGCAAGCTCAGAAGCAGATTCAAGGACTTGAGCAGGCTCTGGAGCAGACTCGTGGAGTCTGGGGAACACTGGCCCAATAGTTGATGTGTGTGCAGCCCACACACACCCAATAGCAGTGGCCACAATGACCAACCATGCAATTTCTGAGGGCTCAGGCGTGGCAGCCATCTTGGCTGAGGGCTCAGGAAGAACTGATGAGACATGACAGGGTTCTGGAAGGTCTGCTGAGACGTGACGGGGCTCTGGAAGGTCTGCTCAGATGAGACAGGGCTCTGGAAGGTCTGCTCAGATGAGACAGGGCTCTGGACGACCAGCGGAGACGTGACTGGATTCACAAAGATCAGCTGTGACTAGACTTGGCTCACGAAGATCAACTGTGACTTGACTTGGCTCACGAAGATCAACAGTGACTTGACTTGGCTCACGAAGATCAACTGTGACTTGACTTGGCTCACGAAGATCAACTGTGACTTGACTTGGCTCACGAAGATCAACTTTGACTTGACTTGGCTCAGGAAGATCAACTGTGATTTGACTTGTCTCAAGAAGATCAGCTGTGACTTGACTTGGCTCAGGAAGATCTGCTGAGATGTGAAGGGGCTCTGGAAGGTCTGCTTGATATTTGACTTTTTTTCATTTGATATTCAGCAGTGCTTTGTTCTGCCTGCATTGACACTATTCTTTAAGAGCTGCTGTGCAGCCAAAATGATATACCAGTTATCACTGTAAAGCTGCTTTGACACAATCTGCATTCTAGAAAGCGCTATATAAATAAAGGTGACTTGACTTGACTTGACTTGACTAAGACGGGGCTCTGGAAGCTAAAAAAAATTGAATAGCGATATCAAAATCTTGAATAATACAATCCTTCAAAAGCAGAAAATTGAGAAAAAAGGAAAGCTTATAAATCTCAGATAATACAAAACATATTGAAATCAATGTTTAGAAATTTCCCACCTGAACACCAGATTTTCTTTCTTATTTCACCAGAATTATATTTATGTCATTCCCCACACTTACTTAATCGTTATTTGGATATTCTTAATTTGTAATTTTTTCCCTCTAATTATTTAATAAATTATCGTTAGCCTCATAGCATAATTGCCTAAGTCATTTTTTGGCCAAATTGAGATATATGACTTTGAAATATGATCTGGGCAATTATGCTATGAGGCTAACGTTATGTAATAATTTGGCTACATCAAATTCACTGCCTTTTGGACAGCTCAACCTTTTACTGTGTCACTGAAATTATCAGGTCAATACCACACACAAAAAAATAAAAAGGAGAAAAAAAAATTACATTGTCAAAACACATTGTATGAACTGTAAATACAATTATGGAATCAATAAACAACTATCACAGTCGCCGTCTGTCTCCCCGGACTCCATTTCCCAGAATCCCTCTGAATCCACACCTGCACCCAGTCAGGTCGTCATCACGGATTCTCTGCACCTTCACTTCCTCATCAGCACTCCCTTTAAAAGGACTCACTCTCCTGCACTCATTTGTCTGTTACATTGGTTGTTCTGTTCCTGTGTTTAAGTATTGTGAATAAACCTTTGCTGCTGCTATTTGATCCTGCATCCTCTCCTTGATTGCAACCAACCCCGACAATGTCTCTTTTGAACTGTTTTTGGTGCTCAGTTAGATCAGTAAACAACGATTAAATGTTTCAGTCCACTCAGTTTGGAGTGCAGTGCCTACAAAAACACTACAAAACTCGGTAACGCTTTAGATTACAGCCCGGAAAGTACTGCATAATTATAACGAATTTACAGCGTTACTTTTGATAATTATAGTGTACCTATAAAGTAAGTATAGTGGAGCAATATGTAAAGTCTTGGGAATAAAGGGGCAACAACCAGAAAAATAACAAATTATTTATACTGTGAGTATTTTAGGACTAAGGGTACTTATACTTGATAGACAACAATCTTACGTTTGGGAGCAATTTAGCGAGAAAGTGCACTGATTAAGTTGTTTCAAGTTAAGTAGAAAGAACTATTGCAATCTTTTTTAATACATGGGGAAATATAATTTTGTTTCATGTAGTTACAGGGTAAGTATGACATTGCGGGCCGTAAATTAAAGTGGTGCTTGTTACACTCTTGTTTCATGTAGTTACAGGGTAAGTAGTAAAAAAAATCCCGCAAACAACTTATCATTGACTCCGAAACCTTTATTTAAAAAACAACCTAATTAAAAACAGGTCCACAACACTTATTATTTATTCATTTTTTAAAAATCAACTTTTAATTTCAACATTCTAAAGTCCTGACAGAAAGTAACAAGTTTTGTCCGTTTTTTTGTTGTTTCTCTTGCTTGGCTTCCTCCTCCTCTTGTTTCTCAACTGATGAATCTTAAGGAATCTTATTGCTATTCTGTATTAAAAGAAAATACAGTACACCAAGACATTTTCTCATGGTTTAGCGTATTCATCTTTTCGCTTCCGACCAACTGTCACCAGCGCCTGCATAAGAGTCGACTTTGCGTTCGGCGAAGCACATTGTAATGAGCAACGTGAAGCTTTCATGACGTTCTCACGGGAGATTAATGTGAAACTCGCACGAGAACTGCCGTCACGCTTCAAGTTATGTCAAGCATGAACTCTCAACCCTCTCATGTATGTGTAGGTGACAGTTGGTCGAAAGTTTAAACTTTTAAAATATTTGGTATTTTTCTTAAAAATACGTATCTTTAACTTCAGTGAAGTGAACTGACATGTGGCCAAGTATGGTGACCCATACTCAGAATTTGTGCTCTGCATTTAACCCATCCAAGTGCGCACACACACAGCAGTGAACACACACACACCGTGAACACACACCCGGTGCAGTGAGCAGCCATTGCTGCGGTGCCCGGGGAGCAGTGGTGCCTTGCTCAAGGGTCTCACCTCAGTCGTGGTATTGAGGGTGGAGAGAGCGCTGGATATTCACTCCCCTCACCGACAATCCCTGCCGGACCTGAGACTCGAACCCATGACCTTTGGGTTACAAGTCCGACTCTCTATCCATTAGGCCACGACTGCCCCAGAAGACATTGATTCATCCATTGGGGTCGTATGGATTACTGTAGTTATTGCTGTATGTGCTGTTTGATGCTTCGACATTTGGGAACACATGAGCTTGCATTATAAAGCATTCCTAGATGATTTAGTTTTCTAAACACCTTTTTTTGTGTTCATCTTAAGAAGGAAAGTCATATACATCTCAGATGGCATAAGGGTAAAAGATGAGTAAACGGTGAGCGCATTTCCGGGTTTACTGTATTTTCTTTTAATACAGAATAGCAAATGACATGGAATTCCCTCTTAAGATTCTTCAGTGGAAAGAAAGAAAAAGAAGAAGAGGAACAAGAGGAGGAGGACGCCAAGCAAGAGAAACGAATAAGAAATGTCAAAGTCAAAGTCAAAGTCAATTTTATTGTCACATCACCACAGCACATGTGCCTTGGAGAGTGAAATTCTTGTGAGCGTGTTCCAAAAATTGCAGAAACAATTAACATATACCATGCAGACATATAACTATACAGACTACAACAGGTAAAAATGTGTAATATGCACATACATATAGTCAGTACACACAGTGTACTATTGACATACTTACAGTTAGCACTACACATTATACACTATACACAGAATGGACTTCTACATTATGTAGACATATATACGCATAAAAATATGCTAAGGTGCAACAGATGTACATGAACTGGATACAAAAATGGATGTGCATTGGACGGTATCCAGTAACAGGTAACAGGTATCTTATTGTGTTGAGTGCAGTGTGTATGTATAGTCCAGTGTTGGGCTGTTAAGTTAAAGTGCGGTGTGAGCATACCATTGTGGAGTATGCTGTAAGGTGTATTAGTTGTAACTTTAAATGTGTTTTGAAATAAGTTGTTTTTCAAATAAAGGTTTCCAAGTGATATTAGATTGTTAGCATTATTTTTAATTACTTACCCTGTAACTACATGAAACAAGAGTGTAACAAGCACCATTTTAATGTGCAGCTTTCAATGTCATACTTACCCTGTAACTACATGAAACAAAAGCATATTTCTACATGTATTAAAGGGTTAGTTCACCAAAAAATGAAAATTCTGTCATTAATTACTAACCCCTTATGCCGTTCCACACCCGTAAGACCTTCATTCATCTTCAGAACACAAATTAAGGTATTTTGTTGAAATCCGATGACTCAGTGAGGCCTCCATAGCCAACAATGACATTTCCTCTCCATTAATGTATTAAAAACATATTTAGATCAGGTCATGTGAGTACAGTGGTTCAATATTAATATTATAAAGTGATGAGAATATTTTTGGTGCACCAAAAAAAATGAAATAACGACATATAGTGATGGCCGATTTCAAAACACTGCTTCATGAAGCTTCGGAGCGTTATGAATCAGCTTATCGAATCATGATTCGGATCACGTGACAAACCGCCAAACTGAAAATCACGTGACCTTGGCACTCCGAACAGCAGATTCCACACACTGATTTATAACACCAAAAATATTCTCGTCGCTTTATAATATTAATATTGAACCACTGTTCTCACATGAACTGATTTAGATAATGTTTTTAGTAACTTTATGGATTTTGAACAAGGAAATGTCATTACTCCCTATGCAGGCTTCACGGAGCCATCGGATTTCAACAAAAATATCTCAATTTGTGTTCCGAAGATTAACGAAGGCCTTACGGGTGTGGAACAGCATGAGGGTAAGTAATAAATGACAGAATTTTCATTTTTGGGTGAACTAACCCTTTAAAAAAGATTTCAATAGTTATTTCTACTTGCCTTGAAACAACTTAATCAGTGCACTTTCTCGCTAAATTGCTCCCAAATGTAAGATTGTTGTCTATCATAACAGTAGAAGTACCCCTTAGTTCTAAAATACTTACAGTATAAATAATTTGTTATTTTCCTGATTGTTACCCCTTTATTCCCAAGACTTTACATATTGCTCCCCTATACTTACACATACTTACTGTATAGGTACACTATAATTATCGAAAGTTACGCTGTAAATTTGTTGTAATTATGCAGTACTTTCCGGGCTGTAATCTAAAGCGTTACCAAAAACTCAAAAAATATAAATCCAACCAGTTTTCCGATGTGAATCCAAGAAATTTCAGTCCGTTCCTCTCTTTGGGTGGCCTGCCATCTATCTCACTGTAAACGTTGGTGGCAAGTGCGTCCGAGAACTTACAGGCCTTTGATGGGAGGCACAGGCGATTCCACCAGGTGGCAGCACTTTGCGGGCATAAATGCCGCGCAATTGTATGCTTCATGTGAGGAATATCTGCATAAACCTTGGCTGCCTCACAGTCTTAGAAAACCTGGATATATGAAGTTTATTTAACAAAGTTCGGGAGGAGCACGTTCAGGTAATCAAACCAATCAGTGCAAGAGGACTGCACCTCTGTTCCTCGACAGCTTCACAGCATCTCTCTACCACCCCATCACCTCACTCTTGGCTAGATCCTATCCCGGTAAAGGAGGGGGAGTATTCTGGGTTCAGGCCAAATTCCAAACTTGGAACGCACCAAATAAACACTATATCTGATTTCATGTACATGTGAACTTGTGAAATGATGGAATTTTAAAAGTGTGATTTCTAGAGCTGGAAAAGTCATGGAAATTAATAAAATATAAAAAAATCGTGGAAATTTCTTTAATGAAGATCATTTTTCTAGTTATGTCAAGCCTCTAAACTCTATTATCCTATCANATATCAGGTAGAAATTGCTGAAAAATGCTTTGAGTAAAAAAAAAAAAACAAGAAAAGAAAAACAACTGCATCAGATTTTTGAATGACAATTTGACACACATTGGACTTCTGATTGCTATTTTCAAAGATGCATTGACACAAAAACTATACAGCAAGCAAACACATTAAAGAGAAGTGAATCATTGCCTAAACATAAAATAATGACTATAAAGGTCCATAATATAAAATAATCCATATAAAGGTCATTTGTCTGCAATTATGATAATGGTGATTATGGAATCATAATCATACAGATTATTCAATAATCATTTAGTCAAACAAACTCCAAGTCTGTATGAAGTTTTACAGTGACATTTTCATCTATTCCAGAGTCAAGACTTTCTCACAATATTAAGATGGTTGATAGCATCCTACACTTCCGTAACTAAAATAGTAAATTAATTATAGCAGTTGTGGTGTTTTCATTGCTGTGATCTCACTGTTGAGGTTTGGAAACATGTTACTGATGAGTGTGAGAACTCAGTTAGTTTAACCACACAGAGCAGTGATCATCTCTGAACCAGTTTAGACTGATGATAGGTGTGAATTCTCAATCATTCTGATGTCACTTCCTCTTCTTTCTTTAAGTGCTGCATGACATTCAACTCTATCTTTTCAGTTAACAGTAGCATAAGTTCAACCTGTTTAGTACACAGAATTTTAACCCAGTTTGAATTAAAGTAACCAAAAAGTTTACAGTTTCTATCGTTCATCTGAATTAAATTTGAAACAAATTTTTGCTTTCAAAGAAATGTATCAAAAAAACAAATCTAAACTTGATGGTGTCACTATTTCTTCAGGGAGTTTTTCTCTGTTTTCTGAGAAGAAGAAAATCAATCAATGAACAATCCTCTGTGAGTTTTTGCTGTTTTAAATCTTGTTTCAGATGGTCTCCAAACTCAGCAGTATTTTATTGTAATATTGTAGGCATCTCTATTTCCTCTGGGTGCTGCGAGTCCTTCCTCCCTGCAAAATAAAAGCATCGACTGACCTCTCGTATGTTTTTTTACCATGATTGCAGATTGTTCCAGATCAGATGAGTGTGAATCATCAGATTGTGTGAAGCTCAAACTCACCAGCTCTTCTTGCACAGATGATCTGAAGAAGAATCACAGTAGGAGCAGCAAACACTGCCATCTCAACAATCATCACAATCACTGCAGGAAACATGTGTGGAAGAAGAAGAAGAAGAGAAACTGGACATGACTGAAGTCAAGGGGATTCAACTATGAACAGTTATTGATGAAGCTGATAGTTTAATGGTGTAAAGCTGTCAGCAGAAATGAACGTGTCGTACCTCTGAATAATGATCCAGCAGTCACACAGACTTCAGTTTTTGATGCTGTGTCAGCTGGATCTGTGGATCACATCTGTTAGTTCACTTCAACATATCATGACACATATAAACAACATCAACATCATAGAAATTAAGAATATGTGCTGGACTCTGTGTGAACTTCCACTGTTCCACGAGTCTGTCATCTATCATCATTTTATTTCAATCTCAAGCTGTCAGGAGGAAACAATGGCTGCCGTTTACCAAAAATAAATCTATTTCATTCAAAGATATTCATGTTAATGCGGTTCAGCATTTTCTAAGTTTGCATAAATATTGAAATGTGGAATATCTATGTATTGATAACATCTAAAACATACAACAATTCATGAATGAAAACATTCAAATGCACAAATATTGATGAATCCTTTGAGGTTTCAACACAATTGATGGAATTATCAGGATCAAATCAGTGAAGTGAGAGACTGATGATGTGTGACAGTGATCATGTGATCGTGAACCTTGTGTAGGAGCTGCTGCTGTAGTTTGGCTTGATTTCTTCTCAGAGTTTGAGCTGCTGACTGGAATCAGTGTTGTTGAATCAGAAGATGAATGTTCAGATGTTCATCTGTAGGACATTAACATCATATTTTACAGTAGTAATAGTTGTTTCTCACCTGAATACTTGACAGTGTATCTGACTGAGGTCTGGAGTTGATTTCTGCGAGTAAGCTGACATCTCCACTCTCTGTTGTCATCTTCATTCAGGAGTGTTGTAGTCAGAGCGATGATACAGTGATCTGATGAGAATAATATCTGATATCTGGAGTCTGTCTTCAGATCAACACCAGCCTGATTCACCCACGACAGCTGAAGTCCCTCATAACGGACCAAAATATCACAAGGGAATTCATATGAATACAACTGACAGGAGAGAGTCACAGAGCGATCTGGACTGATATCAGTCTGTGAGGATGATGATGATGATGATGATGATGGAGACACTGAAACTGAACACAAGACACAAATCACAGACTCTTCAATCATCATGTGAGTTTAAAGGGAGAATTTGTCCTTTTTAAATTGATCACATAATCATAAACGTACCATGAAGAACATGCAGATTAACATGCGCTTCAGTTCCTTGTTGTTCTCCATTCACATATTGTCTGCAGATGTAAAATCCATAATCTTCTTTAGTGACGTTCTTGATGTTCAGAGAGCAGTCAGACCTCAGTCTCAGTCTCTCATGTCTCTCTGTGTCTTTTCTCTTTATCCCTAAAACAATCATCTCATCTGCTGCTGAATGTCTGTTATAGATCCATGTAGTTGAGTTGCAGTCAGAAAGAGCATTATTACAGGGCAGACGGACATTTTCACCAGAACTGACAAACACATGTGCATAATCCACTCCACTGGTACCTGAAACACAGTATATTTGAGTGATCATTATGGTATATATCCACCGAGCCTCTGGTTCCAAAACGCAGGAAGACTGATAAGTTTTACGACTCTTAGGAATTTGCAGAGACTTTGACTCTGACTTAATTCTTGTTGAGAAGAACAATTAAACTCATTTTATCCTATATATTCTATATATATAACTGTGACAAGCCGGGCAATGCGAGAGCCGTGAGAGAATGGTGCGAGGTCGGTGATGTGAGTGATAATGAGAGTCACTGGTCTCGTGTCTCACGGAGGAGCTACAGAAGCATAAAAGGAGCAACCACAACAGTAAAGGACGAGAGAGGACCAGGCCTGGATTTTATGTTACATTTATTATGTTTGTGTGGCTGGCAGTCAAGTCAAGTCAAGTCAATTCACCTTTATTTATATAGCACTTTTTACAATGCAGATTGTGTCAAAGCAGCTTTACAGTGATAAATGGTATATAATTTTGGCTGCACAGCAGCTCTTAAAGAATAGTGTCAATGCAGGCAGATCAAAGCACTGTTGAATAAATGTCAAGAATACTGTTGAATATCGAATGTCAAGTCAAATGTCAAGTGTCCCCAACTAAGCAAGCCAAAGGCGACAGCGGCAAGGAACCCAAACTCCATCAGGTGACATCAGGTGGCAAACAGGTGGCAAATAGGTGTTAAAGTGGAGAAAAAAACCATGGGAGAAACCAGGCTTAGTCGGGGGGCCAGTTCTCCTCTGGCCAACAGTGCTTTGTTATGATTCAGGTTTCTATTATAAGTCTGATAGGATCGCAACATTCAAAGTATTTATTTCAGTTCCATCCAGTTGAGGATCGTATTCATCACGCCGGTATGGACAGTTTGTTGAGGAACTGTGCTACTGGCTGTCGTGTCGATGAGGCCTTCACAATGGATGATCTAGTTGACTCGATCTCTGCTGATACTTCAGGGCTGCGTTGTGGTCGTGTCATGGCTCCGGTCCTCGGTCTCATCTGGATACGGCCCGGATCTGGTTGACTACGGTAAACCTCAGGATAAACAGAAAGACTAATATTAGATGCCATTTTTTTTTTTGATGTAACAAGTACATCTGGTGTTATAGGAAGTGTTCCCGGTTCCAGCTGACCTAATTTATGCAGCCTAATAATCCTTTAACGGATTTGAAAATATAAATTGATAATGTTTTATGTGTATGCCAGGTTAAAGAGATACGTTTTTAGTCTAGATTTAAACTGACAGAGTGTGTCTGCATCCCGAACAATGCTAGGAGAGATTGTTCCAGAGTTTAGGTGCCAAATAGGAGAAGGATCTACTGCCTGCGGTTGATTTTGATATTCTAGGTATTATCAGCTGGCCTGAATTCTGAGATCGCAATAGACGTGAAGGACTATAATGCATTAAGAGCTCGCTCAGGTACTGGGGAGATAAACCATTTAGTGCTTTGTAAGTAATTAACAAGATTTTAAAATCTATAAGATGTTTAACAGGAAGCCAATGTAGTGATGACAGAACTGGGGTAATATGGTCATACTTCCTACTGCCAGCATTTTACTTTCGTTTTGTTGTTGGTTTATTTTACATAAAATTCGCCGGTTCCCATCTCCTACTTCTCCTATATATGGACCGCGTTTCATTATAAAACATAAAATCCAGGACTGGTCCTCTCTTGTCCTTCACTATCGTCGCTCCTCCTTTTATACTTCTGGTGCTCCTCTGTGAGATACGAGACCGGTGTAACGCACAGCTGATGCTCATCGTCACTCGCGCCACTGGCCTCATGCAGTTCTCTCTAGCTCTCGCCCTGCCCTGCTTGTCACACTAACCATGTGAGAAATGTATAAACATGTATCCAATTTTCCCCTCTCATGGTTTTCCTTTTATATGGTTCAAGTCAAGTCATCTTCATTTATATAATGCTTTTCACAATACACAATGTTTCAAAGCAGCTTTACAATGACAATAGGAAAATTATTATTGAGCTAAAGTTGTTTTTTGATTGAATCACTTTGGTTGTAAAAATTGTTAATTATTACTTTAGAGGCCGCTTAAATGACACCTTTCCTACTGAAAAACGAATACCTTTAATGCATTCTTGCCATTCATTTACGTGTTTAGTCTATAGGTTTGCGTGTTTGATCTATGCGAACTGGAATTATTTTGATAACTTTTCATCTATACATAGGGAAAGGAAAGGAGGCCTTTGCAGGGGATAGTTTAGTTGAAACGTCAGGGCTGCGTTATCGTCATGTCTAGATGCAGGTCCTTCATCTCATCTGGATATGGCCTGGATCTGGCAGGCTGCTGCAAACCTCGGGATAAACAGAGAAACTAATATTAGCGTAGACACCATTCTTCTTATGATGTAGTGAGTACATCAGGTGTTATGGGAAGAGTTCCCGGCTCCAGCTGACCTAATCTATGCAGCCTAACAATTTACATGATTTGAAATATAGAAGTAGATAATGGTTGTGTATGCAAGTTTAAACAGATGTGTTTTTAGTCTAGATTTAAACTGACAGAGTGTGTCTGCTTCCCGAACAATGCTAGGAAGATTGTTCCAGAGTTTAGGTGCCAAATAGGAAAAGGATCTATCGCCTGCGGTTGATTTTGATATTCTAGGTATTATCAGCTGGCCTGAATTCTGATATTGCAATAGATGTGAAGGACTATAATGCTTTAAGAGCTCGCTCAGGTACTGGGGAGCTAAACCATTTAGTGCTTTGTACGTAATTAGCAAGATTTTAAAATCTATAAAATGTTAAACAGGAAGCCAATGCAGTGATGACAGAACTGGGCTAATATGGTCATACTTTCTGGTTCTAGTAAGAACTCTAGCTGCCGCATTTTG
>RJVU01016772.1:18527-44905 GCA_003731715.1 Anabarilius grahami | reverse complement strand
TACATTTACATTTAGTCATTTAGCAGACGCTTTTATCCAAAGCGACTTACAAATGAGAATAGTAGAATCAATCAAATCAACATGAGAACAACAGTATGCAAGTGCTGTGTGAGGTCACAGTTATGTCAGTAAAGTGCTCAAGGAATTTTTTTTAATTTTATAAATACACAAATAGATGGGAGAAGAATAGAAATCAAGGTAAGTGCTACTATTACTGGGTCAAGTGCTGACGAAAGAGATATGTCTTTAGCATTTTTTTTGAAAATGGCTAGAGACTCAGCTGCTCGGATAGAGCGCGGCAGGTCATTCCACCAGCCAGGAACAGACCCGGAGAAGGTCCGTGAGAGTGATTTTGTGCCCCTTTGTGATGGCACCACAAGGCGCCGTTCACTTGCAGAATGCAGGTTTCTGGAGGGTGCATAAGTCTGAAGTAGTGAGTTAAGGTATAGCGGTGCAGAGCCAGTGGTTGTTCTGTAGGCGAACATCAGAGCTTTGAATTGGATGCGAGCAGCTACTGGCAGCCAATGCAGACTGATAAAGAGAGGAGTGACGTGCGCTCTCTTTGGTTCGTTGAAGACCAGTCTTGCTGCAGCATTCTGGATCAGTTGTAGAGGCTTGACAGTGTATGCTGGAAGGCCAGCCAAGAGAGCATTACAGTAGTCCAGTCTGGATAGAACAAGAGCTTGGACAAGAATTTGTGTGGAATGTTCCGATAGGAAGGATCTAATCTTCCTGATGTTGTACAAGGCAAATCTGCAGGACCGGGCCGTTGATGCAGCATGATCCGTGAAGCTTAAACAGTCATCCATCACCACTCCAAGGTTCCTGGCTGTCCTGGAAGGAGTAATGGTTAACGACCCAAGTTGAATTGAAAGGTTATGATGAAGTGTTGGGTTGGCACCGACCACAAGCAGTTCCGTTTTTGCAAGGTTGAGTTGAAGATGGTGGTCCTTCATCCAGGCAGAAATGGCTGTCAGGCAGGCTGCGATGCGACCAGCAACCGTCGGATCATCTGGTTGGAATGAGAGGTAGAGTTGTGTGTCATCAGCATAAAAGTGATAGGAGAAACCATGATCCTGAATGACAGATCCTAGTGATGACATGTAGATGGAGAAGAGAAGTGGTCCAAGCACAGAGCCCTGAGGTACCCCAGTAGCAAGATGATGTGACTTGGACACCTCACCTCTCCAAGATACCCTGAAGGACCTACCTGAGAGGTAAGATTCGAACCACTGGAATGCGGTTCCCGAGATGCCCTTCGACATGAGTGTTGACAGGAGGATCTGGTGATTAACCGTGTCAAAAGCAGCAGACAGATCCAGCAAGATGAGTACTGATGATTTTGAAGATGCTCGTGCCAGGCTCAGTGCTTCAGTGACTGAGAGCAGGGAAGTCTCAGTTGAGTGGCCACTCTTGAAGCCAGACTGGTGGTTGTCAACGAGGTTGATCTGTGTGAGATAAGAAGACAGTTGGTTGAATACAACTCTCTCAAGTGTCTTAGCAATGAAAGGAAGAAGGGATACTGGTCTGTAGTTTTCTAAAAGTGCTGGATTCAGAGTGGGTTTCTTAAGCAGTGGGGTAATTCTAGCCTGCTTAAAAGCTTTGGGAAATGTTCCAGTGTGAAAGGAAGAATTGATAATGTGAGTGAGTGCAGGTAGAATTGAGGAGGAGATGGCCTGAAGAAGATGAGTGGGGATAGGGTCTAGCGGACAGGTAGTAGGGTGATTGGAAAGGATGAGTTTTGAAACATCTGCCTCAGAGAGCATGGTGAAGGAGGGGAACATTTCTGTGGTTTCTGTTAAGATGTTATTGTCAGTGTGTGGTGTGGAGAATTGGCCGCTGATGGTTGTTATTTTTGTGTGTGAAGAATGTGGCAAAGTCATCAGCTGTAAGAGCTGATGTGGGAGGGAGGGGAGGAGGGCAAAGAAGAGAAGAGAAGGTTTTGAAAAGTGTGCGGGAATCAGTCGAATTATTAATTTTAGTGTGATAGTATGAGGTTTTAGCATTTGAGACATTAGTAAAGAAAGAAGAAAGGAGTGACTGATATAAGCTAAGGTCAGTAGGATCTTTAGATTTGCGCCACTTCCTCTCTGCAGCCCTGAGTCTAGACCGATGCTCACGGAGAGCATCAGAGAGCCAGGGGGCGGCATGGGCTGGTCTGGTTAAAAGGGGGCAGAAGTCATCTAAGCAAGATGTTAGAGTGGTGCAAAGAGTGTCAGTAGCATTGTTAGTGTCCAGTGATGAGAACTGAGAACTGGTTTAAGTACTAAAGCTGGCTTTGGCCACGCCTTACTGACTCGGAGCGAAACAAGAACAAACGCGATTTGCCACGTGACCACAGTAAACAAACTTCCTAGCAACTACACAGCACTAAAATCAAACAAGAAACAACACAAAAACACTTACAGTATGCAGATCCTCCTGTAGCTTGAATGATTCTCTCAGGTCTATCTGGTTCAAAGTGGTCTCTAATTCCTTCTGTGTGCCCACTGCCCACAAAATTGGTGCCACAATCTGCCCTGATGGTCAGTACTGTCCTCTCCAACATAAAAACTGCTGAATAGCATTGATACAAGAGTCTGTGTCAAGTGGGTTTCAACTGTGCTTGCCACTTCAAGATGAATGCCTCAGCTTGCAAGGCAGGTGAATATAATTCCCCATCTTTTCAAGTGACAGCGACCTCTCTTGACTTATATAGATCCAAAATAGTCAATACCCACATGTGAGACAGGTGGTAGATCAGGAGCAACACGTTCCTCTGGCAGGTCAGCCATTTTCTGTTCTCCAACTTTAGCTTGCATTCGTCTGAAACAGACACAACGTTTTTATTATCTTTTATGAACAAGATGGCGCCAGTGTGTTTGGCCTGCCGTCTACTCTCTGTTATGTTTTATTTGACTTTTCTGTTTTTATGCTGCCATCCGTTGATCTTTTATGATCGTCAGCAACTCATTGACATTTGTCAGTCTATGCCAAATCTTTTTGGATCTTTCTATGACTTAAATCAATATGAGTTTTACTCACCACCTCTGGGCACTGGTCTCCTTTTTCACCTTGGTGTCGTCCTCCGCTGCATCGTATCTGGATTACCCTCGGCTTCTCTGGAACGCAGTGAAACATTGTCGGTGGATTCGTGTGATTACCCCGGACTCACCCCCCAAGCTCACTCGACAGACTTCTCCACGGTTTCGATGTAGGAAAGTAAACCACCTTAACTTACGTCCACTTTGCAGAGCTTCTGACATGCAACAAGATTTACCGCAACTTAGGATGGTGCTTGCTAATGTTCAATCCTTGATAAACAAAATCTTCATTTGCAATGATTTTATCTCTTCAAATAACCAGAACTTCTTCTTCATAACTGAATCCTGGATAAAAGCAGGTGACTTATGTCCGTTTTCTGAACTGGTTCCTCCTGAGTATGACTTTTTTAACACTCGCTGCTCTACTGGCCGAGGAGGTGGACATGTGACTGTATTTAAAAATGAATTAGAGTGTCGCCTGTTGCCACCTGTCTGTTCAGGAAATACATATGAACTCTTCTTCTCCTGTTTTATTTCTAATAATTTATCGCCCACCTTCATCTAGCAATTTTATCACTGAGATTGCAGACTTCATAGAAGGCGCTTTGACTATTGGGGATTTTAATAATCGTGTGCTGTATAGCAAATACGTTAGCTAAGGAATTTTTAAACTTACTGTTTTCTTTGAATATCACTAAGTGGGTGAATGGCCCCACCCATTGCCACAGTCACACACTTGACACACTTTAAAAGAGTCTTTTAAAAGTATTAAATTATATTTTAATAAACACTGATGCCAGCGACACGATGGCTTTAGTGCTTCTAGACTTGAGCTCAGCCTTTGACTTTGTGGACCACAGGATCCTTCTATCTCGACTGGAACGTTTGATTGGTATTACAGGTACAGTACTCCAATGGTTCCAATCTTTTCTGTCAGATAGAAGTTTTTCTGTTAGCTTTGGTGTACATTCATCCTCTGTGGCTCCCATCACATGCGGTGTTCCACAGGGATCTATTTTGGCACCACTACTGTTCACACTATACATGTTACCCTTGGGCTCTATCATGAGTAAATTTGGAGTGTCTTATCACTGTTATGCGGATGACATACAACTCTATATACCCACAAAACATAAAGATAAGCTGGCATATGAGAGGTTGGAAGCCTGTCTTCACGAACTCAAATTGTGGCTCACGAGCAAATTTATGCTTCTCAACGATGATAAAACCCAAATCATCCAATTTGGCCCAAATGCACACTCGGATGTCAATCTTATCGGTCTTGGAACTTTTATGCCTTATCTCACCTCAGACGTTAAAGACCTAGGATTTTACCTTGACAATAGTCTTAAATTAAATAAACAGATTAATGCTGTAGTTAGTGCAAGTTTTTACCATCTTCGCCGGTTAGCTAAAATTAATAAATTGAATTGAATTGAATTATCTTTCCAGCAGAAGAGATGGCAGATGGTAACCAGAACCTCTGACCCAATTGTAAGAGCATGTGATTTCTTCCTGGGTGCCCAACCTTTTGATGGATATCACGCAGGATCAGTTTGGAGATGTGTGAGTCTTTTGGCAGAATCATTGGGTTCTTCAGAGTCACCGGCATGGCTGCTTTACTTAGTCTTCCTCCAATTCTCAAAATCTCCTCATCAACGATTGGATCTAGTTTGCATTTGGAGCTACCTGATTTGATGGGTTTGCCTTCCCTCAAGAGTGTAAGCTCTGGGTCAAAGTAGCACTGTTTTTTCCATTTGGAATCTAGAATAAGAGTTTATCTTTCTGATTTCAAAGCATCAGAAGTCCTTTTGAGCTTTAGCCACCATGCAATAGCTCAATAGTTTCCTCCATGAAGAATAATACTCAATTATCCTGGTAGTTGTGTTGTTCTGCAGGTTCAAGCAGTTCATGGTGATTTCCTTTTTCATCTCTGTATCACTTGGTGAGATGTAACTGAGATCTTCTGGTACTTCAGGCCATTCAGATTCCTCTTTGGACAGGAAGTGAGGACCATTCAACCATCTGGTGGAATTCAAGAGGGATTCTATTTGTAGTCCACATGAGGCGTCATCTGTTGGGTTGTCTCCAGAACATACATACCTCCACTGATGTATTTGCAAGAGGTTATGTATCAATCTAATTCTGTTGGCAACATAAGTATGAAATTGTTTCATTTGGTTATGGATGTATTTCAGTACTACTGTACTGTCTGTCCAAAAAGTAGAATCTTCCAGTTGCATATTAAGTTCCTTTTGCAGCATTCGGTCCACATTCACAGCAAGTGTTGAAGCTGCAAGCTCGTCTCGGAATGGTCATTTGTTTCAACGGGACTACTCTGGCTTTTCCCAGTGCAAAGGTGACGTGAACCTGATTTTTTGTCACTTTAAATCAGAATGAATAAGCCAATCTTTTTATCTGCACTGTTTGTTCACTGGTTTGCACTCTATCTGCCATGTGCCTTGCGCTGCTTTATTTAACTTTATTTATTTATTTTTATTTATATTTTTTATTATGTCTTTTTTTACATCCCCTTATTGTATAGTTATATCTTATATTTTATATTGATCTTGTATAGTTATATCTTATATCTTATATTTTATATTGATCTAGATTATTAAGCTCTACTGTTAGTGTTATCTGTATGCACCGGGGGTCTGAGAGTAACGCAATTTCGATTCTCTGTATGTATGTACTGTACATGTGGAAGAATTGACAATAAAGCAGACTTGACTTGACTTGACTTGAACATTTTTGATACTGTCTGTAAGTCTGATGTAACTTACTGTCCCTTGCCTAACTCGATTGAATGGGTTATTGATACCTGTAGAAGAGGGCACTTATGTACATACAGGAGGTAGTTTGCATGAAGGACCTGGAGGAGGGCACGCCTTAAGTGACACAATATTTCTTGTTCTCTAGAACTTCTTGGAAGCTTATACTATGTCTGGGAGAATGAGACCATTTTACCAGGCACACTGAGACATTTCAAATGATACCATACTTATATACTCACTTGTTGTACACACTTAACATTGCATAGATTTAGAGTGCATTTTAGGTGAGGGAGAAAGGATGGGGAACAGGGTGTTAGGGGAGAGGGTGATGGTGAGGTGTGAACTGCTTGGTGTGGTGCATCTCAGATGGTGCTGTTACTTATGCAGGAGGGTGTTCAAGAGAGTGTTCAAATGTTAATTATCAGGAAAGTCCTTTGTTCCCATAGGGAGATGTCGTTCCTCAGTCCAGACGGTCTGACTCCAGCCTTACACTCGCATCACAAAAGTGATGCAGTTGAGCAGTCTTTATGACACCAAAATTCTCAGGCTTCATGCACCTGTCCACTACAAATCTGTTCAGCTGGTCTAACTCTGTGAGCCATCTTTGGGGGTCTCATCATTTCATTTGGGATTATTTCATCCCATCCACACTTCTCATGGCAGAGTCTTTGCAGGATTTGCTTAGCCTTGAGAACAAAGGGGGGAAGGAAACCGAGTGGATCATAGATGGAATTGACTATAGAAAGGATTGTTCATCTTGTGGGAACTCATTTCTAAATGGCTACCCGGAAGGTAAAGACATCCTTTTGGATATTCCATTGGATTCTAAATGCCCTCTCAAGAGGAGGTTTTTCTCTGTCCAAGTCAAGCTGTTTTACAAGAGGGGCTCTGTAACTTTCTGGAATTGTCTCAAGGACTTCACAGCTGTTGCTCACCCATTTACTCAACGTAAATCCTCCAAGCACTCATGCTTCCCTGAGGTCTTTAGTGAGCTTGATTGCTTCTTTCAGAGGCCACAGACTTAAGACAATCATCAACGTAAAAACTATGCTTAATTGTGTCAATGACTTGTGTGCTTTACCGTTCAGAATTATCAGTTCCTGTTTGCTTCAAGGCAAAGTTGGCAATGCTTGGGGATGATACTGCACTAAAGAGGTGAACATTCATTCTGTAACCTTCCAGAGACTGGTTAACATCCCCTTGTGGCCACCACAGGAATTGAAGAAAGTCACGATGATGATTTTAAACTCGTACCTGATAGTACATCGCTTCAATGTCAGCCATTATTGTAATCCTTTAATATCTAAATCTAAGCAGAACACCAAGAAGTGGGTTGATCAAGTCAGGACCATGAAAAAGTTTGGAGTTAGGAGATTGCCTTTGCATGAAGATCAACAGTCAAAAATGACTCAAAGTTCCCCTTCTGCTTGTGATACAAACCATGATGTGGTATATATCACACACGTGTGGTATACATCATTCACTCCTTTGAAGTTGTTATTGTGGCACCTTTTCTGCATATCCCTTTCTCAACACATACAGCCTGTTAGACAGCCTGTCTAACGGCACTGTAAACCTTGGTGGCAAGTGCGTCAGAGAACTTACAGGCCTTTGATGGGAGGCACAGGCGATTCCTCCAGGTGGCAGCACTTTGCGAGCATAAATGCAGCGCAATTGTATGCTTCATGTAAGGAATCTCTGCATAACCCTTAGCTGCCTCACAGTCTTGGAAAACCTGGATAAATGAAGTTTATTTAACAAAGTTCGAGAGGAGCATGTTCAGGTAATCAAACCAATCAGCGCAAGAGGAAGCCGGTACATATATACAGGTGCTGGTCATATAATTAGAATATCATCAAAAAGTTGATTTATTTCACTAATTTCATTCAAAAATTTAAACTTGTATATTATATTCATTCATTAGACACAGACTGATATATTTCAAATGTTTATTTCTTTTAATTTTGATGATTATAACTGACAACTAAGGAAAATCCCAAATTCAGTATCTCAGAAAATTAGAATATTACTTAAGACAAATACAAAGAAAGGATTTTTAGAAATCTTGGCCAACTGAAAAGTATGAACATGAAAAGTATGAGCATGTACAGCACTCAATACTTAGTTGGGGCTCCTTTTGCCTGAATTACAGCAGCAATGCGGCGTGGCATGGAGTCGATCAGTCTGTGGCACTGCTCAGGTGTTATGAGAGCCCAGGTTGCTCTGATAGTGGCCTTCAGCTCTTCTGCATTGTTGGGTCTGGCATATTGCATCTTCCTCTTCACAATACCCAATAGATTTTCTATGGGGTTAAGGTCAAGCGAGTTTGCTGGCCAACTAAGAACAGGGATACCATGGTCTTTAAACCAGGTACTGGTAGCTTTGGCACTGTGTGCAGGTGCCAAGTCCTGTTGGAAAATGAAATCTGCATCTCCATAAAGTTGGTCAGCAGCAGGAAGCATGAAGTGCTCTAAAACTTCCTGGTATACGGCTGCGTTGACCTTGGACCTCAGAAAACACAGTGGACCACTACCAGCAGATGACATGGCACCCCAAACCATCACTGACTGTGGAAACTTTACACTTTACAAGAGTGGCTTGACACAAGGAATGCGACAGCTGAAACCCATATCTTGCATACGTCTGTGCGTAGTGGTTCTTGAAGCACTGACTCCAGCTGCAGTCCACTCTTTGTGAATCTCCCCCACATTTTTGAATGGGTTTTATTTCACAATCCTCTCCAGGGTGCGGTTATCCCTATTGCTTGTACACTTTTTTCTACCACATCTTTTCCTTCCCTTCGCCTCTCTATTAATGTGCTTGGACACAGAGCTCTGTGAACAGCCAGCGTCTTTTGCAATGACCTTTTGTGTCTTGCCCTCCTTGTGCAAGGTGTCAATGGTCGTCTTTTGGACAACTGTCAAGTCAGCAGTCTTCCCCATGATTGTGTAGCCTACAGAACTAGACTGAGACCATTTAAAGGCCTTTGCAGGTGTTTTGAGTTAATTAGCTGATTAGAGTGTGGCACTAGGTGTCTTCAATATTGAACCTTTTCGCAATATTCTAATTTTCTGAGATACTGAATTTGGGATTTTCCTTTGTTGTTAGTTATCATCAAAATTCAAAGAAATAAACATTTGAAATATATCAGTCTGTGTGTAATGAATGAATATAATATACAAGTTTCACTTTTTGAATGGAATTAGTGAAATAAATCAACTTTTTGATGATATTCTAATTATATGACCAGCACCTGTATAAAGCCGTCCCTCATCTCTGTCCCTTGACAGCTTCACAGCATCCCTCTACCACCCCATCACCTCACTCTTGGCTAGATCCTATCCCGGTAAAGGAGGGGGAGTATTCTGGATTCAGGCCAAATTCCAAACTTGGAACACACCAAATAAACACTATATCTGATTTCATGTACATGTGAACTTGTGAAATTATGGAATTTTAAAAGTGTGATTTCTAGAGCTGGACAAGTCATGGAAATTAATAAAATACAAAAAACCATGGAAATGTATTTAATGAAGATCATTTTTACTAGTTATGTCAAGCCTCTAAACTCTGATATATTCTATCAGGTAGAAATTGCTGAAAAATGCTTTGAGTAAAAAAAAAGAAAAACAACTGCATCAGATTTTTGAATAACAATTTGACACACATTGGACTTATGGTTGCTATTTTCAAAGTTACATTGACAAAAAACTATACAGCAAGCAAACACATTAAAGGAAAGTGAATCATTGCCTAAACATAAAACAATGCATGTCCATATAAAGGTCATTTGTTTGTTGTATCTCTGCAATTATGATAATGGTGATTATGGAATCATTATCATACAGATTATTCAATAATCATTAAGTCAAACTAACTCTGAGTCTGTATGAAGTTTTACAGTGACGTTTTCATCTATTCCAGAGTCAAGACTTTCTTACAATATTAAGATGGTTGATAGCCATCCTATACTTCCGTAACTAAAATACTGAATTAATTATAGCAGTTGTGGTGTTTTCATTGCTGTGATCTCACTGTTGAGGTTTGGAAACATGTTACTGTTGAGTGTGAGAACTCAGTTAGTTTAACCACACAGAGCAGTGATCTTCTCTGAACCAGTTTAGACTGATGATGATGTGGACTATGAATCATTCTGATGGCACTTCCTCTTCTTTCTTTAAGTGCTTCATGACATTCAACTCTATCTTTTCAGTTAACAATAGCATAAGTTCAGCCTGTTTAATGCGCTGAATTTTAACCCGGTTTGAATTAAAGTAACCAAAAAGTTTAAAGTTTCTAACATTCATCTGAATTAAATTTGAAAGAAATTTCTGCTTTCAAAGACATGTATCAACAAAAAACAAATCTAAACTTGATGGTGTCACTATTTCTTCAGGGAGTTTTTCTGTTTTCTGAGAAGAAGAAAATCAAACAATGAACAATCCTCTGTGAGTTTTTGCTGTTTTAAATCTTGTTTCAGATGGTCTCCAAACTCAGCAGTATTTTATTGTAATATTGTAGGCATCTCTATTTCCTCTGGGTGCTGCGAGTCCTTCCTCCCTGCAAAATAAAAGCATCGACTGACCTCTCGTATGTGTTTTTACCATGATTGCAGATTGTTCCAGATCAGATGAGTGTGAATCATCAGATTGTGTGAAGCTCAAACTCACCAGCTCTTCTTGCACAGATGATCTGAAGAAGAATCACAGTAGGAGCAGCAAACACTGCCATCTCAACAATCATCACAATCACTGCAGGAAACATGTGTGGAAGAAGAAGAAGAAGAGAAACTGGACATGACTGAAGTCAAGGGGATTCAACTATGAACAGTTATTGATGAAGCTGATAGTTTAATGGTGTAAAGCTGTCAGTAGAAATGAACGTGTCGTACCTCTGAATAATGATCCAGCAGTCACACTGACTTCAGTTTCTGATGCTGTGTCAGCTGGACCTGTGGATCACGTCTGTTAGTTCACTTCAACACATCATGACACATAGAAACATCATCTTCATCATCACCAATGAAGGAGTAAGTCATGAATAAATACCTAATTGTTCAGTAAATCCAAGTGTTTGTGCAGCTGCTGTCCTCTCAGAGTTTGGAGTATTTAATGACTTCTGATTCTCTGTACAAATGAAAGGATGGATGAATTAAAGCCAGTGTGAACCAGTGAAGTGAGAGACTGATGATGTGTGACAGTGATTATGTGATCATGAACCTTGTGTAGGAGCTGCTGCTGTAGTTTGGCTTGATTTCTTCTCAGAGTTTGAGCTGCTGACTGGAATCAGTATTGTTGAATCAGAAGATGAATGTTCAGATGTTCATCTGTAGGACATTAACATCATATTTTACAGTAGTAATAGTTGTTTCTCACCTGAATACTTGACAGTGTATCTGACTGAGGTCTGGAGTTGATTTCTGAGAGTAAGCTGACATCTCCACTCTCTGTTGTCATCTTCATTCAGGAGTGTTGTAGTCAGAGTGATGATACAGTGATCTGATGAGAATAATATCTGATATCTGGAGTCTGTCTTCAGATCAACACCAGCCTGATTCACCCACGACAGATGAAGTTCATCAGAATGAACCAAATAATCACAGGAGAATCCAGAATCCAACTGACAGAAGAGAGTCACAGAGCGACCTGGACTGATCTCAGTCTGTGAGGATGATGGAGACACTGAAACTGAACACAAGACACAAATAACACAACAGACCTGAGTGTTTTCAGCAACCATGAGTTTAAAGGGAGAATCAATCCTTTCTAAATTGACCACATAATCATAAAATTACCATGAAGAACATGCAGATAAACATGTGCATCAGGTCCATGTTGTTCTCCATTCACAAATTGTAGGCTGCTGTATAATCCAGAATCTTCTTTTGTGACGTTCTTGATGTTCAGAGAGCAGTCAGACCCCAGACTCAGTCTCTCATGTCTCTCTCTGTTTTTATTCTTTATTCCTCCAGCAATCAGTTCAATTGTCCCTGAACGTCTGAAACTGTTATAGATCCATGTAGTTGATTTGCAGTCAGAAAGAGCATTATTACAGGGCAGACGGACATTTTCACCAGAACTGATGAACACATTCTCAACCACTCCACTGGTACCTGAAACAGTATATTTGAGTGATCATTATGATATAAATGAAAACAGAAAAGATATCAGCATAAAAAAGCAGAATATCACAGAATATTTTGTGTGTGAAAAAGAACACAAAAATGTTTTAATTATGTTGAGGTTATATGTAGCATCTGGACCAATTAGACACAATCATTCATTATATTTAATGAATTATCCAGAAACACTCTCTCAACAAAGGTCTGTGTACCCTCCCCCAAACACTGTAACAAATTCAGTTTTCACCGAGCCTCTGGTTCCAGGACACAGGAAGACTCGTAAGTTTTATGACCGTCAGGAATTTTCAGAGACTTGTGACTCTGACTTAATTCTTGTTGAGAAGGACAAATAAACCATTTTTATCCTATATATTCTATATATATATATAACTTTGACAAGCAGGGTGGGGCGAAAGCCGTGAGACAATGGTGTGAGGTCGGTGACGCGAGTGATAATGAGTGCATTGCACCGGTCTCGTATCTCCCTGAGGAGCTCCAGAAGCATAAAGGGAGGAACAACATCAGTGAAGGACAAGAGAGGACCAGGCCTGCATTTTGTGTTATGTTTTATTATGTTTGTGTGGCCGGCAGTCAGCCATAAGGGACTGCCAGCATTTTACTTTCTTTTGTTGTTGGTTTATTTTATATTGTTATTAAAGTCTGTTTAACATTCGCCAGTTCCCGCCTCGTTTTTTCTGCATATACGAACTGCGTTACATTATAAAACATAACATTAAATCCAGGCCTGGTCCTCTCTCATCCTTCACTGTCAACGCTCATCCTTTTATGCCTCTGGAGCTCCTCCATGAGATACGAGACCGGTGCAACACACAGCTGACGCTTATTATCACTCGTCCCACTGGCCTCGCGCCGTTCCCTCACGGCTTTCGCCCCGCCCTGCTTGTCACACTAACCATGTGAGAAATGTATAAACATGTATCCAATTTATCTCATGATTTTCCTTTTATAGGATTTGGCATATGTATTATTAGTTCTTTTGAACTCTTTTGGTATTATTGTTTCAGAGTTGCACACTATGGTTACCTAAAATCATATGGGTAGCATGTTTGGTATCGATGGACTCCAACTTTCATTTCCTATTTGGTAATTTGTTACATGTTACTAACTCTGTGATACAATAGTATTATAAAAATCTAGAAGGTTCTTCTCTCATACATCCAATCCAATGTCTTATGCTAATATCTTACTAGAGAACAAAGAATCACAAAGAAAGTTCCCTTCGAAGGAACAACTCTTTATTGGCTCAGTCACTTCAAGAGGGTGTGGCATCTTCACACTTTAAAATCACTGATCATAAGATCATGGGTTCTTTTTACTAAAAAAAAGTTGATGTGAAGATGATGCTGTGCTAGAAGCTTCTAAGGAACTCCAAGCTTGTGCCAGGCTCCTGCCTAGACTTTTTATTCACCAAAGATCCTCTGGATCCAACTGGTTCTCTCTCATCAAGACAACATCAGCAAAGATCAACATGAGCCTCCTCAAATTGCATCAGGACAGTATAATTCAAATGGGTGAGATATGCAAGTATCAAACATAGTCTCATTATCATATAAGGATACATTGAGTATCCTTACCCCTGTTAAAGAAGGAGGTGAACTAAACTGATGGTTTGCTCAAGGCTGTTGATCTGCTGAATTTCAAACAATGCTGTGACTTCTTGCTTTCCTGTATTCTGCTTTAGCTCTCTTTCCCTTGAGAAACTGTATGCATTGTAAGGGTATAAATGTTACCAGTTTTTGTATTGTATTTTTTATTTTTATTTTTTCTATCCATAAAAAGAGGTATCTGGTTCAAGGGTAATTCTACTAGGAACCGCTTGAGGGCACTAGTGCACAATAGCTACCAGATATAAGCCTAGTCACTGTAGGGTTTCACCTATTTATTAGCTCAATTAATTATAAAGAGGGGTAATTAAGTTACAGGGAATAAGAATTGAATCAACAGTAACTGATTCAAACTCCACTGTAAATGATTCAGAATTAATATTTAACACTTCATCAATTATTTGTCCATCGAAAAATTGAGGTTAAAGTATCAATTCTGGATAAAATATTAAAGGTAAAACTCTGATCTTTTAAAGGTGCCATCGAATTGAAAATTGAATTTACCTCGGCATAGTTGAATAACAAGAGTTCAGTACATGGAAATGACATACAGTGAGTCTCAAACCACATTGTTTCCTCCTTCTTATATAAATCTAATTTGTTTAAAAGACCTCCGAAGAACAGGCGAATCTCAACATAACACCGACTGTTACATAACAGTTGGGATCATTAATATGTACACCCCCAATATTTGCATATGCCAGCCCATGTTCAAGGCATTAGACAAGCCAGTATTAACGTCTGATTCTGTGCACAGATGAAGCATCAGACTAGGTAAGAAAGCAAGAACAATAGCGAAAAATGGCAGATGGAGCAATAATAACTGACATGATCCATGATATCATGATATTTTTAGTGATATTTGTAAACTGTCTTTCTAAATGTTTCGTTAGCATGTTGCTAATGTACTGTTAAATGTGGTTAAAGTTACCATCGTTTCTTACTGTATTCACGGAGACAAGAGCCGTCACTATTTTCATTTTTAAACACTTGCAGTCTGTATAATTCATAAACAACTTCATTCTTTATAAATCTCTCCAGCAGTGTGTAATGTTAGCTTTAGCCACGGAGCACCATCAAACTCATTCAGAATCAAACGTTAACATCCAAATAAATACCATACTTACACGATTAGACATGCATGCATGATGAACACTTTGTAAAGATCCATTTTGAGGGTTATATTAGCTGTGTGAACTTTGTTTATGCAATGATAGAGTCGAGAGCTCGGGGGTGAAGAGCGCGAGCAATTAAAGGGCCAGCAGCCTATAATCGGTGCATTTCTAATTATGCCCCAAAATAGGCAGTTAAAAAAATTAATTTAAAAAAATCTATGGGGTATTTTGAGCTGAAACTTCACACACATTCAGGGGACACCTTAGACTTATATTACATCTTGTAAAAAACGTTCGATGGCACCTTTAAGTTTAGGCAGTAATATGAAACAGCACAAGAAACTTGTATATGTGAAAATCAAAACAAGGCTTTATTGACTACTTCTAATGATGACAAGAAACTAAGGCTAAACACACACACATACATACATACGCACACACACATTTGCGGAGTTGATATGAGTTATGAAGAAAGTCCCAAGTTCAGTACTAACTGAAATCGTAACCTGAGAAAATCACAAAAGCAGAGCTTTGGCTTGATTCTTTAGGTTTAAAGGAGTTTCACCAGTTTCCAGCAAGAGATAGAGAAGTTTTGCTTGTACCTGCGTTTGCTCTGACAGCTGAGGTAATCGAGTTGTTCTGTGACTCTTGTTGAGTGGAATCCCGGCCTGGATCGGTGACGTCTTCTCGGGGAAGCCTGGCGTTGGGTAGCGCGGAAGCTTTGAAGTTGTTGCCGGCTGGTGAAATGCGCTGTTCTGAGCAGCTCTCTTCTTTGGAGACTTTGGTCAAATAGTTCAACGGAGTGTTTCAGAGTTCTGGATGTGACGGCTATTGGGTAGTCAGCTGCGGCCCGTGGATGAAGTCGGCAACTGTTAGATGGAAAATCAGCCCCGGTAAAAGGATCAGTTCTTCTCTTTTCTCCCAACTTCACATAAGCAACTTCATCCCTTTTTCAGCATGACCCAAGCAACTTTTCAGCCCTTTTCAGCCTCCTAGCTGTTTGGACAGCATGGTTTTAAAGGAGAGAGTTGGCTCCATCCTCAGATGCGGTCCTCCAGTGAGACATTGCTATGGAGCTTAGACACGCCCTGTCCATTGTCCCTTGATTGCATCATGAGATGTCCGTGGAACATTTTCCTGTTTTATTAGCAACATTATAAAGTTTCCTAATATCTCACTGATACCGAATTTCAATGTTTCATGCGCACAGAATTAAAGAGAATAATAAATCCTGTAATTCGAACTCAAACATCACACCTCTCACACACATATTACTACCCTGACCTATTAAAACAATGATTACAATGATGCATTTGAGGAAAACGCATATAAGACGTTGAATAGACATATTAGTAATTACATCATGGCATGTATTATTCTGAATATAGTTTAAAATTAACTCTCAATGATTGTCCATTTGAAATTGAGTCTATAAGAATAGAGTCATTGAAACAAGTGACCGGGTCAAAAGGGATTCCTAATCAGGGGATGTCTGTGTGGATCCGTTGATCTTTTCAGGTCCGTTTATTGCCGTTTCATGTTCCATTTGTTTGATACAAAGGGGTTTTGGTCTTAAATCCGTTGATTGGTCTTTTCCTGGTCCATTGATAATACAGAAGCTTTTGTGAGAGAATCGATAGATTTAATGTGATCAGATGTGGTTTTGATTAGTTTACTCCGGATGAGCTGAGAAGTACTCAAGACAGAGTTCTTTGTTAAAAGAAATCGCGTCATCACTTCTGTTAAGGCTGGGGGTCTTGGGGTCAGGAAATGGCTCTTTTAGTCAAATGAAGCTTTGTTTGGTCATGTTCCATGTTGATAAAGTCATTTGGTAAGTTCTGTCGAACGATGCCCTACATCACATACAAGCAAATCAGGTCGTTTGGTAGAGGGAAACTGCAGGCATGGTTGAACTGGCGCTACCTATCTACTCTAGTTATGGGCAGATCGAGGCTTTGTGAAACACTGAAGCAAATGTGTCATAATGTGTTGAGGCTTCCAAACAATCTGACACCTGTCCCCACGGTGACCCCTAGTGGTCAGAACAGTGCAAATGCAACAAAACTCAGGCCAAACATGCATTAAAAACACCTTTTACAAATGTATTGCAAAAGTTTTATTGAAAGTAAAATCTATCAAATGCAATTAACTAATAATCTAATAAGATTAAATATAGAGTGTCTGTATAATATGTGTTCTTTTATCAATTTTCAGTGCTTGTTTCTCAGTTCCATGGCTCAAGCTAAACATTTTAATTATTATAATGTCTATTTAAAACATCTACAAATGTATAAAACCATAGGGTAAAGCCCATAGACACTTGTTCAATAGCTCTCAGTGAATCTGCATGATTCATGGGTTCACTTTATCATCGTGAACCATTGAAATTTCGAGCTGTTTTGAAACGTTTAGAAACAGTGATGACGTAATCGTTTACTGAAATCACGTGACTTTGGCAGTTTGATACACCCTCCGAATCACTGATTTGAAACAAAAGATCCATAAAGCTTCGGGGCTTCATGATGCAGTGTTTCGAAATCGGCCATCACTAATCTACTCATTTTAAAGTCCTGTTTTGAGAACTCTTTGAGAGTTTACGCTCATTGTGAGTATTGTTCAAACTATTTTGCATTCTTTTGTAGAAAGGACTTTTTTTCCATCTCATGTATCAGTTCATTGCGGTCACGATTATACTCATGCACGTCTCCAGGGTAGCACGAGTAGCATGGTAACTGGGTAAGACCATGCTGTAGCAAGGCTACGGCGCATGGCCTAATCAACTTAGCGTTTAGCTCAGTGAGTCGCCAAACACCATTGACTGTCTTCACCTCTCACTCACTGGATTATATCATTGCATCGCTCTCAAAATACATTGTGGATTTATACTCATCACCATCATCATTCCAGCTCATCTAAAGTTGATCATTGATGATAAGAACATTTATTGACTGCACAGAGACAAAGACTGCTTTTTTGCTTAGTGGTTATTTTTGTGGCAATTAAATGCACTGGTGGGAAGAAAAAAGAAAAAAAAGGATATTTGTTTGGTGAAGTGTTTTATTTTTCAGTACCGATTGAATTTCTGTTGAACCCCCTCAGAGTAATATCTTTTAAAAAGTTGTCCGTGTTTCATGCTCTCATACTGGAGTCCCTAATCATGCAGATTCTGACTACATGCTCTGAGTAGTACTGTACAATAAGAATGTTATTTCCCATAACCTGGAAATTAACATTTCTTAGAATTAATAAACAATTAACCAAGTGTCTACTGGACAAACAGGTTAATTGATTGTAATATTATTTTTACTACATTAAGTTAATTCTATTAACTGATTCAAATATTTATAATTATAACTAGTTATAATTAATTACTCATATTTCGTTTAAGCTAATTTACAACATATGATAGTAAAGCTGCATTCGTTGGCAAAATTGTAGTGTTAATAGTGTTATACAAGCTGTGTTTCGAATAAAAAAAGTTTGATCAACCAGAGGTCCCCTTCTCAAATTTTTGATTTTGTTAATATTTTTTTTTTGTAGAAAGACAAACAAATAGTGATGAAAGCCAAAATATTAAGTGTCACAGATGTATATTTACATTTATATATTTTCACCTGAGATTTGGAGCCAAATTAGAGGGATGTAAAAATGACTTTTAGTTTATTTTACACAGAGATCGGTAGGTATATTAGTCAAATCTGCTGACTTTAACAATTTTTGTTTCATCATATGCCAACGATGACAGTTCAATATATGGCAAAAAGCACTTGTGTTTTTTGCCTCAAGTTTGCATGCCTGTATCTTGCAAAGTATTAAAGATATTTTAATATTCTTTTAGATTCTGGTTTTTAAACTTTCCTTTTGGTATCTTCATTTTAAAGGCCCTCGATGGTTCAATCCCATTGTTGCGAATCAGCTCAAAGCGAAAATATTAATAATTATTCATAACTCATTATGATTATTAATTATGATTAATTGTGAATATTTGAAACAGTTACTCAGATTAACATGATGTAGCTATGTTAACATTACAATTAATCAATCAGTTCATCCTGTGAACACTCAGTATTGATTATGAATTAATTCCAAGATAAGTATTTTTCATGGCATAGAAAAATAATTATTTCTTAGCATTTACAGTGCTTAGAGCTGGTAATAAGATCTAGATCATTTTAAAGACAATTTATTGCAGACAAGAAGTCAGAACCAAATATGTATTGTGCACAAGTTTTATTAACTAAATCATGAACACTTAACTAAACTAACAAACACATACATACATACAATTCACATTTAAATAATAAACCAGCTCCAGCAATGGAGCTGGTTTATTATTTATAGGTTTGTGGTGGGGTAAATTAAATGCGATATGCGGTGACGTCATAAACGTGTTGCATTGTAGGTTATGGAGCTGCCTGAAGTGTACATATGAAGTAGACTCGTTCCCTCAGTTAAAATCGAGGGAGCGAGGGTCTGTCCATATAAACTTCCCTCGTCCACTTCACGAAGTTGAACGCACTTAAAAATAGCGGCAGGGATTCCCCAGAGGGGAAGTGTTTAGGGAAGTTTGCGAGTGCGTGTCTAAAACTGGAGTGGAACGCAGCTCAGGACACCAGCTCTCACTCTCTCACTCTCTCTGGTTTTGCAGTCAACACTGCTATTCAACAGTCCTTTTTCTTTTATAATTTAATAAACTTTATTTTTAATTGGCAGATTTCGGTCTCTGTGTCCTTTATGTTGCTTCCCTATAGCCAGGGTTGTAACATAATGGGGGCTCGTCCGATTTTGTTGGTAAAAACCATTTATTTTTTCTTTTGATACTTTGGAGCTGTGTTTGTTTTCCATTCCCTTTGATTGAGAGCTGTTGGAAAATAAAAGCTAATCAGCTGATGGACACTGTGCTGCGTTGTCATGGGACCATCCCAGGTGAAGATTATGAAGAAATTACATTACTCCCTTCGCCAAGTGCATTTTTAAATGGCTACATAATGGCAGACCCTGCTCCCTCCAAAGCCTCCTTCAAGGGCTCTGCCCTTCAAAGGGAGTAGGGATGCCATAGGGATGCTCCCTTCCATTTGGAATTCGCCCTCTATGACTGTTTACGAGGATACTTGCAAAGATGGGCATTTTGACACATACAAGTATGTATATAATTTAACCGTTCAAGGCCAATAAAGTGCCAAATATAACTCTGTTCTAAACTCAGGCGCTCTGTGAGCAGCGGATGTGTCTCCGTCTCTCAGAAACAGCCTCTCACACATATGGAGAAATTAGTTCTCTTTTGCTGCTGACTGCGATTTAAAGGCTTAAAATCACTTAAAATCACCCCAATGCTTAAAAACGCATGCAAATGAAATGTTTTCGTGACCTCGCAGCACAGCAATCTCATGTGAATGAGTAACTTAAGAAGGTGCGAGTCTATTGATGTCATCCACCGAGACTCTGCCCTGCCCTGCCTTGCCTCCCCTCCCCTCCAGTATCAGGAATAATACATTATGATCTGTATGTATCAATACACAACTCTGAGATCACAACATGAATGTGTGCAAGAATAAACTGAGCATGTTCAAATCAACTCTTTCCAGACTAATTCCACTAAATGTCTTTAGAGAAAATCCAGATTTCTTTACCTGTGAGAAGTGAAGAGAGAATGATCAGTCCCAGCAGACACAGATCACACTGATCAGCCATTTTCTGTTTCTGTCAGTCTTTCTCTTCCTTATATATAGTTACAGCTCTTCCTTTAAACATCATCATCTCCTCCTGTGGTTGTGAACTTCCTCTTATCTGACCAACGAGTCCTGCTAGAGTTTATATATAGTGACACTGACACAGAGCTACATTTTACTCTCTGGATTGGGCTGCTATAGACACAGAGCAGTGAATTTTGAATGGTCTTGGTCTTGGTTTAGGTCTTGGTGTTGACTACACCTCTGAGTGATACTCAGATTTCCTGAATAGAGTGTTGGATGCAAACACGGCGACAGAGCTGGGTAGTAACTGGTTACATGTATTATTATATTATTATTCTGTCTAAGTGGTGTCCGCAGAATAATATAGGTTTCATAGACAATTGGAAAAGTTTTTGGGGCAGACCTGACCTGTTGAAAAGAGATGGTATTCATCCCTCTCGGGATGGTGCTGCTCTTCTCTCTAGTAATATGGCACATAGTCTTAGAGCTAAAACATGACAAACTACGGCCCAGACAAACTGGCTAAACCGACCGTCTGCTAGCTGCCTCACGTTACAGAAGTCAGATAATTCCCAACACATAGAAACTCTTTCACCAACATATTATCACATAGAGACTGTGTCTGTACTCCGAATTAGTAAAAACAAAAAACTTCCAAACCCATTTAATGGTAAAAATTTAATTGATGTTCAACAAATAAAAAACAGAGATAATACTGATAAACAAATGATAAAGCTTGGGTTGTTAAATATTAGATCACTTTCTTCAAAAGCACTTATTGTGAACGATATTATCACAGACAATAATCTAGAGTCTAGCACTCAAGGTTACGATTGTCGACACAATCCTCGACAGAAAGGCAAAGGGGGAGGTGTTGCTGTAATTTATAGTAATATTTACAGTATCAGCCAGAAGTCTTTCAAATATAATTCCTTCGAAGTGATGGTGCTTTACGTTACATTATGTAAGTTGACATTTGTGCTGGCTACTGTATACAGGCCACCAGGACACCATACAGACTTTATCAAAGAAATTGCCGATTTTCTATCAGAATTAGTACTAGCTGCAGATAAAGTCCTTGTTGTTGGTGATTTTAATATCCATGTAGATAATAAAAAAGACTCATTGGGATTGGCATTTACAGACATTCTAAACTCTATTGGTGTTAGACAACACGTGTCAGGACCCACTCATTGTCGTAATCATACTTTAGATCTAATATTGTCACATGGAATCGATATTGATGCCTTTGAAATTCTGCAGCAGAGTGACGACATCTCGGATCATTATCTAGTCTCGTGTATACTACATTTAGTGAAAGCGGCTAAACTGCCTCCCTGCCATAAATATGGTAGAACCATCACTTCTACCACTAAAGATCGCTTTATAAATAATCTTCCTGATCAGTTTCATCGCCTTAGCATACCAGACAGCTTAGAAGACCTCGACGTTGCAACAGAAACTATTGCCTCTGTCTTTTCCAGCACATTAGACTCAGTTGCTCCTTTGCGTTTAAAAAAGATTAAGGAAATGAATCCAACGCCATGGTACAATGAGCACACTCGGGCCCTAAAAACAGCAGTTAGAAAAATGGAGCGCAGCTGGAAGAAAACAAAACTAGAAGTATTTCGCATTTCGTAGAGAGAGAGAATGATTGAGTACAGAAAGGCCTTAAAAACTGCTAGATCTGCCTATTTTTCAAAACTTTTAGAAGAAAATAAACACAACCCTAGGTATTTATTTGATACAGTGGCTAAATTAACAAGAAATAAAGCTTCAACTTCTGATGTTTCCAAAGAGCACAGCAGTAATGACTTTATGAACTTCTTTACTTGCAAGATTGATAATATTAGAGAAAAAATTATAACCATGCAACCGTCTACTACAGTATTGTGTCAGACAGTGCATTGTAGTGTCCCTGAGGAAAAATTCAATTCATTTACTGCTTTAGGAGAGGAAGAATTCTCTAAACTTGATAAATCATCAAAATCAACAACATGTATCTTAGACCCTATACCGACTAAGCTATTGAAAGAGATGCTTCCAGAGGTCATAGATCCTCTTCTTAATATCGTTAATTCGTCTTTATCACTAGAATACTGTCAAGACTCAGATGGAGACAGCGCGGTAAGATCACAGATGTATATTGACAGAGGCACAAACACAGGTGATGACAGTCAATATGGCAAGTAGAGATGCAAGCACTTTCAAACAGACACTTAGCTGAAGAGTAATCTTTGGAATGTCTTTGCAGGAACGGAAGGAAGAACACGGAGGACAGGACACGGGAGACGGAGAGGCAACAACAGGAACATGGGTAAGTAGCAGGTAAGGAGTCCAGGTATGTTTGACGAGACCAGACAATGAACAGTGGGGAACATGAGTCTTTATAGTGTCCGTGATGATGAGGTGCAGGTGCTTATGATCAATACTCAGGGGAGAGTGAAAGTTAGCAGTTACGTACCAAAACAGTTACAGTACCTTTCATTAAAAAAACACAACTTGATTCTAGAGAATGTCAATTACAGGCCGATCTCGAATTTACATTTTCTGTCAAAAATACTAGAAAAGGCAGTTTCATCACAACTATGTTCCTTCTTAGAAAGAAATAGTATCTGTGAGGATTTCCAGTCAGGATTTAGACCGTACCATAGTACTGAGACTGCTCTCATTAGAGTTACTAATGATTTGCTCTTATCATCAGATCATGGTTGTATCTCTCTATTAGTGTTACTGGATCTTAGTGCTGCATTTGACACTATTGATTACAATTTAAATAGTTTTCGATTCTATGTTGGCATTAGTGGAATTGCATTGTCATGGTTCAAATCATACTTATCTGACCGTTATCAGTTTGTAGTAGTAAACGATGAGAGGTCATATCAATCACAAGTTAAATATGGAGTACCGCAAGGCTCAGTACTAGGACCGTTGCTTTTCACTCTGTACATGCTACCCTTGGGAGATATCATTAGGAAGCATGGCGTTAGTTTTCATTGTTACGCTGATGATACTCAGCTCTATATCTCTTCACGCCCTGACGAAACTTACCAATTCGCTAAATTAACAGAATGTATAGCTGATATAAAAAACTGGATGACCAGTAATTTCCTACTACTAAATTCAGAAAAAACAGAGATTCTAATTTTTGGACCGAAAACTTCTTCACGTAATAACCTAGAATACTGTCTAACACTTGATGGCTGCTCTGTTAAGTCTTCGTCATCTGTTAGGAACCTGGGTGTGCTCTTTGATACCAATCTTTCATTTGAAGGCCATGTTACTAGCATCTGTAAAACCGCATTCTTCCATCTTAAAAATATATCTAAACTACGACATATGCTCTCAATGACAAATGCAGAACAGTTAGTTCATGCGTTCATGACCTCAAGGCTAGATTACTGTAACACTCTACTGGGTGGTTGTTCCTCCCGCTTGATAAATAAACTACAGCTCGTACAAAATGCAGCAGAGTTCTGTAACGATCTTTAGGTATTACAAGTATTTAATCAATTCATGGGTGAAATATATGAATATAATACATCATAAAGCCTTATAATTATGATACATATATCGACCCAAGAGTGAATAATGCACATATATTGTGAATTAATTAGAACAAATTATAATCAATTACATATATGATTAGTTCTAGTTTAATAGTTGTTTAGAGAAACTATCCTAGTTTGTCCAGCAAACCATTAGTTTTCTCAGACTATTATCAAAAGAATGTTATTCTCTGGCCACGAGAAAAACTTCCTATTATAGCATCAAAGCGTAAAGCAATGTTGCCGGATCGAAAACGTAGAAGTGACTTGGTTTTTCTGAATGAGCAGCAGAACAATCGAGCATGAATATAATGTATTTAATATATGAAAACTACTAATACAGAGGTTATACAGGTCCTTCTCAAAAAATTAGCATATTGTGATAAAGTTCATTATTTTCCATAATGTAATGATAAAAATTAAACTTTCATATATTTTAGATTCATTACACACCAACTGAAATATTTCAGGTCTTTTATTGTTTTAATACTGATGATTTTGGCATACAGCTTATGAAAACCCAAAATTCCTATCTCAAAAAATTAGCATATTTCATCCAACCAATAAAAGAAAAGTGTTTTTAATACAAAAAAAAGTCAACCTTCAAATAATTATGTTCAGTTATGCACTCAATACTTGGTCGGGAATCCTTTTGCAGAAATGACTGCTTCAATGCGGCGTGGCATGGAGGCAATCAGCCTGTGGCACTGCTGAGGTGTTATGGAGGCCCAGGATGCTTCGATAGCGGCCTTAAGCTCATCCAGAGTGTTGGGTCTTGCGTCTCTCAACTTTCTCTTCACAATATCCCACAGATTCTCTATGGGGTTCAGGTCAGGAGAGTTGGCAGGCCAATTGAGCACAGTAATACCATGGTCAGTAAACCATTTACCAGTGGTTTTGGCACTGTGAGCAGGTGCCAGGTCGTGCTGAAAAACGAAATCTTCATCTCCATAAAGCTTTTCAGCAGATGGAAGCATGAAGTGCTCCAAAATCTCATGATAGCTAGCTGCATTGACCCTGCCCTTGATAAAACACAGTGGACCAACACCAGCAGCTGACATGGCACCCCAGACCATCACTGACTGTGGGAACTTGACACTGGACTTCAGGCATTTTGGCATTTCCTTCTCCCCAGTCTTCCTCCAGACTCTGGCACCTTGATTTCCGAATGACATGCAAAATTTGCTTTCATCCGAAAAAAGTACTTTGGACCACTGAGCAACAGTCCAGTGCTGCTTCTCTGTAGCCCAGGTCAGGCGCTTCTGCCGCCGTTTCTGGTTCAAAAGTGGCTCTGTGCACAAAAGTGCACGGTGGCTCTGGATGTTTCTACTCCAGACTCAGTCCACTGCTTCCGCAGGTCCCCCAAGGTCTGGAATCGGTCCTTCTCCACAATCTTCCTCAGGGTCCGGTCACCTCTTCTCGTTGTGCAGCGTTTTTTGCCACACTTTTTCCTTCCCACAGACTTCCCACTGAGGTGCCTTGATACAGCACTCTGGGAACAGCCTATTCGTTCAGAAATTTCTTTCTGTGTCTTACCCTCTCACTTGAGGGTGTCAATGATGGCCTTCTGGAAAATAATGAACTATCACAATATGCTAATTTTTTGAGAAGGACCTGTACATCTAAATATACACAGAGGATATCCATATATACAAAAGCGAAAGTAAAGACAGGAAAAGAGAGAAGTAGCAAAACTTACTAACATGGGCCTCAGGATCTCGTCACGTTATCTCTGTGCATTCAAAATGCCATCAATAAAATGCACCTGTGTTCGTTGTCCATACCATAACCCCACCGCCACCATGGACCACTCGATCCACAACGTTGACATCAGCAAACCTCTCACCCACACAACGCCATACACGCTGTCTGCCTTCTGCCCTGTACAGTGAAAACCGGGATTCATCCATGAAGAGAAGACCTCTCCAACGAATGTGAGCATTTGCCCACTCAAGTCGGTTTATGACGACGAACTGCAGTCGGGTCAAGACCCCGATGAGGATGACTAGCATGCAGATAAGCTTCCCTGAGATGGTTTCTGACAGTTTGTGCAGAAATTCTTTGGTTGTGCAAACCGATTGTTGCAGCAGCTGTCCGGGTGGCTGGTCTCAGATGATCTTGGAGGTGAAGATGCTGGATGTGGAGGTGAAGATGCTGGATGTGGAGGTCCAGGGCTGGTGTGGTTACATGTGGTCTGCGGTTGTGAGGCCGGTTGGATGTACTGCCAAATTCTCTGAAACTCTTATGGTAGAGAAATGAACATTCAATTCACGGGCAACAGCTCTGGTGAACATTCCTGCAGTCACCATGCCAATTGCACGCTCCCTCAAAACTTGTGACATGTGGCATTGTGCTGTGTGATAAAACTGACCATTTTAGAGTGGCCTTTTATTGTGGCCAGCCTAAGGCACACCTGTGCAATAATCATGCTGTCTAATCAGCATCTTGATATGCCACACCTGTGAGGTGGATGGAT
>RJVU01016681.1:0-11288 GCA_003731715.1 Anabarilius grahami | reverse complement strand
CCGCTCTCAAGCAGAAGGGGCTCTCCTTGCCATTAATGCTTGGATAACATGCCAACGTCTCCTTTTGATTAAAAATAATAGCTAGTGCAGTGGCTGTGATATACTTAAACCTCCTAAAATCCGTTGCCGAGAGAAAAAAAAAGACATTTGAGTTGTTCAGTTAAAGCTGCAGTCCGCGATTTTTCCTCTTTCTCGCCATCTCTTGTTTGAAACCTGCAATTGCAGTCACATGCAGAACAGTTATCTGTACGTGCGTTGTGCGTTGGCACAGCTTGTCAGCGCGGATGAATCTAATGCTTGCTGTCAGTCACCGCACCGGTGGATACTGAACTTCAGAATCACAGATTCTAAGTCTTGAAAGTATGACCAATATAAGTATTTTCACGGGAAAATATCATGCCAAACCCTGCATATTATTATTACTGTTATATTGTTCTCAAATTGTTAATGTTAACAACATCAGCATTGCGTGACTGTGTATTTAGTGTGTATTAGCGTTACCTGTAGATTTCAATGTCTAGTCACTCCACAGTCCGAAGTCTTTTGCTTTTGACTACGGGTGAATCTCCAGTTGTCACTGATGATTGTCATTTGGACCTTTCTGGATTACAATCCGCCATCAAAATGATAAGTTTAATTATTTCAGCTGCTGTGAGAAAAGGCTATAAATGTGCCGCTACCGGCGGCATCACGTGATAAAACCAACTAGCCTCTCGATGGGACTCCTTCCTTTCTGTTTGACGTAATGACGCACAGAGGAACTGCTGCATGAAATCCACCCGCGGAAATCCACCGTCGCTCTTATTATTAAACATTATTACAAGCGTACCGTTGTGAATCGAGACAAGATAATGAGATAGTTTTGAACACTGGCTGGTTATGTACTTGCTCAAAAATTTATATTGGATAATTTTTAACCAAAAAAAGTTGCGGACTGCAGCTTTAATGGAAATGCCGTCATCAACTAAAAAGTCTTAAGAGTTGAAGCTTCACCAGTCAACAACTTTTACAGTGTATATAAAGTCATTTGTATGTGTTCTGATTGTACATAAAACTATGATGAAATACAACATCTTGTTTTGAATTATCTGTGATTGACTGAGAATGAATTCAGTTTAAATCAGTGAGTTTGAACAGTAATACTGTAGTAAATATACTTGAGATGTAAAGTACTGTAAAATCAACCCAGCCAGAATGATCAGGTCTTGTATCATACAGAGGTTGGTGTCCTGTTTTCTTATTTATTATTGACTGCTGACAAACACTGAGGTAACAACGTAAGTATACCAATATTGAACAATAAAGAAACTGAAAAATACAGTTGTTTTCTTTATTTACAGATGGTTAAAAGATTCCACTAAAACCTCTGCATTGAGTTGTGAGTACAAATAAGACGGATTTACAGGACAAAAACAATTCTGATGTTGAGCAATCATTGGTTTATAATTTGAGATCATTTTAATTTGTCAAATGACGAGACATGTATCATCTGAATCCACAGATTATGTTGTGAAGAAGCCTTGAAATATCAGACAATATTTCTCATGTACTTCCACTGGACCCACGATGATAGGTCTACATTTGCACAATTGTGTGAGTGACATACACTAATTGTTAGTTACTATTTAATTATTTATTAACAAGTTAAAAAGTGCATTGACACCCCTGCTTTGGGTTCTCCTACACAACGCCTGAAAAAGTTGAAAGTACATAATCGTCAATTCTCTACACTCCAGTAGGTGGTGCAAATAGGATTAGATTTAGGAATCAGAACTGCTTTATATGCTCATGATGATGGCACATTATGGAAAAGAAGGAATATACAACGGAAGTCCTTCAAAACAAAGGTGGATAGTCTATTACATGGGGTTTTAAGTTATTTGTTAGTAAATCAAATTGCATGTAGCCTATTTCTCAAGAAAATATTCCTGAAAACATCAAACATTTTCCTGTATGAAAGTCCATGAAAGAGCATCAGTTTTAAGTACTTGTGGTTATGGTTTGATAGCAAATACACATGAAGAACTTACAATTAATAAAGCAAAAAAAGTTGTAAACATGATGGGTCATTTCAGGATGTGGATGGGGTGCAGATAAAAAAATAAAATAAAAACATTGATGAACATAGCTATAGAGGTATGTCAAGACCCATTATTGATTGTAGGTGTACAATTTACAGAGCAGCAGCAAAATCAAAGCTCAAAATAAAAAAGGGGATATAATACATGCTAAAGCGTTAAGAATAAGCACAGGGCACATACTTCAAATAATAGCGACAAAAGAAACAAAATCTCTGACATATTGAAAACTAATAAGCAAAACTACTGGGAGTATAAAAGTAGTCCAGAAAGGGGTTTTGAATGGACAATAAACAAACCTTTATCTACTAATAGATAAATATAAATATTTTTTTTGGCGTTGGAGCTGAACACGCAGCAGCCAGAAATACAGCATTGTGTGAACCCGAAATAATAACCTTTAATTTATTTATTTATTTATTAAATAAAGGCAAAACCATCATCCAAGTGAGAAAAGGAGCACTAGGTGGCGGAATGTGCCTATATATGGTGCGGAACACGCAGAAGAAGTTCCATGGAAAAAACAAACAGATGCGCGAGATTTAAATGCTGAAAGTTTGAAGTTTGACCAGTTCAAGTGGTGGTTAATATTAGTCGACGAGACTGTAGCTGGTCGTGTAAGAGTTTCAGTCAAGGATATTTTTTCTGGATTATTTTCGCTGGATGTCGTAGTTGCCACAGGAGATGATTTCCCCTCCGGAAGTTGGTGTTTATATTGTGTAGCCTATGAAATGTGTTTTTGTTGTCTGTGTTAGATTTAAGTTTAGTTTATATATTATGTTATATGTTTCATCCTTATTTAAAAAGCATGTGAGCTGTCTTCGTATAGAGCTGTTTATATGCTAATAATCAGGGGTTAAATTGGGATTTGTTATGTGGGGTTTCTGTGGTTTCAGGGGTGCATGTGTATGCAAAGACTACAAAATTGTATCAATTGACAAAATAAAATATAACAAGTTGCTGTGAATACTAAAATGACATTATGCTACATCTGATGACAATAAAATCTTTTTTTTTTTTTTTTTNNNATGAGATTCTTTAAATATTTTTGAATATACAAATAAGAAATGTTGGTGGGAAATTTATACTTTTAAACATGAAATTAAACCGCCAGTAGATGGCAGCAAGTGGCCGTCTTAATGAGTGAACCACTGATTCAAACGATTCATTCAAAAGGTTGAATCAAGAATGAAGCAGTTGTTTATGATTGGGCCACTGAATCTTCACTCAACCGATTCGTTCAAAACGCTGAATCATTTGAAACGGCTGAGCGTAGCTGCGAGATAGGCTGGTTCTGCTTTGTTTGGAACTATTTTCGGTGCTACAATAGAACAAAAAACAGGCAATATTGCACCTAAAACGTAAGTGATTAATATTAACTACTTGTTTATTGAACTGTTGTATGAAATTAGTGTCAATTTCAATCGAGGTGATATTCAGGAATTCAGCACTTTAGGTCGTGTGATGCTTAACTTTATCATATGTCGTAAATAGCAAGCTATAAAAACCCACATATTGAATTTTTATTGCAACATGATAACTGAGTTTCTTTGTGTGAGCAGAGCTCATTTGTTTTGAATTCTCCTCAAGAGGTTACTTGCGCCTCAACAGCGCAATATCACCGCCAATATAGAAATATGCCACTTAAGCTAAATGAATCATTCTCGCGTTTTGGTTGTTATTGACATTTTAATCAAGCTACTTATCTGGTCAGGCAAGTAAAATTCTCTTTCACATCAAAAAATCCACTTGTCCCGCAGTCTCGGACAAGCGTATGTCGAGGCCTGCAAGCCTATGTGCCGGGGCTCAGCCCCGGACGGCCCCTGCCCAATTTAACCCCTGCTAATAATACACACAACCATACCAAAATACTCTGTATTTCTACTAGCAAACATGTTCACTTATTTCTGTTTAAATCAAATGGTTCAATAAAAAATTAAGTTACTTATATTTGATTTTTCTAAATGGGCATCAGTATCACATCACAAGCCCCTCCCACAACAATTCACCATTAAATACTGGGAATATTCCCATCATCCTCCAAGAAAAGGACAAACTCCAGGTGTAGCAGCTGAAATCTGTGTGACTGTTAAAGATGGAGTTTATTAAAGAGGAGACTGAAGACTTGAGTGATCCATCATCTGAGAAACAAACCGGTTAGTGTCTAATTTTCATTCTTTGGTAGCTGTTAAGCATATGGATAATAAATGATACAGAAATGCATCAATATGTTTATAACCTTGTATAAAACATGTCATCCACATTTTAATCACAATAACAAGTAAATGACAGAACTAACTTTTGCCACATCAAAGATCTAACGCTGTAGCCTACTCGGCTTGATCGTTTTCTGTGTTCACTTAAATTTTCACAACCATGAACTGATTCTAAGTAATTTTTATTTTAGACCAAATGGAAGTGACGGAGCAAAGACACAAAGTGAATGAAGTGGAGGAGAAACAAGACTTAAAAACACAAGGAACAAAAGCCAAAAAGCTGCACACCTGCTCTCAGTGTGGGAAGAGTTTTTCTCGTAAAGCAGGTCTCCGTTATCATCTGCACATTCACTCTGGAGAAAAGCCATTCAGCTGTGATCAGTGTGGCAAAGACTTTATTTCACCAGCAAATCTAAAAACACACCTGAAAGTCCATTCAGACGAGAGGCCTTATGTGTGTTCCTTCTGCGATAAAAGTTTCCGTCAGTCTGGAAGCCTGAAAGCACACGAGCGAGTTCACACTGGAGAGAAGCCGCACCGCTGTACTCAATGTGAGAAGAGTTTCAAATGCACCAAAGCCTTCAGTAATCATCTGCACATTCACTCTGGAGAAAAGCCATTCAGCTGTGATCAGTGTGGCAAAGATTTCATTTCTAAATCATACCTCAAAAAACACCTAGCTTTCCATACAGTTGTTACACCACACTTGTGTTTTCTCTGTGGAAAGAGTTTTTCAAGGCTGGATCATTTCAAACTGCACCAGAAAACACACACTGACCGGAAGGATCGTGAATGTGGGAGGACCTTTCTTACCGCTAGATACCTGCAAGTTCACCAGAGAATCCATACTGGAGAAAGACCTTACAAGTGCTTGTATTGTGACAAGAGTTTCAGTGTTTCGGGATACGTGAAAGTACATGAGCGAGTTCATACCGGAGAGAAGCCGTTCCACTGCCCTCCGTGTGGGAAGAGCTTTGGCCAGTTAAGGAATCTAGTGTCTCATATTAAAAAGCATCGTTGTGTGTCACAGTTACCAAATGACTTTGTGTCCAATATTCAGAGTAAATGTGTAGTTTAGAGTTGCTGTGAAATGTATGGACGCTCATTTCCACTGCAGAATAAAACAATTTAAAAGATATTTGCGACTTTTTCTCTCATAATTCTGACTTTTTTTGCTTGCAATTGTGGGTTTATCTTGCAATTCGATCTGACTCTTTCATGCAATTCTGACATTTTTCTGGCAGTTACGAGTTTATGTCTCGCAATTATGATTTCTTTTCTCAGAATTGTGAGATTGCATGTTTATAATGTGAGGGGGAAAAAGTAAATTTTGACTTTATTACACGCAATTGCAAGTTTATATCACGCAATTCTGAGGGGAAAAAGTCAGAATTGTGAGATAAAAAGTCGCAAATACAGTTTTTCTTTTTTTATGCAGTGTTTGAAACAAGTTTTCCCAGAAATGTCACAATTTGTGAAGGTATTTTTTTTTATGCAATACTAGGGAACTGCAAAAATATTAAATCACTTTAATCTTTTATTCTGTGCTGGATGCCTGAAACAAAATTATAACAAAAACAAAGTCATTTGTCGGTGACTTTTTATTTTTTGTCTCTTTTTCCATGAAAACGTACATTTCTCTGCAACATAAAAGCTGTCTATAGGCTCTGTATGACAAAATAAAATTACTATTCCAATGACAACATCTCTGTAGATTTTTTTTTTTTTTACTGTCATATTTTTTCCGTAATATAACTTCTGTATTTATCTGAAACGTGCTGTGATTTTATATTATGCAATTAAAGTGTTAGTTCACCCAATAAGGACATTTCTGTCATTAATTACTCACCCTCATGTCATTCCACACCCATAAGACCTTCGTTCATCTTCAGAACACAAATTAAGATATTTTGATATAATCTGAGAGGGTTTTTTATCCTCAATTGGAAGCAATGATATTACCACATTCAAGGTCCAGAAAAGACATTGTTAAAATAGTAAACGTGACTACAGTGGTTCAACCTTAATGTTATGAAGCGACAAGAATACTTTTTGTGCTCAAAAACAAAATAAAAATAACTTTATTCAACAAATTTGTCTTTCCCCGGTCAGTCTTGTATGCAGTTGATGTAGTGAACACAGTTAAGTGCTTCCGTGTTTGCGTCCGAACACCGGCTCTTTATTGGCCGGCTCCTGTATCAGCATCACACACATGCGTCGTGCTGCTCACGTGATCAGGCATCGGCCAATACTGAGCCACTTTTTGGACGCAGGACCTGGAAGCGCTGAACGTAAATAGCGTAGGAGAATGACAGGGGAGAGACCAATGTGTTGAATAAAGTTATTTTTTTGTTTTTGAGCACAAAAGTATTCTTATTGCTTCATAACATTAAGATTGAACCACTGTAATCACATTGACTGTTTTAACTATGTTTTTACTACTTTTCAGGACCTTGAATGTGGTAATTTCATTGCTTTCAGTGGAGGACCTCAAACGTGACCTCTTGGATTTCATCAAAAATATTTTAATTTGTGTTCCGAAGATGAATGAAGGTCTTATGGCTGTGGAACAACATGAGGGTGAGAAATTAGTGACAGAAATGTCATTTTTGGGTGAACTAACCCTTTAACTTAAAGCAAGCAAAGTCCCCCCACACACAACACATCAGTTTGTTGTGGTCTCTCTTTGCATCCATAAAGTCCTCCAAAGGAATTTTTATGGCAGTCCAGTCCAACTTTAGAGATTAGTTTTAGGATGGGTGAAGGGCAGAAAACTTGGTGACCAATGAGAAGTCCTGCGTTTGGTTCTAGATGTTGTCTTCTTGCGGTGTCTGGCAGTTGCCCTAGCATCCTTATCTGATGGAAGTGGACATTTGTTTGTGCTAGTCCAACCTGATCCAATCAAAATGTAGCAAATCTGTCAGAGAGGGATACTGCTATATAACTGGGCCCTGGAATGTGCTGTTCAATACACAAGTGAAATACAAAGCCACGTTTACAAAAGAAATCATTTGCATCATAAGAAATAAGTTACATCAAGAATATGGAAACATTTGAATTCCTGCCGAATGAGAGAGGATACGTGAGCCCATTAATTTTGATTAAAAGCCATTATGTTGGCTTTGTATTGTGTTGTTAGCTACTCAGATGATTTTCCACGATTTTAGCAATTCAGTGACTTATGCTGGACTACACATGAAACCTCTTCTGTATCGTCCTAAATCCTCTCTGATGTTGTGTGTTTGGTTTGTTTTTGTTGTTTTAAAGCAATGCAATTAAAGGCCTTGAAAGTGGTAGTTGCATAGGCTGTCAATGGAGGAACAGAAAGAAGATTTCATTAAAAGATCTTCATTTGCGTTCCGAAGATGAACAAAAGTCTTACGGGTTTGGAATGAAATGAGGGTGAGTAATTAATGACGATTAATAACGATTTTTCATTTTTGGGTGAACTAACCCTTTAACTACCCATGCTTTGACCCTTTAGCGGGGCATGTTGTCATACTATGGGGAAATTTGTCACAATAGGAATCTGCTATTAAAAAAGAAATGTGTGTATGGTTATTATTATTATTATTAATAAAAATACTCCTTTTTGATCCGGTTTGAGTGTCCACAGTGTAGAATGTCATAGTGTCTTTATGTCTTATATTTATGTCTTTATTTAAAATTGTATTATACAATCCATAACTGTAAAAAATAGGGTTCATTGTACTGTATTAATTTTTTACAGGTGTTTACCTGTATTTTTAATTTTGNATTATTATTATTAATAAAAATACTCCTTTTTGATCCGGTTTGAGTGTCCACAGTGTAGAATGTCATAGTGTCTTTATGTCTTATATTTATGTCTTTATTTAAAATTGTATTATACAATCCATAACTGTAAAAAATAGGGTTCATTGTACTGTATTAATTTGAGAGAATTTTCCGTATTTATTTTTTACAGGTGTTTACCTGTATTTTTAATTTTGAACTACAGTGTAGGGTATTTAGTGGCTTTTTATCAAAATGTTTTAGTATACAAAAATTCTAATTAGTTGTTTTATCTTACTACATACTATTTTTTACAGTCTATGCTACATACAGTAATCTGACGCCATGACTAAACGTGCTTCGTGTGATGCACCACTAGACGGCGCTGTTGTATTACACATTTTGTTTGTGCGCGTTCGCAGCCGTTTGAGGTGCCAGTTAACGTTAGATGTTTGGTGAAGTGAAGTGAAGTGAAGTGACATGTGGCCAAGTATGGTGACCCATACTCGGAATTTGTGCTCTGCATTTAACCCATCCAAGTGCACACACACAGCAGTGAACACACACACCGTGAACACACACCCGGAGCAGTGGGCAGCCATTGCTGCGGCGCCCGGGGAGCAGTTGGGGGTACGGTGCCTTGCTCAAGGGTCTCACCTCAGTCGTGGTATTGAGGGTGGGGAGAGCGCTGGACATTCACTCCCCTCACCGACAATCCCTGCCGGACCTGAGATTCGAACCCATGACCTTTGGGTTACAAGTCCGACTCTCTATCCATTAGGCCACGACTGCCCAAGATTTGATAGATTTTACTGTTTTAATTCCAGTACAGAAAACATTTGACAGCCACGTTAAAGAGTAATAAAAATGAGAGTAGGCCTACCCATTTCTTAAAACCATTTTATTGACCCATGTACAGAAAGTGCAGCAGCGACCACAAAAAAAGTCGGTAAGATATACAAATACACATAACCCATTCATTCGCACTTTATGGTGAACATTCATTTACAAAACCACTCGCACACTAAACTCACCGCCATGTTACACAGAGTAGCTGTACAGTACTAAGACAACATTTAAAGGGTGCACGCATGGATTTATAAAAATGTACAAGACTCATGATGACAACTTTTTCACCGCCAGTTATTACAGCTAAAATTCAGGGTGAAGAATGAAAATTTCACATCAAATGAGATGAACTGAAGAGGCCTCAAAAAAGAAACTCTTGTTCTACTGTCTCATACCTTCTGTTATTGTCCTCCAGCGGTAGAGACAGAGAGCATAAAGGGATCAGACTGGATGCAGGACTTTTATTAGTTTGTCATCTCACACCAAAACAGTTTCACAAAGGATCAGAGCCGCTTCGAACCAGCGAGGAGTCTTTCAGAGCATGTTTGTGTGTATTTGCATGTAAACTCGCTTGTATTGCAGGTCACTACAATGCTACAGGTAGAGCGTTGTGCTGTGAGTGTTTTCAGCAGTGTAATGATGCTTTTCCCCATTGCATCCTGGTTTGATGATGTATGAAAGATGTGGTAGCTTCCTCTTCATCACTGTCTGATTCGGTACTTGAGATATCACATTCCTCATCTTCATCTTCTTCCTCCTCAGTTACTACTTCTGCTGACTGAAGCTCCTGAAAGATCTAGAATTAACCAATGTATTCTGCTGTGATAAACAGATTTGTTCAGATTCTTTCCATTTATCTGGTTACTCTCGTTCAGAGTGCATTGTTTGAAATGAAATGAAAAAGAAACAAAGGATCTGAAATGAATCGTCTTCATTTAATCACATCAAGTCTTTCGGAAACCTTGTGACTTTCTTTCTTCCGTGGAACACAAAAGGAGATATTTATAGGTAATTGTCCAAGCTGCTCTTTTCCAAACAATGAACTTGAATGGTGACTACGGCTGCCGAGCTGGACTTTTTGTAAATAACAAAGCAATATCAGTCCGTTCCACACATAAAGTTGTCTACAACTTCTAAAGACTTGGAATAAAGCGTATGAGTCATATGGACTACTTTCATAGTGTTTTACAGTGTTTTTTTGTTGGTTTTGGAGCTTGACAGCCCCAGTCACCACCCACTTTCATTGTAAGAAAAAATCATCACAAACATGCTTCAAAATTCGGTTATCGAATACTTAAATATTAATCTTTGATCAATATTGAATGATCAAAATCAATCAATATTGATTTGGTTGTCTTTCTAACCATTACAACAATTCTACTTTGTCACTTTGTTTTCTTGATTTATTTTCACAGGATTTTGTGTTGATGACGAGCCAAGGAAATTCATTGCAGTTGTGAACATTCAGAAAGAAAGTAAGTCAAATGGGTTTGGGCTGACATGAATGTGAAAATTAACACAAAAATTGAAGCACAAATTGAGGCTACAACAAGGCACTTACCATGGAAATAAATGGGGTCAATTTTTTGGAGATTTAAAAGCAGAAATGTGAAGCTTATAATATTTTAGAGTATATGGAATTTTGTTGTCAAGACAATGTTGTAAAATTGGATATAACATCACACATAAAAGTTTAGAATGCAACTTTTCTCTTTTTTAAAAAGAAAAAATCATATGTTTTACGTCATATGGTTATTGAAACTCGGAGTGTTTAATGTTTCAGATTCGCCATATTCCCTTCTTTTGAAAGTGCCTCACTGTAACCCAGATTTTGTTTTGATATGATAGATCATGAGGGTAACCATAATTTTGCAATTTTTTTGTTGGTCCTGGAATAACACTGCTCCTAAAAAAATCATTGTCCTGGTTCACAATCTCATGTTACACAGCACGTTTGAGCTTCCGCAAGAACCAATGAGGTTCATTCTAGTGTTACGCATCACGTCTGATCTTCAAGAACCAGGTTTGAGCTCCCGCAGGAACCAATGAGGTTCATTCTAGCGTTACGCAGCACGTTTGAGCTTCCGCAAGAACCAATGAGGTTCATTCCCGTGTTACGCAGCACGTTTGAGCTTCAGCAAGAACCAATGAGGTTCATTCTCGTGATACGCAGCACGTTTAAGCTTCAGCAAGAACCAATGCGGTTCATTCCCGTGTTACGCGGCACGTTTGAGCTTCCCCAAGAACCAATGAGGTTCATTCTCGTGTTACGCAGCACGTTTAAGCTTCAGCAAGAACCAATGAGGTTCATTCCCGTATTACGCAGCACGTTTGAGCTTCCCCAAGAACCAATGAGGTTCATTCCCGTGTTACGCAGCACGTTTGAGCTTCA
>RJVU01016677.1:0-16136 GCA_003731715.1 Anabarilius grahami | reverse complement strand
GTGGTGACGGGCTGGGCTCTGGGTCTGGCCGGGTTCTGAATCGTGACCGCACGCTTTCCAGACACCAAAATACGGCTTCCCTCCAACTAAGTCCGGTGGTGTCTGGAAGATGGGTGGCATGGTAGAGGTTAGCCCCGATCCAGAACAGGTCCTTGATGGTTTCATCCTCCAAAGAGGTCTGTCTAGCCAAAACGCAAAAGTTCAGGGCAAAATGAAAAAAATCGTGGCTTTCCTGGGCCACAGTGATGAACTTAGCCCGTTCATCAAATTTGGGCGGTCCGTTCATCTGTTACGGCTGGCTGCAGGAAGGAGCACAGACGAGGAGTATAAATCCAAATACTAGTTTAATAACGTAATCCACAGGTTAACAGGCACAGAGAAACAACACAACTTGCTATAACGGTGAACGGACAAAGACTGAGTGAACAGGGGGAAACTAAATAGCAAACATAGCAAGGTTGATTAATGAGACACAGGTGATACAAATGAAGTAATGATGATGGCGGGAAACAGAACATGTGATCATAAAACACAAACAGAAAGTCCATAAACTGAAACTGAAACTAAACAGACTGTGACAAAAATGCTCATGCTCCCTACAGTCTACCAGTGTACGTCTATTTACCCTTATTAGCTGATAATTATATGTGCAAAATGAACAAATTTATACCTTAGCTCTCCTCTCTGAGAACACCTCTGAAATCTAACATGCATTACGTAATCAGATTACTTTTTGATGTAACGAGTAAAGTAACGCATTACAAGTAACGTGCATTACGTAATCAGATTTCTTTTTGATGTAACGAGTAAAGTAACGCATTACGAGTAACATGCATTACGTAATCAGATTTCTTTTTGATATAACGAGTAAAGTAACGCATTACGAGTAACGTGCATTACGTAATCAGATTTCTTTTTGATGTAACGCATTACAAGTAACGTGCATTACGTAATCAGATTTCTTTTTGATATAACGAGTAAAGTAATGCATTACAAGTAACGTGCATTACGTAATCAGATTTCTTTTTGATATAACGAGTAAAGTAACGCATTACAAGTAACGTGCATTGCGTAATCAGATTACTTTTTGATGTAACGATTAAAGTAACGCATTACAAGTAACGTGCATTGCGTAATCAGATTACTTTTTTATGTAACGAGTAAAACCCATGCATACGCAAGAAATGGCTTTTTGCTGTCCATTGTAGTGACCTCTATGTTCCTTATTTAGAGCTGGCGCCACGTTCGTTCCGTAAGTTGAATAAGGAAGGCGTAGAACATACAGCGTAAGCTTTTTGAAGAATATGGAAAGCGGAAGCACGTGTTCATTTGTGTTTATAAAGCATATACAGTTGTATTTTTGTAGAAAATTACCGATCGTTTCGCTAGATAAGACCCTTATTCCTCATCTGGTATCGTTTAAAGCCCTTTGAAGCTGCACTGAAACTGTAATTTTGACCTTCAACCATCTGGAGGCCATTAAAGTCCACTATAAGGAGAATAATCCTGGAATCTTTTCATCAAAAACCTTAATTTCTTTTCGACCGAAGAAAGAAAGACATTATCAGTAAATTATCAGGAAAATTTTATTTGAAAGTGGACTAATCCTTTAAAGGTTTTTGGATTTTTTTTGTCAGCCGAACCATTCGCATGTTATTAAACAACAGTACATTTCGTTAAACACACTGTACTTCTATTGCTCACAGCCTCATTTTCATTCCTGTCAAGAAATAAATATGATGCTACTTATTTTCATTCCTGTCGAGAAATAAATATGACGCTACCCTGAAGGTCTATGTGCTATTTTCTTTAACTGATCTTAAAGGTGCACTCAATAATTTTTCCCTCTATGGTTTTATCCTTTTTCTTTTCGGTAACGAAATGACATTACTGCAATTTATTGTCAGACCACCTGTAAAAGTGTACTTGTGAATCCTGTCTAGTCTTTTGCAATCAATATCCCACATACAGTAATGTGTAAATTTATACTGTTGAAATTGATATATGCCATACAGAAAAAAAAGAGCAGCCTTGTGTGTTTTTTTTTAAATCAAAATCTTAGTTTACATCAGGAAATACTGACAGAGTACAGTTATACTGAGAACATGGCTAAGCATTTTGAGTGTCTTGCTTGTGAACAATGACACAAGGACTTGTCATTCTGATGGCACTGATATGTTCATTGATAAAAAATACTTACTTTTGAGGATTTTGAGAAAGCTGTAGACTTTTGCAGGTAATCCATTGTGTGGTGCAGTTTGTATGAATTGTTTTGAGAAATGTACTTACTGGTTTCCAAAGTTTAACTATGATCCAAGAAAAGTGATATACAGTAATGTTAAAAATGTCTTTACTGTCACTTTTAATCAGTTCAATGCATCCTTGCTAAATAAAATAATTCTCTTTTTTTTTTTTTTAAACGTGCAAGTCAATATGTAATATCGATCTGCTGCCCTCTGAGGCGAATATTTGCACTGTTTCAGATGCATAATCAAAGCCCCAAATTTACACAGAGATACATCTGAAGATTCACTCAGATTCAGGGAAAAAAAGACAGCTGAGACTTGGCTGATGCTGTTCGGAAAAAGAGAATAAGAAAAGGCAGTAAAAGAAAGATCTTTTTCTTCTCTTTCTCCTATGTAGACAAAATGGGCACAAAATTAATTTCTTACTTTGATATTTCATTCAGTGCACCTGTGTTTGGATTCAGCCTTACTGACAATAAAGGTAAAACCATTCATCTAAGTGTCTCAGATACTGGAATGAGCTTCTATTGTTTTCCCATGATATTCCCTCTCTGTTCCTTTTTTACACTCTCTTTCAATGCCTTTGGGCTGGACTTGCTGAGGGTTTCTGAGGCCAGATGTTGTGGAAATTGAAATCTGGGACAAAACAGTAAATTTTCCTGAGCATTAGGGGGGGAAAGGGTGTTCAACGCTGAAGCTTCATCTCAAAGCCTTTTTTCTGGTCTAAGACACTATTTAGAAATGAGTCGCGTTTTCAGGGAAAAAACTATAATATAGGGCTAATTCAGTTCATTGCGCACAATCTACAAGGTCTCTTCTTAACAGTAGTTGTTTCAGATACTAAAAAAAAAAAAAAACACCCACACAAACACACTACACCTTCAGACAAAACTTTATATTTTTGTCTTGCCATAGGCTATAAAAGCATTTGTTTTAGTTCACTAACTTCACTACTACTAACACACAAAAACGTCCATAGACTGATTCAAGTTTTTAAACTAAAAGCAATCCTCTGTGTTTGATTTCCTGTGTGTGTGTGTGTGTGTGTGTGTGTTAATCCTCTTGTCATTTTGTCCAGTAAACATTCTGTGAGACCAGCAGATCTTCAAAAAAAAAACAAAAAAACGCTTACACGGTCACAACAGAGCACCACCGCCACCTGTTGGACCATTAGAGCACTACTAAACCACCTACGTGAACGAGCACTGAAAATCACGATTGAGTTTTTCTGAAAATTCAAGGCAATAGCAGTAACCAGGAACGATAACGAAAAAACATCTGCAGATAAAGCACACACGCAGTGCCCTTTGTTGAACAAATATAAGTCTGTCATACTTTGACTGTAAAAATATTGAATATTATAATTTCCATGGCAAAGGAAATAAATTCATTGGAAACTTTAAATGAACTTTGGGAAAAGTTGACAAACTTTCGGTTTCAATAACTCAATAAGTGAGACAATATGAGAGTGAAATCTTTGTTAAATAAGATTATTTCATGTTTATACTTAATTACATGCTTGTTATGATTCAGATTTAATAAGGCATAAGCAAATAGACTGAGCCTCAGAATCTGCAAAAATAAAAATTCATTATAATCAATCTATTTACATTTCCAAAACAAAGAGAGGATATTAAAATGCTAGATTTTTTTTTTCTATTCTACATTTTTAACCAGCAATGCTGTTTCACTTTGAAATGACAAGCTAACCAACTACCAACAAGCTACCATGTTCTACAGTGCCCTCCACTAATATTGGCAAAAACTCCAGCGTAGACCTTGAAATCTGAAGGATCTGGAGAGATTCTGTATGGAGGAATGGTCTCACATACCTTGCCATGTATTCTCAAACCTCATCAGCCATTATAGGAGAAGACTCAGAGCTGTTATCTTGGCAAAGGGAGGCAGCACAAAGTATTGACTAAAAGGGTGCCAATAATTGTGGCACATATATTTATATTTAAAGGCACAATATTTAATTTTTGCCGCTAGAGGTCGCTTATTCAAAACAAAGCTTGATGACGCCTTGATTTCACGGAATCATGGGAGGTGTCGTCTTCACGTCTACAGCCGGTGGAAAAGAATCGGGACGGGACTCAAATCGGGCAGAAATCCTGTTCACGGATGAAATTATTAATGTTACTGTAGTATGAAGCAGAGCATGGCCGAGTGCTGTGCGAGTAGAAGAGAGGCAACTGGAGCGATTGCTAATGAGAGACGAGCGCAACACACGTCTCGCAAGCAGCGGAACTTTTATTATGCCGCAGTCGCCACTTCCACTTCTTCTGCTCAAGCGTATGTGGGGTAATGAAGCTCTGTTTTATCATATTAGATACATTTATGTATTGAAAGTTGTTATAGTGTTACTCTGCATTCACTCGACGGCTACTATGAGACACTTGTTGCACACTGCAGTAAGCTAGATCGATATTAGTCATGGTAAAACATGGTACTCGTGGTAAATCGAGGAAAACGAGATTTAAATAATAAGACTTACTGTGTTGAGCTCTATAAAATGATTCGTTTTCTTTCCATGAATGTATCCAAACAGTTGCTCACCTGTCTAATAAAACATAATATATTAAAGCGTCTTTGGTGTTTCCATGGTTTCTACAAAATAAAACCGGAAATCGAGGGTAACGCGGGTACGATGTAATTGATTGGCGACGCATGGATACGGTCCATGTCCTGGTTAAAATTACTTATTTCTCTAGATTTAAACATTCTTGGAAACATTTGGGATAATGTAAGGGCACAAGTCAACAAAATATATAACGCTGTTTAGTGGTTTTTGGATATTTTAATCCAAAAATCATACATATTTCATACATACGATATTTGTGTTTTGGTAAAACTGTGTTGTGTTTGCAATTGTTTGTTTTCAATGAGAGCATAGGTTTTTTTTGTTAATATTTTGAGCAAAAGATCAAGCAATATATTGTCTCTATATATTGTATCTTTATAAAGACATTTTTTCACAGCCTTCTTTGCTCATATTTACCAAGGGTGCCAATATTAGCGGAGGACACTGAAAACCACAGCTGCCATACAACACTGTTACATTTTTTTGGGTCAGTATGGTTTTATTTAACTGTTTATTTATACTTACTTGTAACTTTATATTTACACTTTTTTGATTCAGCAACACATGAAATTGATCAAAAGTGGCAGTAAAAATAATGTTACAAAAGACTTCTATTTCAAATGAAAGCTGTTCTTTTGAACTTTCTATTCATCAAAAAGGTAAAAGTTTCCACAAAAATATTAAGCAATTCAGCTTTGCCATCACAGGAATAAATTAGCCTACATTTTAAAATAAATTACAATAGAAAACAGTTATTTAAATTGTAATAATATTTTGCCATATTACTGTTATAGATTAAATAAATGCTTGATGAGCATGAGACTTCTTTCAAAAACATAAAATCGTACTACCGACTTCAAACATTTGAACGGTGTAGCTACACGTAGGCCTATTGACACAATCATACAATTTAGTGTACACGTTTGCAATAAGAAAAAAACATTTGAGATTTGAATGTGGCAAGGAGTAAATGTGGTGTATAAGCCCCCCAAAGAAGAATGTCAGTTTGTCAGTTACTAGCCGGTGCCCTTTATCACAGAATTGTCTTAACCTATATTATGTGTTATTGTGGCGAAAGAGAGTCCGCTGTCTGTCTTGTGTGAACTGGAAAACAAACACAAAACAACCCACAATAATGTAAACAAAAATGCATTATATTTCTGCTTTGAAACACTGACTTGTGCTAACGTAACAAACATATAGTAGGCCAACACAAAGACAGACAAAAGCTGTTCAAGGGTACGCCAACGGCATCATCTCTTCCAGAATAAAAGACACATCCATATCCAACGTCAGAGACAGGCTCATGTTCTGCCATTACTATTATAAAAAAAACAAGGAAATGCTGACACATCCAGATACTCATACAAGGAAAGACAACACAAAAAATTTAATCTACGCATTGAATGATCAATTGTTAATTTTACAGCAACAGATTTTTTTTTTTTTTGGACCCTATTGGGAGAGAAGTCATGCATCTCCATTTGTGAGTTGCTTTAATTGCATGTCGCCCTCTGCTGTATGGCACAAAAAAAACATTGATGAGTCCTAAATTATCATTTATATTATAAATATTATATATAGTTAGTGTATTCTTATTTCCTAATAAAAAAACACTTTTGCAATCTGTTATCCTTAACTTGTAGGCCTACGTTTGAGAAATATATTGTTTCTCTGCCTCCTTTCCAAGGTCTGAATTCCTCAAAGACGATAATCTGCCAAGTGTTTTGTATCTCCAGAACAGAGGGGCCTTGATGAGCCATTCACAACATTGGCAGAGTAAAGGTTTGTGCCTTTTTTTTCTTTCTTTCTTTCTTTGGTCACGATTTACACCCAGGGAGATATGATGGCTCCAAAGAGACATCACAGATATGAGGGGCATGACCTGAACATCACTTCAGTTTGAGTGATGAAATACAACTGAGTAACTAATAATAATAATAAAAGTAGTAAGTAAATAAATACCATATACTTAATGATCACATTATTAAAATGATCAGTTTCATATAAACCAGCCAAAATAAACAAAGAAATACCATTTTCATTTGCAGATCAGGTCTGTTATAGATGAATGTGAACACACAGACTCAGATTTAAAACCAAGGGCTTAAAACCAATTGCTTTGGTATCAGAATCCAGAAGTTTACAAAATCCACTATAATATTATTATTATTATACAATAATATCGCTTTATAAATAATTTGAAAAATAGCAGAAATACAAAATTCGGTACATTTCTATCAAGTCTCTATCATGTTTTCTAGAGAATAAAAAAAAAAGAAAGAAAATAGAAAAGAAACAAACTTGCAATAAAGTCTATCTATCTATCTATCTATCTATATTTGCATATCAATAAAAAATAAAATGTATTTCAGTAATGTTAATGGGAATTATTTCTTCTGATTTGGGGGTAAAATGTGATCTGGACATCCCAAAATCTTTTTTTTTTTGGAACAACAAAACACTATGCAAAGCAATGCAACTAAAATAAGAAAATAAACAGTGCAAACACAAAAGTAATGAACTAATAATTGGTAATTGAAAGAAATGTTTATCAGGGTATTAAATGTGATTAAAGAGGATTATAAGAACCTTGAATCTGTTGTATCAGATGTAACCAATAGTAATCACGTGTAATTAATAAACATTAGACAGAATAAATCATGGGATGTTATGGAGCACATATAAAGTAAATTTCTTCAAAGTACTGCACAGAAAACAGGACACAAATACAGGACAGATTTAATTACAAATGAAGGTACCTTTTATTGCAAACATTTGAGGACTTTGGCACCTGCAAGGCACAGAATACACTTTCATGAGAGAACAGAGTCGAATGGGTCTGCAAAGGAACTGGGGAAAACAATTTCATTTTCACATAGGAAATTCCTTTCACAGAAAGGACAAAGTCTAGCTGCAAACAAAGGGTAAACGGTACACGGAGCCCATGTATGATCGGCTGTTATCTGCAAGCAGACCCGATACAAGTGTTCAGTCACCATGAAATTCAACAGCAACCATAATTATTATTAGCTGGCTTGGCCATTTCAAATTCACTGCTGCTTTTCAAAGTGGCGGAGAGATGAATGTGAAGACGAGTCAGGGCTTCTATATGTACTGTACTAGTGTTCAGCAGAACGCACAAAGTCATGACACGAAGGCCCACATGCACATGAGCTTTTAAGTGCTGTTCATCCAAAGCCTTTCAAACCGCCCATGCTAAGAGACTTTAACTAGAAGTGGGTTTCCCTAACTGCACCGATCTATGCACATTCTTCATGTTTAGTGTCTACCTTCCTTTGAACAGTGTTCACACACTCTCTTTCTTGTTTAGAAGGAAGAATTGCATGTTGCAACCTTTATATAAAGGTTTCTAATACTGTCTCCCATTAACAGCTTAATACTGACAGGCAACACACCATTAAAACACACACAGCAGTCATTCTTTATAAAACATATAATAAAGACAAACTTCCAGTTAGACAAATAAACAGTCAACAGACAGATAAAGAAAAAGGGAACCTCTAAAGGAAGGTCTATGGAAGACTTGACCCGATCAGCATTAGTATCAGCTGTGTGCAAACGTCTCTAAATCATGAGCCACGGCGGCTTGAAATCCCATCAGTCATTTATCCTGCAGGGCGGCACACCCCAGCACTAGGCCCTCTGATTATGATGCTCACATGATTTGGTTGCCACAATCCCCAAAAGCTCATTAGGTTTAGTGTTATTCTGGGAGACAAGACTGGGGTGTTTCCTTGGAGATGAGGGTGGAAGTAAACGGGAGTGCAGAAACTTTAGTTTTATGTTCTGAGAACCTGCATAGTGAATTCAAGGCACTGAGGGTTTATTTAGGGCTGCACACACATTCACACACACACTTTTGGATACTTTGGTAAGGCAGCTTTTTCTAGATTTTAGTATTTTGGCATTAGGTTGGTGCAGATTCTCTTGCTTGTTTTGGATACACACACACACACACACACGTACTAAATGATGTAAATGGATAGTTTGCCCAAAAATCATCATTTACTCACCGTAATGTCGTTCCAAAACTGTATGACTTTTTTCTTTTGTGAAACACAAAAGAGACATTTAGCAGATTGTTTACGCTGCTCTTTTCCATACTGTCAAACTCATAAAATATGACAAAAGGCACCATAAAAGTACAACCATCAATACATAAATGCTATCGCATGGCTTTAGGAAAATTGAAATATAGACCTTAGTCAGGGTAGACGCCATATTGAATCTTAGGGGACAGTTCATCTAAAAATTAAAATGCTGTTATCATTTACTCATCCTCATGTCATTTCAAATGTGTGACTTTCTTCTGTGGAACATAAAAGATGATATTTTGAAGAATGTTGGCAACTAAACAGTTTCGCCTTCCACTGACTTCCAATGTATGGACAAAAAAAATACAATGGTTAATGAGAACCGAAACAGTTTCAAAATATCTTCTTTTGTGTTCAACAGAATAAAGAAATGCATACAGGTTTGTAACATGAGGGTGAGTAAATGATGGCAGAATTATCATTTTTTTGGATGGACTATACATTTAACAATGAAAATGAGGCTATAAGAGACTACACTGTCCTAGATCACTGTCCTGATGTCAAACTCACAACTTTAATAACTGTTTTATGGACTTTGTGTACTAAGTGTTTTTGGATGGATTGGTTCACTTTAAATGAAAATTACCCCAAGCTTTACTCACCCTCAAGCCATCCTAGGTGTATATGACTTTCTTCTTTCTAATGAACACAATTGGAGATATATTAATAAATATCCTGATCCATCCGAGCTTTATATGGCAGTGAGCGGGATCAACGAGTATGAGCTGAAGAAACTGCCTCCATCAACATCCATCCATCATAAACGTACTCCACATGGCTCCGGGAGGTTAATAAAGGCCTTCTGAAGCGAAGCGATGCGTTTGTGTAAAATGAAGCGAAGCGATGCGTTTGTGTAAAAAAAAAATCCATATTTAACAAGTTATGAAGTTAAATATCTAGCTTCTGCCAGACCGCCTTCCGTATTCAACTTACGAAGAAAGTGGAAAACTATTGCAGTTCAAAAAGCTTACGCTACGTCCTGCGCCTTCCGTATTCAACTTACAGAAAAAGCTTAACTGACACAATGCCAGATCCGTTTTTTTTCGTAATTTGAATACAGAAGGCAGTCTGGCGGAAACTACATATTTTACTTCATAACTTGTATTGTTTTGTTTTTTTTACACAAACGGATCGCTTCAGAAGGCCTTTATTAACCCCCTGGAGCCGTGTGGAGTATGTTTATGATGGATGGATGTGGATGGAAGCACTTTCTTCAGCTTCATACTCGTTGATCCCACTCACTGCCATTATAAAGTTTGGATGTGTCAGGATATTTATTAATATATCTCCGATTGTGTTCATCAGAAAGAAGAAAGTCATATACACCTAGGATGGCTTGAGGGTGAGTAAAGCTGGGGGTAATTTCCATTTGAAAGTGAACTAATCCTTCAAACAAGAGTGCAATCCATTGAACACAGCCTAGTTTTAATTTCTTTCAAAAGTAAAATAGCGCTACCCTGACTAAGACTACTTTTATGATACTTTGATGGTGCTTCTGCATTCTTTTTCATCATAATAGCATAGAAAAATGCAACCAGCAGTCATCAGAATTTCTTCTTTTGTGTTCCACAGATGAAAAACCATCAGATTTATAACGAAGTGAGAGTAAGTAACTAATCACATAATTTAATTTTTTTCTGTTTACTATCCCTTTAATAATAACATCCTGTAATTCTTAATTTGTTCTGGGGCTCTTTTCAATACTCTCTGCGTTACACCACAAACTCTGGTTCTGCTTCAGTGGTCATGTGGTCTGTGGTCAGATCTTCTCTATCCAGATCCAGAGAGAAATACTTGCTGGTTCTCTTGATGGGAAACGCATTCTGGTTATTCCGCATCCCGGCACACTGATCTGCAAGTCCCTGGTACCCACAGCCGACCGTGTCCCCGAGCTCTGGCTCACAGCCGAACGTATAGCTATGTGCAGTGTCCTGGCACAGCTCCGCCCACTCCTGACAGTTCCTCTGGAACAGACGAACATCATCAAGTGATTGGCTGTGGCGGTCTGTGGAGCTCTGGCCCTTCCTGCCCATCGCCGTCTAATTAAAAAAAAGACAACAACACCCACCTCAGCACGTAGGAAACCAACAAGCCACATTAAAACACAGAAATCACCGACTACACTAACTCTCAACTAACCCTAAAATCTCAGAGAGCGGTTAGCTGTACACTCACATGAATTCACAGATGAGAAACGACAATGCTGTTGGGTGTAGGGTAAGGCTGCCCTAAACAAATACTGTTAAGAAGAAGTGGGGTTACCAGCGCTGTTAAAAGAGATTACAGAATTACTCAACAGAAGAATGATACAGCTCAAAATGCAGAGTTGACGTCCTCGGTTTAACTTCAGTGGTTGAGACAGTGTGATTCAACAGCTGTTACGCGTTGTGTGTAAATGTGTGTGTTAGTGTGTGTATAAGTGCACCTGAGAGAGACATTCGATGCTCTGGCCTCTCATTCTCACTATGGTCTCTGATGAGCTGGATGTGGAAGAACTGACTTCCTTCACCACTAACCCTGAAAAGCACAAATACAGATACATCATTATAATCAACATACACATACATTATAATCATTCTCTCTCATTCCAACATTTGAAGGTTACTGCAGTCAGACTAGGGTGCGCAGTACCAAATTAAATAGTCAAAAAAACACCACCGCCTTCAAACTTTTTTTCAATTAAGTAAATACTGCTTGAATTTGGATTCTCACACTTTTTGACTATTGATGATTTTTTTTCATGACACAACCACATCTTTTCCAGCAATCCACTGTTACTGCACAAATCATTTTTTAATGATTTGTCTAATGATGTTTAATCATTTTTTTAAATCAAAAACTTTTATAAAAGTACCCAAAAAGAGTCATTACTAGCCAATTAAATACTTTAGAGCAGAGGATAAATACAAATGTTTATATGCACTATAGAAATGGCCATGGCTTTTGGGAATTCATCATTTCAAAATTTCCTACAGAACTCTGTTCAATACCGCCATGTCCTTGATTCACCCTGGGTAGCTCTAGGACAGCAAGAATTTGACTGACAAACTGACTTGGAAAGGTGGCACTGAAAGGTCACAGATCGACTCAATCTGCAGCTAATGTCTGCCTCCAGAGATGACACAGCTTGATTTACACACCTGTCAGCAACAAGTACGGTCAAAACACCTGAACCCACTAATTAAAAGGAGCGTTCTATATTCTCTATTCTTGGCACTAAAACATACCCAGCTCACATTTCACCCCTCAAAAAAAAAACTAAAAAAAAAAACTTTAGCACAGAGAATAATCAAGTCTTTAAGGACCATCACATTGTTTTGCACTGCAATCATTTGCAGGGTATATATACATATATTCTAGTGCTCTCAAATGATTAATCACTATTAATCATCCAAAATAAAAGTTTGTGTTTGCATATGTATGTACTGTATATTTATTATGCATATATAAATACACACATACATGTATATATTTTTGAAATATTTACATGTATACATGTGTGTGTATACATATACACTACAAGTTTGGAAACGTTACTATTTTTAATGTTTTTGAACGAAGTCTCTTATGCTCATTAAGGCTGCATTTATTTCATAATAAATACAGAAAAAAAACTAATATTGTGAAATATTATTACAATTTAAAATGATGGTTTTCTATTTTAATATACTTTAAAATAGAATTTATTTCTGTGATGCAAAGCTGAATTATCAGCATCATTACTCCAGTCTTCAGTGTCACATGATCCATCAGAAAACATTCTAATATGCTGATTTATTATCAATGTTGGAAACAGTTGTGCTGCTTAATATTATTTTATAACCTATGATACTTTTTCAGGATTCTTTGATGAATAAAAAGTTTAAAAAATATCAGCATTTATTTAAAATATAAATCTTTTGTAACAATATACACTACCGTTCAAAAGTTTGGGGTCAGTAAATTTTTTTTCTTTTTTTTTGAAAGAAATTAATACTTTTATTCAGCACGGATGTGTTAAATTGATAAAAAGTGATAGTAAAGATTTATATTGTTAGAAAAGATTTATATTTTGAATAAATGCTGTTCTTTTTAACCTTTTATTCATCAATGAATCCTGAAAAAAGTATCACAGCTTCCAAAAAAATATTAAGCAACACAACTGTTTTCAACATTGATAATAAGGGAGTATCAAATCAGCATATTAGAATGATTGCTGAAGGATCATGTGACACTGAAGACTGGAGTAATGATGCTGAAAATTCAGCTTTGCATCACAGAAATAAATTATATTTTAAATTGTAATAATTTTTCACAATATTATTGTTTTTTCTGTATTTATTATGAAATAAATGCAGCCTTAATGAGCATAAGAGACTTTGTTCAAAAACATTAAAAATAGTAATGTTTCCAGACTTTTGACTGGTATATATATTTTTTTTTTTGTTTGTTTTTTTTTTTGTTAAATATATACATGCATGTGTGTGTATTTATATATACATAAATATACACAGAACACACACACATATTATGTATCCACAGACTTATTTTGGATGCAATTAATCGCGATTAATTGTTTGACAGGACTAATATATACACACTCACATTTATTTGATCCAAAAAAAAAGAAATATTGTGAGATATTATTACAATTTAAAATAACTGTTTTCCATTTAACATGTTTTAAAATGTAATTTATTCCTGTGATGGCAAAGCTGAATTTTCAGCATCATTACTCCAGTCTTCAGTGTCACATGATCCTTCGGAAATCATTCTAATATGCTGATTTGATAAGAAGGAATGTTAAAACAGATGAGCTGCTTAATATTTTTGAGGAAATTGACACATTTTTTGATTAATATTTATCTTTCTGAGCCCAAACTTTTAACATAACATAATGTATATGCATACCAGAGCATCCGTTGTTCTGTGCTGACAGCATGTCCTCTGTAATGTGGATACACAGTTCATGGTTGAGTTCTAAATCATGAAGATCTTCACAAGTTTTTGGATCATCAACCAACATCTCAATCTCTAAAGAAAAACACAAACATAGACACAGACTCTCAGTGCTGACTGCTACTACATCAGTATTAACAATAGTACCAATGAGATTTGATCAATGCAGCCATTTAATCATACAGCATTTATTATTGATACTGTTATTACTAATGTAATGAGTCTCTGAGTTGCAATTAGCTGGCTGGGAGGAAAGTGTCACATTTAACTGCTTGTCTCCTACCGTCTTCATCCAGGCAGTGCTCCTTGCTGCTGCTCTCGATGCCAGACGTGTGTGTGCTGGCATGACTGGTGTTGGAAGAAGAGTGTGTTCTCAGCGGTCGGTGGGGTGTGTTTGTAGGGGTTCGGAAACTGTCTGTGTCAACGCCGGATGTGCGGGAGCTGCCATGACTCGTGGTGGAGTGTCGTGAAAAGGGGTTGGGTCGTGACGTGCTGCCAGCACTGCTGCCGCTGGCACGTGAACGCTGCTCCAAATTATCCATGTCCGCCTCCAGAGCATCACTGATATACGACTCCCTGTACTGCTTCTTTTCTGAGAACACAGTTTAATAATGTTAACCATATACTCCTTTGCAAAACAAAACAATAATACGCTGCTATAAAAAAAGCTGAGAATGACTTTCTGTTGATATTCATGTGTCACGTGTGTAAAGTAAGTTAAAAGGGTTAGTTCACCCAAAAATGAAAATTTTTACATTTATTACTCACCCTCATGTCGTTCCACACCCATAAGACCTTCGTTCATCTTCGGAACACAAAAGAAGATGTTTTCGATAAAATCCGATGGCTCCGTGAGGCCTGCATTGAGAGCAAGTTAACTTAGACTGTCAAACGCCCAGAAAGCTACTAAAAACATATTTAAAACAGTTCATGTGACTACAGTGGTTAAACCTTAATGTTATGAAATGACGAGAATACTTTTTGTGCGGCAAAAAAACAAAATAAAGAATAACAAATCTTTTGTTTTGAATCAGTGGAGCGTGTATCAAACTGCCAAAGTCACATGAACTATTGAAATTTCGAAACACTTGATGTAACGAAGCCTCGTTTACTGAAATCACCTGGCTTTGGCAGTTTGATACATGCTCCAAACCACTGATTCGAAACAAAAGATTTGTAAAGCTTCAAAGCTTCATGGAGCAGTGTTTTGAAATCGCCCATCACTAGATATTGTTGAATAAAGTAGTTTTTTTTTTTTTTTTTGGCGCACAAAAAGTATTCTCGTCTTTTCATAACATTAAGGTTGAACCACTGTAGTCACATGAACTGTTTTAAATATGTCTTTAGTAGCTTTCTTGGCGTTTGAAAGTCTAAATTATCTTGCTCTCAATAGAGGCCTCACTGAGCCATCGGATTTCATCAAAAATACCTTAATTTGTGTTCTGAAGATGAACGAAGGTCTTACGGGTGTGGAACGTAATTAGTGACAGAATTTTTATTTCTGGGTGAACTAACCCTTTAATTGCAGTGTTATTTTAGTTTTTATTTGAGTTTTATTAATTTTGAATTTTATTTTTATATTTTTAGTTTTCATGTTAATTTTAGTTTAATTTTTAGCAATTTCGTTATGTGCTTTTGTCTTTTTTTTTTCTTTTTTCTTTTTAATATTGCTGTTTAGGTTTAATTTATTTTTATTTCAGTTTTAGTTTTTAAATTCTATTTATTTCCAGTTAATAATTTTAGTGCTTCAACAGTGCTTCCAATGCATCAATTCTAATTTCCATTTAGTTTAAGTTTTTCAACTAAAATTATATATGTATATATTTTTTTATTCCAGCTTTATTTAAATTAACAGAAATGTCTTTAATAGTTTTAATTGTGTCAGGAATCAGTTGTATACTGAACAAAAATGGTGTATAATTGCTAGTAAATCTCACAAATAATTAAAAAAAAACAGCAAGTAAAACATTGAATTAAATGTGAAATTTTGAAGTAGAAAGACTGAAAGTATTTTCTTGTAAAACTAATCTTTTTTTATTTAGAACTTTGAAAAATACTTTTTTTTTATATGCCAAAAAAGATGGTTATTTCATCCTTTTATCACCTTGCTTGATTTAAAGATTGACCTTATCTGTCTGTATATCACATATTTCATGTACATTTTCATTATTAACTTAGGAAATGTTCCTGTTACCGCAACTGTATTGTGCAAATTTGTAAGATACCTTCATTTTCCTCTAGTCGCCGAAC
>RJVU01016479.1:25716-39448 GCA_003731715.1 Anabarilius grahami | reverse complement strand
TAAGCTTGTAATAATGTTTTATAATAAGAGCGACATGGTGGATTTCCGCGTGAAATTCGAGCATGCAGCAGCTCCTCTGGGCGTCATTACGTCACGTCCGTAAACAGAAAAGGAGTCCCGTCGAGAGGCTAGTCTGTTTTATCACGTGAGGATGCTGCCGGTAACGGCACATTTATAGCCTGTTCTCACAGCAGCTCAAATAATTAAACGTATCATTTTGATGGCGGATTGTAATCCAGAAAGATCCAAATGACAATCATCAGTGACAACTGGAGATTCACCCGTAGTCAAAAGCAAAAGACTTCGGACTGTGGAGTGACTACAGACATTGAAATCTACAGGTAACGCTAATATACACTAAACACACAGTCACGCAATGCTGATGTTGTTGACAATAACAATTTGAGAACAATATAACAGTAATAATGATTTGCAAGGTTTGGCATGATCCGAGCTAAGCGATCGTTAGATTTCATCATCATTGGCAGCACGATTTATTGTAGGCCTAATGCTTTTTTCCTCAGTTAGTCAGAACAAAAGCGGCAGACATGTTACTTACTTGTTCAGATTATATTTTCCAGTGAAAATTCTTATATTGGTCATACTTTCAAGACGTAGAATCTGTGATTCTGAAGTACAGTATCCACACCGGTGCGGTGACTGACAGCAAGCATTAGATTCATCCGCGCTGACGAGCTGTGCCGACGCACAACGCACGTACAGATAACTGTTCCGCATATGACTGCAATTGCAGGTTTCAAACAAGAGATGGCGACAAACAGGAAAAATGGCGGACTGCAGCTTTAAGTATAATTGAACAAACATCCTTCAGCTTGTGCTTCATGAGTCTTTTCAGGGTTACTTGATTATTCAGACATCATTTATTATAAAAATCATAATTGTGCTTCTCCTGCACAAGTTGTTGATATTGGTTATAAAACCAAAGGAGAAAGATTGCTAAAGCATGCATGGATGTAACCATTGAGTTTGGAGTAAAACACATGCTGAGTTTGGGAAAAGCCTCAATGTGTTCATCAACTTTGTGACGCTACTGTTAGGATAAAGACTACACAGAAAAAACCCCAGAGTTAAATTAACTCTTGTTGGAGTACATATGGTCCCTCTCTAAATAGTGTTAAAGTAACACTTAACCAGAGTTAACGTTAATGAGATAATTAAGTGGTAGTGATGAACACCTGCTGTTAACAAGCAGAATCACTGAAGAAAAGTGAAACACAAGAACTACAACTGATTCAGCCACAGTCTTAGATGAAATCACCTGAAGATAAAAGACAAGATCTCAGTAGAGGAGGATTATCTTCAGTGATTCTGCTTGTTAACAGCAAGTGTTCATCACTATTGCTCATTCGTCACTTAATTAATTGCTTAATTATCTCATTAACTTTAACTCTGCTTTAGTGTTACTTTAACACTATTTAGAGAGTGACCATATGTACTCCGAGCAGAGCTGATTTAACTCTGGGGATTGTGCTGCGTAATTTCTTTAGTGACTACAGACTGATTAAAAGAACATTTGTGAATGTCTCGCAAGTTGTTTGTTAATGCTAGCTGTTTTTTGCATCTAATGGCCATGTGCAGTAAATGCATTTGATTTAGTGTTGCTGTTCAACCGCAATGTTTATGTGATTTGTGAGAATTCAAGTAACATTGTTTGTACTTTAACTGAGTTAAATATCCTTAAAATGATCTCATCGTTGTGTTTAGTGACTCATATATATTTATAAATGGTTTGTGTTTCTCTGTATAGGTTATTAGGCTAAGCGTCTGAATTAAGCAATGAAAATAAGCAAAAGAAGATCAAGTTGTTGCTGTAAGATTTTCAATAAATTGCTTTGATGATGAAGAATCGGATGTTTTGAGTTATTCCATGTGCCCTCTGAAGTTGATTGAAGCTTTTTTCAAGTTTGGCCAGACATTGAGGCTGAGAACCTCTACATAACTTGACAATCTTTTTGATCCTTTGTTTGGAATCCGCCCACACTTCCGGTTCCGGTGCAACGCTGCTGCCTGCTGTCTGACGGAGCTTCGTGGAGTTTATCCTAAATCCTTCTCTTTATTCCTATTCACATAATATAATTTTCTTGTTTTTCACTAGATTACTTAACCTATTGCATAGTATTACTGAACGGAACGATTTATTACTAGTAATCTACCACCTAGTGTCAGCCATAGCCCGCTAGCCGGCTAGCTACCGTCTATTATTTTTTTTTTCCCTCTAAACTAACCTTCCTTGTCGATCTAATGGCGGATTTATCCGATGTATGTTATTCTGATCTGTCCTCGCCAGATCGGGAAGCTGTGGAGACTTTGCTGCCTGGCATTCGTAGATCCACCGTGAGGTACAGCGTCCCGCACATCACCCTTGCCCCAGGCGCCGGCAAGCGACCGAGACATCCAGCCAGCGAGTCCCGTGTGCGATGCAGCTTTTCGGACGGCGTTAGCGATCAAGTTCATCAAACAACTGTGGGGAGCCAGACTACTCTACAAAAACACGGTCAGTCATGTCCGACGATTATCATGTGTGTTAAATGCAACATGTACAGCTTAGCTCTTTCTGTCAGCAGTGAGACTTACACATGTGATAAATGCAGGGATATTGTCAGGCTGACAGAGAGAATCTCAGAATTAGAGACACGCATCCAAACTTTAATTGAGGATAGCGAGAATGAAAGGGCCTTAGATACTGCTTTGGATGCGACTAGCCTAGTAAACACTGCACATTCGGTTCCGGTTGTAGAAGCCTCGCAGCAGGCTAACTGGGTGACTGTGAGGCGGCATAGTGGCAAGAACAAACACCACTCTTCCGTTCCGATTAGAACATCAAACAGGTTCTCCCCACTCAGTGACGCACCCACTGAGAATCCTGTTGAAAGTGCCCTAGTTATTGGCGATTCTATTACACGGAACGTGAAAATAGAGACACCAGCCACCATAGTCACATGTTTGCCGGGGGCCAGAGCACCTGACATCAAAGCAAATTTAAAAGTGCTGGCTAATGCTAATCGTAAATACTCTAAAATTATTATTCACGTCGGCACAAATGATGTTCGACTTCGCCAGTCGGAGATCACTAAAATTAATATTAAAGAGGTGTGTGAACTCGCAAATTCAATGTCAGCAGAAGTAATTTGTTCTGGCCCTCTTCCTGTTCGTAGGAGTGATGAGATAGTTAGCAGGTTATCATCACTCAATGGCTGGCTGTCTAAGTGGTGTCCGCAGAATAATATAGGTTTCATAGACAATTGGAAAAGCTTTTGGGGCAGACCTGACCTGTTGAAAAGAGATGGTATTCATCCCTCTCGGGATGGTGCTGCTCTTCTCTCTAGTAATATGGCACATTGTCTTAGAACTAAAACATGACAAACTGGGGCCCAGGACAGGAAGCAGACAGACTGGCTAAACCGACCGTCTGCTAGCCGCCTCACGTCACAGAACTCAGATAATTCCCAACACATAGAAACTCTTTCACCTAGATATTATCACATAGAGACTGTGTCTGTACCTCGAACTAGTAAATACAAAAAACTTCCGAAACCTTTTAAGGGAAAAAATTTAATTGATGTTCAAAAAATGAAAATCACAGATAAATCAGATAAACAAATGATAAAGCTTGGGTTACTGAATATTAGATCTATTTCTTCAAAAGCACTTATTGTAAATGAAATTATCACAGACAATAAACTAGACTTGCTGTGTCTGACAGAAACCTGGCTAAAACCAGACGATTACATTACTTTAAATGAGTCTAGTCCTCAAGGTTATGACTATCGACACAATCCTCGACAGAAAGGCAAAGGGGGAGGTGTCGCTGTAATTTATAGTAATATATTCAAAACCGTTCAAAAGAATTTCAAATATAATTCCTTCGAAGTGATGGTGCTTTATGTAACATTATGTAAGTTGACATTTGTGCTGGCTACTGTATACAGGCCACCAGGGCACCATACTGACTTTATCAAAGAATTTGCTGATTTTCTATCAGAGTTAGTACTGGCTGTGGATAAAGTCCTTGTTGTTGGTGATTTTAATATCCATGTAGATAATAATAAAGACGCATTTGGATTGGCATTTGCAGACATTTTAAACTCTATTGGAGTTAGACAACACGTGTCAGGACCCACTCATTGTCGTAATCATACCTTAGATCTAATTCTGTCGCATGGAATTGATATTGATGCTGTTGAAATTCTACAACAAAGCGATGATATATCAGATCATTATTTAGTCTCGTGTATAATACAGTTAGCAAAGGCTACAAAACAACCACCCAGCCATAAATATGGTAGAACCATCACTTCTACCACTAAAGATTGCTTTATAAATAATCTCCCCGAGCAGTTTCATCGCCTTAGTATACCTGACAACTTAGAAGAACTCGATGCTGCAACAGAAACTATTGGCTCTCTCTTTTCCAGCACATTAGATGCAGTCGCTCCTTTACGTCTAAAGAAGATTAAGGAAACTAATCCAACGCCGTGGTATGATGAGCACACTCGGGCTCTAAAACGAGCTGTGAGAAAAGCTGAACGTAGTTGGAAGAAAACAAAACTAGAAGTTTTTCGCCTTTCGTGGAAAGAAAAAATGATTGAGTACAGAACGGCTATAAGAAATGCTAGATCTACTTATTTTTCAAAACTCTTAATAGAAAACAAACATAATCCTAGGTATTTATTTGACACAGTGGCTAAATTAACTAGAAACAGAGATTCAACTGCTGACGTTTCCAAAGAGCACAGCAGTAATGACTTTATGAACTTCTTTACTTGCAAGATTGACAATATTAGAGAGAAAATTGTAAACATGCAACCGTCTACAGTTTCGCTTCAGACAGTGCACTGTAGTGTCCCTGAGGTAAAACTAGAATCATTCGCCGCTATAGGAGAGGAAGAATTATCTAAACTTATCAAATCATCAAAATCAACAACATGTATGTTAGACCCAATGCCGACTAAACTACTGAAAGATATGCTTCCAGAGGTCGTAGGTCCACTTCTTGATATAATTAATTCATCTTTAACACTAGGATACGTACCAAAAACTTTTAAGCAGGCTATTATTAAACCTCTTATTAAAAAACCTCAACTAGATCCGAGAGACTTAGTAAATTACAGGCCAATCTCGAATCTACCTTTTCTGTCCAAAATACTAGAAAAGGCAGTTTCAACACAACTGTGCTCCTTTTTAGAAAGAAATAGTATCTGTGAGGATTTCCAGTCAGGATTTAGACCGTACCATAGTACTGAGACTGCTCTCGTTAGAGTTACAAACGATCTACTCTTATCATCCGATCGTGGCTGTATTTCTCTATTAGTGTTATTAGATCTCAGTGCTGCTTTTGACACTATCGATCACAACATTCTTTTAAAAAGACTTGAAAACTATATTGGCGTTAGTGGAATTGCTTTGGCATGGTTCAAATCTTACTTATCTGACCGTTATCAGTCTGTAGTAGTTAATGAAGAGATGTCGTATCGATCACAAGTTCAATATGGAGTACCACAAGGCTCAGTACTAGGACCGTTGCTTTTCACTCTGTACATGCTGCCCTTAGGAGAGATAATTAGGAAGCATGGTGTTAGTTTTCACTGCTACGCTGACGATACTCAGCTCTATATTTCCTCGCGCCCTGACGAAACCTACAAATTCACAAAACTAACAGAATGCATAGCTGACATTAAAAACTGGATGACAAGAAATTTCTTATTATTAAATTCAGAAAAAACTGATATCCTAATCTTTGGACCAAAAACTTCCTCACGAAAAAACCTTGAATACTCTCTAACACTTGATGGGTGCTCCATTAAATCTTCGTCCTCAGTTAGGAACCTGGGTGTGCTCTTTGATACCAATCTTTCATTTGAAAGTCATGTTTCTAGTATCTGTAAAACCGCCTTCTTCCATCTAAAAAATATATCTAAATTACGACATATGCTCTCAATGACAAATGCGGAACAGTTGGTTCATGCATTCATGACCTCAAGACTAGATTACTGTAACGCTCTACTGGGTGGTTGTTCTGCTCGGCTTTTAAACAGACTACAGTTGGTCCAAAATGCGGCAGCTAGAGTTCTTACTAGAACCAGAAAGTATGACCATATTAGCCCAGTTCTGTCAACATTACATTGGCTCCCTATTAAACATCGTATAGATTTTAAAATCTTGCTACTTACCTATAAAGCTCTAAATGGTTTAGCTCCCCAATATCTAAGCGAGCTCTTGGTGCATTATAGTCCTTCACGTTTATTGCGATCTCAGAATTCAGGCCAGTTGATAATACCCAGAATATCAAAATCAACCGAAGGCGGCAGATCCTTTTCCTATTTAGCACCTAAACTCTGGAACAATCTTCCTAGCATTGTTCGGGAAGCAGACACACTCTGTCAGTTTAAATCTAGACTAAAAACACATCTCTTTGCTCTTGCATACACATAACACATTATCAATACATAAACATTTTTTCAAATCCGTTAAAGGATTGTTACGCTGCAATAATTAGGTCGGCCGGAACCGAGAACATTTCCTATAACACTAGATATACCTGTAGATCAGAATAAGAATGGCATCTACGCTAATATCAGTCTCTCTGCTTATCCTGAGGTTTGCCGGGTGCTGGACCCAGGCCGTATCCAGATCAGATGGAGAACCTGTGCCTGGACCTGACTACAACGTGGCCCAGGAGACAATGGGCCTACAGATCCAGTTCTGGCTGCATCTATAATTCAGATTTTTAATCTCCGTATCCGCTTACATATATTTATATATATAATCTACTTTTAATCCCTATAATAAAACTGTATAATTCAGATTTTGATCTCCATATCCATTTACATATATTATATATATCTTCCAAGGGGTTTTTTCCCTCCTAGGACTTTTTTCCCAGTGTTACCACACTGGGTTTTTCTCCTAGGGGGTTTTTTCCACCCCTGGGAGTCAGCCGACATTGGCTTAATGTAGCACCATCTTGTATATGTTACATATTACCACGCTTGCTTGTACAGCTTATTTTTAACCACTTATCTTTTTTCTGTGCTTCTAATATGTAAAGCTGCTTTGAAACAATTACCAATTGTAAAAAGCGCTATATAAATAAATTTGACTTGACTTGACTTGACAATCATCCATCAAATATGTCCAGAAGAATTGGAGTTTGACTATAGAGTAGAGCTGCAACAGCTAATCGACGTGTACAGTATTATTGCAGCAAATTCCCATCACAGGTGTGTGTTTCTCATGTCTGATGTGTTTCTGTTTGCTATAAAGAGACGCCCTGATTCTCCTAAACATATCTGACTGATGATGATGATGATGATGATGATGATGATGTAAAGAATCTGTGCTGAGAATCAGGTTTGATCGGTTAAGAGGGAAACACAAACTCTTCAGTGACGGGGTTTGATTCTAATTGGTTTTAATCCACTATCTCTAGTGTCACTGCATGTGTAGCATTATGATTTAATTACTGGAATAATCATTACAGCACCTTAAATCAGGCACTCAAATAAACTCTCACATCAGTCCGTCTTTTGTTTGTTCTCCAGCATGTTTTCACACGTGTGTCTTGTTGAGGAGAGATGTTGTTACTGAGTGATCAGACTTTAAAGAACAAAACAGGTCAATAAAATCCCACAGATTCCTTCATTCATCATCATCATTGAAACATGTTTAGATGAATGGGAGTGTCACAGTTTGATTTGATAGGAAACAGAAAGACTTCCTGCGACATTTTGAGAAACACACAATAAAACTGATTCAGATTTACTGGATGTAGAGTTACTTTAAGAAATGTGAATTGAGTCCAAGTTATGAATGTGAATGAATGAAATGTGTTGTAAAATTCATGCCACATTTTGCACTATACCAGTAAGGTTCTTCCTTCTTGTTTTCCAGCACAAATATCTAAATGTTCTTAAATCAAGATACATTTACTGGAGAAGCAAAGATTGTCTTATCTGCCTCATGCAACCAGATTTCATAACTGGTTCTGATTTAAAAACTGCTGTAGTCTGAGTCTGGCTTAAAGTCTGCACAGGAAACAGAAATTAGTCATCTTTATTTCTATAGATCTTTATACAATACAGATTGTTTTCTTTACAGTATTAAACAGGAAAACTAGGTTTATTTGTGTGATGATGATAAAGTGTAACTTTGAAGTGTTTTTTAAGATCAAGGAAAACTTGATTCCTCATGACACTAAGACTGTGTCTGAAATCACATCCTTCTTTACTATATTGCTTATAATTTGAAGTTTTAGATAAAGCAGAAACATTACTATGAAGCGCATGTTTTCCCAAAACAGATCGGTCGTCATTACAAGAGCTGTAATTTAATATTATAGCATTTTGTTCCAAGGCAATATCTGTGCATCTTAAAACTGCCATTGAACTATACTGCACAGACCATAAATCATCACAGATCATTACTATAGTTTATTTCGGGACACTTTTGCCTCTGTTAACTCAGAACGGGAACACAAAAATGAGAAAGATTTGATTATATTGAATGAAATGGTCTAAAAAGACTAATTTATGAAGGGTTCAGTTGATTGTGGGAATCAGTATCTCATGCAGTGCCCTCAGATGCACACAGATTTCAGCAAATATTCCATGCATACAGAAAATCTTCATACTCGATACTGCAGGAATAGTAAGAGTAGTAGGATAGTGTGCATTTTGAACACAAGAGTTAGTAAACACTACTCGGTCGTGTGAAGCTCACCCGTCTCCACCATCAATAAACCACCTGTATAACGTTACATCAAACATTCATATTGATTAGTGGGATTTTATAATGACATTTCTTAATGTATACAGGCTTTAAATGTTTCGTTAGATTTTTATTTGACATTTTCAAACACATTTAAATGCTCATCACTGCAGTGTTGTGTGTGTTTCAGGTCTGATGTGTTTCTGTTTCCTATAAACTGACGCCGATTCTCTGAAACATGTTTGACTGATGATGATGAAATCAATAACCAGATCTGTTCATCACAGTTCCTCAAGAAATACTTAAAATCCAATGGACAACAACACTAATTGAACAATCTGCAAGTTTCTATCCCTGAATCCACTCACTTCTCTCAGGGATTATGATGTTTTAAAGTGAACATTCCCAGAATTCAGAGCGATTTCAGTGTTTTTGTCTGTTTGTTTCACAACGAAACCGAGAGCCCAACCCTTACACCACAGATTCTGAACATCAGTCAGTCATAGAAGAATCAGTGTGACTTTAAACTACAATATTGACTTTTTAATATGAATGTAATGTGAGGTGAATCCCCATCACAGCAGTGTCGTGACAGTGTTATGTTCTCAAGAGAAAAACATTCCTATAAAGTGATTTGATAAACATGAACATCATCATCCTCAGAACTGAACGAGATCATGATCAGATGTGGAGATTTGACACCATTGTGATCATTTTAGCTTGTGTTCAGAAGCAGAAAGAAAGTTATCAAGGCATTGACTTTGATTCAAATGAAATGAATGAAAGACAGACTCAAGGAAGTGCAGTCGGTCGTTGTTTATCAGCCGACGAAAGTGAATCAAGACGAACAGCATTGTTTGCTTTGACACTGATGGAACAGGTTTAGGAAATAAAATAAAATTACATCACTGAATAAGAGACACACATGTCCAGTTGTCTTTAAAGATGGTTTATTTTCTTGAAAGAAGAGGTCAGCAGATCCTGATGGAGAGGAGGATATTCTTCCTCTCGTATAGCCTCGTCTCTCAGTGTTTTCTCTCCAGGCCGATGATGGTTTCTCCTCATGTGGAACATTCTTAGACTTGTTCATCTCCTGTCCTTGGGTGGAAGCCCTCCGGTCACATACCAACACCCTTTACTATTATATTCTGAATTCTTTAAATATATAAAAAATTCCATTAAACCCACACCTTTAAAGGGCGTGGCCTCAGCACACTATAAAAGAGCAAACGCACCTGCTCTAAAGCAAACACTAAATGATTAATCAATACTTCAACACAAATAATTTATCTAAGTTCCACTTAGATAGATTAACTCAAAAAATTAGTATCGTAATATTCACATCATTTGTATCATTTTTTTCCTATGGTTTCTATCATAGCTTCAAGGAAAGAGGTTTTATAGGACTAAAATGGGGCAGGAGCACTAAGACTGATCTAGAGGCAGTAGAAACAGACTCGGCGGTTCCATCGATTGAGAGCGATCGTACTGTAGGCCGGCATACAGCAGTCCCCCATCAAACAGACGAGTTACCCCAGAGTGTCTCCGGAGCTCCTGCCCCGGGCACTTCTGTGCCAACAGCCGCGGTGAGTGATTCTGATCTGTTTGATTTAGTTTTAGCTTGCTTTTTAACCTGTTCACTGTCACATTCTGCATATACAGAACAGATATGAACTTTAATAGTTGTGATTCATGAATGCTTTGGAATACAGACTTGAGGTTCAAAAAATTTAAGTGTAAAGAAGTTATAGAAGCTTACATTTCCTGTGAAACAAACAACTAATTTTTTAAAGACAAAATATATATTTTACAATATAACTTGGCTAGAAAGTCAAAGCCATGAGTCTTACCAAGTTGTGTTCCAAATTTGAAGTTGATATCACAAAAATTGTAAAACATCTCAAAGAGGCACAAATTTATTAAAATAAAATTGTGGGACGTGTTCTGTGCTAGACAACACACAGCTCTTATATATTTTCCTATTGTTAGTTTAACTGCTTCTATTGAAATGTTTAATGAACGTAAGAAATGTCTTTTAAAATGTATGTCACATTATGCACTGTGCATAAACAAAACATTTAAAAATAAGTGGTCAAAGAAATATTTGTTAATCAGTGATTCAGTCATCTATAATGTTGTGTGAGATTACTTGTCTAATGTTTTTAAGTGTCACTATTATAGATGAACAAACACCCCACTATGACTGATGATTCTGAATGACGAATCAAAGTTCAAATTGCCTTTTACTTCACTGCAAAAAATTATGACTTACTATCTCATTTCTCTTCTCCAGTAAATATATCTTGATTTAAGAATGTTTAGATGTTTGTGCTGGAATACAAGACAGAAGTACTGAGGAAGAACATCATACATCTAAACATAAATAAACTATAAACTATATATTAACCATATACATACAAACTGATATATTCAGATAGTGGATAACAGAGAAACATAACAGTGATTATACAAATGTAAGAAATAATATAGAAATATACAGAAAAATCAGCATTGCATTATAAAATAAAAAATATATAATAACACATTCAATTTAATCATACCTCAAATAAATAAACAAGAAGCAAAGAAACGACAATAAATATGCAATTTGTTGAGATATTAATTTAGATTCACTGTTTAAATACTATTCTACTGTGTTTAAAGATTATATAAGGATAAAATCATACTAACCATTGGCTCTGATTCCTCTGTTCCATTATAGAAGAAAAGAAAGAGAGATGAATCTGACGAACCTGAAGAGAAGGACAAGAAACGCTTTAAGTCCAGAAGGTAAAAATGTACAAATTTAATGTATGTGCAACAGGACTAAACACAGTGTGACGGTATTTGGACTTAAAAGGATGGGTTTGGGGTAAAGAAAAACAGTTATTACATTAAATTCATCATTAAAGAAACTTCATGACACTCAATCAGTTCTATTATGGAAATCAAATAGGTCAAGGAAATTTTTTCTTTTCTTTTCACTTTTAGTGTGTAAGCAATTTAAAAACAAGGTTTAGATATTTTTATATGTTAAGACAGCCTTTGTTTGTTACCAAATAAAGAGTATTCCATTTGTTTCCCCAGCTAAAATAAGTACCAAAACCATGACATATAAACTAAACCTTGAGACATATGAACCATTACACCCCTAGTGTTTGAACGGGGTATATTTGTAACTTTGAGTTTTACATGATCATTAACGAATACATGAAGATGTCGGCCTAACGATCAGAACGCTAAATCTAAAGAAAGAAACAATCTGCAGAACAGTCATTTAACCTGCAGTTATGAAAAGATGAAAAACAGCTGCTGAATCCAAGACAATCTGTGTCTGCTCTATACTGTTATCAACTGTGTGAAGTCAATTATCAACACACATTTTTTTGTTCATTTGGTTTCAATTCAATGTTTTGTCAGATCCTTGGATTTTTTGAAGAATGAAGAGAAGCCGTGGACATATGAAGATGAAAAGGGCAACATCAGTATTACTGATTTGAGTGGGAAGAATGAAACTTTAAAAAAAGTACAGAAACTAATTGACAAATTTAACAAAGATGACAAAGATGACAAAGATGACACATATGACAAATATAAATCAAAGTGTTGTTTAAATGATCATATTCACTTTCTTAAAACAAATTTTTTTCCCATCAATGAAACTATGTCTTCAAAAATTGTATACTTTATAAAGCGCTTTAAAATTGATAAAAAGGTTGATTTAGACAGTCAGTTTGCCTTTGCAGTGATTGAATTAAGAAAGGGACGACCTATACTAATTGGACCCTTTACACCAGAAACTGTTGGTCAGACTACACAACATCCTGACAGACATCACAGTGAACATAAATGCATAGAACATATATATAAGTATTTTAAGAATAAAAAATATAAGAGAAAGATTAAAGCTGTACACATTTTTACTAAATTAAATCCTTGTTCTGGCATAAAAGGAAACTGTGATCCTTGTATGATCAAGTTAGCTAATTTGTCTAAAGAAATGTATAAAAATAATATAGATATGAACAGTACCTTCCAGGACATTTATGGTATAACAGGGCCTATAGTAAAAACACTAAGAAAACTAAGTGATAAAGACCCTTTAAATGAAAACATAGATACATTTAAAAAAATACTTTACAAACAAAATCCTAAATCAAAATTTGAATGTGTCCTAGGAGACAAAGAGCAAAATTTAATTAAAAATGATATCTTACAAGAAATTAAGAAATTAATTCCAGAAACAGACATTAAGTTAAATATTGAATTTAATAAAAATAAAATGAAATCAGATGAGTTGAAGAGTTTTAGAAAAGAGCAAACTGATAATATAAAGATACAACTAAAAAAACTGAATGTTAGTGAGGAAAATATTAAAGAAATTTGTTCACTTTTTCATTGTAAGTGGTGTGATCTAGTTAATGAAGAATATGAAAAGTTTATATATGAGAAGCTCAGTGATCACATTAACAGCTTTAGTGTTAGAATCGTTTATGAAAATATAAAATCTTTTTGTCCAAATTTTAAGCTGGAAAGAGTAAATTTATCTTTAAAAACAAACTTTCAAATTTCAGTTCAGGATAATTAGAGTGTATGTGTACTGCTTTTGTTTTCACTTGTTTATCTTACAGTTTTCTGGATTTCTTTTCTTTTCTGGATGATTTTGCTTTAACCTTACACTCCATGTAACTATTAATCTGTTTTTCTTCTCTGGTCATTTCCTGTTGTAATGTTTTGTTGTGCAGAGGATCATGTGTCTCCATCTTTATAAATCCACCTGATAAAGACGAGATGTTTCCATCTAAAGACACTGACAAACTGGTGATTCTCCATCTCACTGCCAGTTAGAAAACACCTGCTCAATGTCATTCTCAACAAATACATTTATTCAATAAATCTATTTCCTTTCACGTTGTCTCCTGTTTTCTCTGTTTCCTTGGCTGTGGGAAAGCGAATTTCAGCTCTCTTAACCTCAACTCTATCAGCCTGAATCTAAAGAGATCTT
>RJVU01016479.1:0-21794 GCA_003731715.1 Anabarilius grahami | reverse complement strand
GTGAAAAATTCTGAGTGTGTGATGTAATAAGATTTAATCTCACTGAAAATACTAGAATAATCAACCTCATTTATGACAGTACTGTTCCTCAAGTCATCTACTCATAATCAGAGCAGAAAGACACTCAACCCTATAAAGCTACTGTATCATATTCAATATTGATCAGAACTATTGATAAAGCTGTCGCACACAATCTCCTGCAGTCCTTCTGTCTCTGACTGACAGATTCGACTCTTTAATCCAGTGAAAGTCTTTTAGTATGATTGAACAAACATCCTTCAGCTCGTGCTTCACGTGTCTTTGAAATCTGCTCTGATTTCATCAAGCAAACGTAAGAATAACTTTGATATTGTAATGTAATATTTCAGGTTTACTTGATTATCCAGACATCATTTATGATAAAATTTCCATTACAATCTTCAGAATTTCATATTAATATCAGCATCTGCGGCAAACAGCATGTTTTTGCTCAGTTTGAGTCTCTGAATGAAACTGAGCTGTTTGTCCTCCATATTCTCACATAAACACTCATGCAGAGTTTTACCAATGTTTCAATAAACTTCCATTTCAAATCATTAGATTTCTCTATTGTGTCATTAGTCAGGGTTAAAATGTTCACAAGTTTGAAGGATTGAAAGCGTTGAATCCCTAAACCAGTCTCTTGTCAGCAGGTTATGACAGTGTAAACCACAGAATGTTTCCATCATAATCATCAGTCAGGTATGTTGAAGAGCTGGAGTTTGAGCAGCAGTAAATCACAGTATTACTGCAGTAAACACCGTCAGACTCGAGCGGCCGCAGGTATAAAGGCACACCTTGATTCTGCTAAAGATATTTGACTGATGATGACGATGATGATGATGATGATGATGATGATGACGTCAAGAGTTTGTGCTGAAAAAACATCTAATGTTCAACCGTTTGAATATAATAGATTTTTCTGACTCCATTGGCAGACATTTGTTCTTGTTTTAATCACAAACTCACTTCATTTTGATGATATTTCATTTAACAAGACTTAATACCTTCAGTCACCAGTAAATATATATTGGTTTAAGAATGTTTAGATATTTGTGCTGGAAAACAAGACAGAAAGTGAGAACATAATTTTTCTTGCAGTGTGAAAACATTTAAAATAAGTTTTTAAACAAACATTAATGCATTAATCAGTGATCCAGCAAACAGAGGAAGAGTTTCTGTATAGTTGTGTGAGATTTCATGTTCATTTGAGTTAAAGTCACTTTGAACTGGACAAACAGAAATGAGTTTTTGTGTTTTTAAGAATGTGTTCAAATAGAACATAAATCTCCTTCATCATCCTCAGATTTGATCATATTTGTGTCTTTTGCTCCACTGTGATTCTCAGCTTGGACATTGTTGTATATTATGGTATAAATATTTTATTCTGATGACTTTTCAACAAATTAGACCTTGTTGAACTACTTTCTCTTTGACTGACATCAGCACACGTGAGTGAGTTTCTGTCGGTGTGTTTCACTTTACCAGAAACAGAAACACAATCTGTGGCCACTTGATCAACACAAGAAAAACTGTTCATTTATTGGTGTGTAGGATGACATATTATTGGATTTGATGAACAGTTTTAGTTTGGACTAACAGGGAATGTTGTGGCAAGGTTCTCTCAAAGTTATGAACAAACGTTCCTCCAGTAATGTTAATAGAAAGTTATCTGGTCTGTAATAATGTTCTCAAAGTTAGCACAAAAACACTATTTACAATGTCATGGAATGTTTTTGTTTTGTTTTCTGTAATGTTTCGTTTGGAAGTTTGTGTTACATTTTTAAATGTTACTATTTGCAGAATATTCAAAGAACATTCAAAAGTAACGTTCCTGTAATGTTTGAAGAATGAAACAATGCAATGTTTCCTCAACATTCACATAACCAAGTTTAAAAAAAAAAAAAAAGCTGGAGAGAACATTCAGAACTAATGTTTTCAAAATGAACGGCAAGCTCAGCTGAACTCTTCTGGAATATATTTGTTCGCTGTGGAAATGTCATGGGTTTGTGTGGACTGACTGGAATCATCAGGGTTGTGAAATCAGAAACTCAAGTATGTGGATTTGATCATCTGGGCAGCATTCTTTCCATCGTTCAGTGCCTGAAGGCACACGTTAATCGAGATGAACAGCATTGTTCTGTGTTGTGATTTGGTTGGGTTGGGCTAATCAATGAGGGACCATTTACCAGCTTTTCATTTTACATCATACACCAAACTGACTTCTTTAAGAAAAGCCAATTTTATTATCTCGTAAATGCACAAGCACGAGTCGGGACAGTAAATGTCAAAGAAGGTCCTGGGGCAGGAGTTCATCTGACAGACCGGTCCACTGGTTAAGAGACTGTAGGCATTCAGAGCCTCTCCATCAAAGAGAAAGTAGAGTCTCCTGCTCCAGGAACTGCTGAACTAAAAACCATGATGTGTTTTTCTGCTCTGATTGAGTTAATGTGGATTACAGTGATTGATGTTTAAACAGCATTCTTCAGCTAATTTCTGATTCCTCCTTTTCTTTGACAGAAGACTCATATGTAGCTCTTCAGAGCTTTGACCAAAATCCTCTGTAAGTACGTTCAGGATCACTGATTGAGATGCTGCGTCATGTGCTTCCTGTCACTATAATGTTTGAAAAGCAATGAGTGTAAATTACCTCATTCATGTCATTTTTACAGCTGTATAGGGGCAGTCGTGGCCTAATGGATAGAGAGTCGGACTTGTAACCCAAAGGTCATGGGTTCGAGTCTCAGGTCCGGCAGGGATTGTCGGTGAGGGGAGTGAATGTCCAGTGCTCTCCCCACCCTCAATACCACGACTGAGGTGAGACCCTTGAGCAAGGCACCGTACCCCCAACTGCTCCCCGGGCGCCGCAGCAATGGCTGCCCACTGCTCCGGGTGTGTGTTCACGGTGTGTGTGTTCACTGCTGTGTGTGTGCACTTGGATGGGTTAAATGCAGAGCACAAATTCCGAGTATGGGTCACCATACTTGGCCACATGTCACTTCACTTTCACTTTCACTTTAAAGTGAACATTCCCAGAATTCAAAGTGATTTCAGTGAGTTTGTCTGTTTGTTTCACAACGAAACCGAGAGCCCAACCCTTACACCACAGATTCTGAACGTCAGTCAGTCATAGAAGTTGTGACTTTAGACCTGCAGCAAAAAAATAAAAAAATATTCCTATAAAGTGTTTTGACCTGGATAAACATGAACACATTCATCATCCTCAGAACTGAACGAGATCATGATCAGATGTGTAGATTTGACACGGTGCGTGTGTGCACTTGGATGGGTTAAATGCAGAGCACTAATTCTGAGTATGGGTCACCATACTTGGCCACATGTCACTTCACTTCACTTCACTTCACATATATTAAGGGGAAAAATAGGGACAGTGAGTGTCTGTGGATGTTTAGTAATAGTAATAAATAAAATCAAAGGGATTGATCTGATAGGATGATACAAATTCTTAAACCTGAATTCTTCAGAAACATCTTTTACACCGATCAGGCATGAAGTGAATTGAAGTGAATAACTCTGATCATCTCTTCATCACGGCACCTGTTAGTGGGTGGATATATTAGACAGCAAGTGAACATTTTGTCCTCAAAGTTGATGTGTTAGAAGCAGGAAAAATGGGCAAGCGTAAGGATTTGAGCGAGTTTGACAAGGACCAGATTGTGATGGCGAGAGACTGGGTCAGAGCATCTCCAAAACTGCAGCTCTTGTGGGGTGTTCCCGGTCTGCAGTGGTCAGTATCTATCAAAAGTGCTCCAAGGAAGGAACAGTGGTGAACCGGAGACAGGGTCATGGGCTATTTTGGCAGCAAAAGGGGGACCAACACAATATTAGGAAGGTGGTCATAATGTTATGCCTGATTGGTGTATATTTGTATCCAATATGCTGTTGTCTATTTTTTTCAGGTGTCTATTGAATGATCTGTAGAGTTTACTGTATATATTGACTGATGTGTGTGTGATCTGAAAGCATTGTTTGATTTTGCCAGAAGAGTCAGATGATCAGTGAATTTAGTTTGAATATTTGGATTTGTGAAAATGGGTGGATGTTTCAAAAAATTGTGTCTTGAGGAAAAACTCTAATGTGTTCGAATGGATAAAAGTCAATCTCATATATCATCCTCAGATTTCTACAACATGATCATATTTGTGTCTTTTCATCCATTGTGATTCTCAAATAGGACAGTTTCATATTTTGTATATACTTTTTATAGATTATGCTATATTTAATGCAAACCATTTGCTGATCACTTTAACAAATTAGACCTTGTTGAACTATTTTTCTTTGACATCAGAGTTGGTGTTGGAGTGTCGTGTGTAAAATTCACTTTATAGGAAGCAGAAACAGTCAGAAATCTGTGGCCTTTGAGCAACACAAGAACTCAAATACTGAAACTGACAGAGAAACTATTCATTTATTGGCATGTAAGATGAGATTTAATGATTTAATAGATGTTATGAACTGTTTTAGTTTGGAACCAGATAAGAGGAAACCTGAGCTAATGTTCTCTCAAGGTTCTTGCATAGTTATATGAACAAACCTTCTTCCAGCAAAGTTAATAGAATGTTCTTTCAAAGTTCTCAAAACGTGCGCACAGAAACATTTAAACATCGTTCATGGAATGTTTTTTTTTTAGTTGGACATTCATCTAATGTTTTTTAAATGTTACTACTTGTTTGAGAACATTCAGAGAACATACAAAAGTAACGTTCCCATAATGTTTGAAGAATGATACAATAGAGAAAACATTCCCCTATCAAAACCTGAGGAAAACATTCAGAAGTAAAGTTTTCATAATTTAATGGGAACATTAGCAAAACATTCTTAGAACATATTCTTGTTAGCTGGGAAAATGTCATGGGTTTGCGTTGAGAAGAAAGTGAACTGGTTGAGTGACTCTGAATGAAGCTGATCTGGGTTGTGAAATCAGACTCTTATTTACGTGGATTTGTTCTTTTTTGTTCTTGACATCATTCAGTACCTGAAGGCACATGTTAATCGAGATGAACAGCATTGTTACGTGACGTGATTGTAAAGGGTTGGGTCTAATCAAACTATAAATGAGAAACCGTCAACCAGCTTCTCATTTTACATGATCCTCCAAAGCCGCTTTTTTACAAAAAGCAGATTTTATAAAAATAAAAAAAGGGCCCGGGGCAGGAGTTCATCTGACAGACAGATCCACTGGTGGAGAGACGAAACTGTAGGCCGGCATACAAAGCCTCTTTATCAAAGAGAAAGTAGTGTCTTGGTGGCTCCTGCCCCGGGAACTACTCAAAAAAAAATTATGGTAAGTTATTGTGCTCTGATTGAGTTATTGTGGATTACAGTGCTTATGGTTCTCTGCTAATTTCTCTTTTTCTGATTCCTGGTTTGTATTATAGAGTTCTTCACCAGAAGAATCTCACCTAACCCCACCGAGCTCTGAACAGAGTTCCCTGTGAGTACATTTACCTGATGTGAACTTTCACTGCTTTATATGCTGCTTCATCATGTGCTTCCTGTTGCTATTATGTTTTAAAGCAATGAGTTTTAAGGAATAGTTCACCCAAAGATGAAAATTCTGACATTAATTACTCCAAAAGTCGCACAATGTGGGATCATTTTGTGTTTTTTTCGGGTTGTGCAACCATTTGACGCCATCGACTGCACACCACCCTTGATCCAAAATATATTTACATTTACATTTATGCATTTGGCAGACGCTTTTATCCAAAGCGACTTACATTGCATTATACTATACATTTGTATCTGAGTATGTGCAATCCCTGGGATCGAACCCATGACCTTGGCATTGCTAGTGCCATGCTCTAACCACTGAGCTACAGGAAAGCTTTATATATAAATATATATAAAACAATGTGGATTTTTTAAATAACGTAAATCTTTCATATTTTTTTTACTACATATTTCAGTAAGAGACATAATTTAAGTTATATTAAGCAATACAAGTCTTAACACAGGGGTTCCCTTTAAAATAAAGGTATGGTGTTTGGGGTAAAAAGTGCTCTTGTTGGTGGGGCTAGAAAAAAACATATTGCTTTAGTCAAATTAATTGCATCACTATAATTGAATAAAAAGTCCTGCTCAAGAAGTAAAGACCCCTCAATTCCTTTAGTTTTATATGATATTTTAATCAAAACAAACAAAACATTTACCCAAAACTGTGTTGTTGCATCAGTGTTTAATAAAGAGAAATATATATTGATTCTGTAATCACACACTAATTTTTTACTATTATCACTTTTGAATATGTTCTGCTGGACAATAAATTAACAAAACATTATAAAAGTGTTTTTCCTTCTCTAGTGATCAACATGAATGCTAAAGTTGTGTTCAGTCAGTGCTGTAATTACTGTCATTAGTGATTATTGATCAGGATTCTCTCTGAATGTTTTGTCAGATTGATGCTGCCGTGGATCTACAGAGATGAAAATGACAACATCAGGAGCAAGAAGGAAATAGCTAGAATTATAATTAAATTAATGTATTTTTGTGATTATCTGTTTCCTATATTTTCCCTTTTTCCTAAAAATCAAAAAATATCTTCTAAGGTTTCAGGGTTCATAAAACATTTTAATATCGCTGAACACAAATTTATCAATCAGTGTGGTTTTGCTGTGATTGAACTAAAAGATGGACCGCCTATATTAATCGGACCCTTTAAGCCAGTTAACGTTTCTGAGAAAAAAGATCCTCCAGATAAAGATCACACTGAAGAGCAATGTATTCATGAAATAAAGAAAGAAATGAAAGGAAAAGAGAAAATGATAAAAGCCATATATATATTTACGAAATATAGTCCCTGCTTTTGTAGAAAAGATCGTGATTCTTGTATGATCCAGTTGGTTCGTTTCTCTGAGGACATGTTCAGTTTTAATATAAAGGTTGTCAACGCCTTCCAGGACTTTTATGGTGCATCAGGGAATATAGTTGAAGAGCTGAAGACCCTGATGAATGATGAAGATCCTTTGATTAAAAAAGCATTACTGGAGTTAAAAGAAATCATGAACAAACAACACCGTAGATCAACATTTATATGTTTCCATGGAAACAAACATAAAAATACAAGTAGGACTATTAAAACATATATCACAACAAAAATAAAAAAATTAAGAAATACTGAAAATGTTATCCTTTTTCCTTCTCAGAATAACTTTAAAATTGAATTTCCCTCTGAGAAAATGACATTAAATGAGTTCAAGACATTTGGAGAAGAACAGGCATATAAACTGAAAACACACCTGAAAAACCTGAATGTTAGCGAGGAAATTAGAGAAAAAGCTTGTTCATTTTTTTATTCTAAGTGGTGTGAACTAGTGTATGAAAAATATGAAGAGTTGATCTATAAGAAGCTCAGTGATCACATTAACAGCTTTTCTGTTATATCCACTCATAAAGATATAAAGGCCATCACAAAACACTTTCATCTGGAAAGAGTAAAGTTAACCTTTTAAGCAATCATTTTTTGCACTTTTTCTGTTTTTTTCTGCATTTTTTGTTCAGTCCATCTCTGTCCTTTCTTCATTTCTTGTTGTAATGTTGTGTTGTGCAGAAGATCATGTGTCTCCTTCATTTGTATTAGTGAGTATTTCTCTGTAATCGTCTTTATAAATCCACCTGATAAAGACGAGATGTCTCCATCTGAAGACACTAAGATCTCACTGTCTGTTGATCGTCATTCTCTCACAACAAGCTCACAACTGTCTTTATTTAATAAATATATTCTTATTTCCTTTTGTGTCCTGTCAATTCAATTTACATTTATTTGTAGAGCACCTTTTACAATACTTATTGTTTCAAAGCAGCACGACAGAAAGTGTCTATTACAGTTTAGAGTGATCTGTTATCAGAGCTGACAGAGACCAAGTTATGGATTTCAGAATTGTACAGTTCTAAGATATTACAGTTAGTGAACATCATGTATTTATTTTAGGCAGACACAATGAGCCACTAAGATCTAGTCTTACCAGCTAGAATTAATCAGTCTTACTTTCGGATTCAAATTAGACCGATACCTTTTTCATGTAAATTATTTAAAGTTATGAGCAGTCTAGCAGAAAAAAAAAAGATGATTAACTTGTATACAATAATAATAATCTAAAATAATAAAACCAATCATAAACTTAATGGGCATATTCAGGTAAGATAAATTAAATTGATCAAAAGTGACTTTTTTATGTGACACAAGATTCTATTTCAAATAAATGCTTATCAAGGAATCCTGAAAAATAAAATGTATGATACATTTTTGACAAAATTTAGGCTTTAAATGTTTAGTTAGGTTTTTATTTGACTTTTTCAAACACATTTAAACGTCCATCACTGCAGTGTTGTGTGTGTTTCAGGTCTGATGTGTTTCTGTTTCCTATAAACTGACGCCGATTCTCTGAAACATGTTTGACTGATGATGATGAAATCAATAACCAGATCTGTTCATCACAGTTCCTCAAGAAATACTTAAAATCCAATGGACAACAACACTAATTGAACAATCTGCAAGTTTCTATCCCTGAATCCACTCACTTCTCTCAGGGATTATGATGTTTTAAAGTGAACATTCCCAGAATTCAGAGCGATTTCAGTGTGTTTGTCTGTTTGTTTCACAACGAAACCGAGAGCCCAACCCTTACACCACAGATTCTGAACATCAGTCAGTCATAGAAGAATCAGTGTGACTTTAAACTACAATATTGACTTTTTAATATGAATGTAAAGTGAGGTGAATCCCCATCACAGCAGTGTCGTGACAGTGTTATGTTCTCAAGAGAAAAACATTCCTATAAAGTGATTTGATAAACATGAACATCATCATCCTCAGAACTGAACGAGATCATGATCAGATGTGGAGATTTGACACCATTGTGATCATTTTAGCTTGTGTTCAGAAGCAGAAAGAAAGTTATCAAGGCATTGACTTTGATTAAAATGAAATGAATGAAAGACAGGCTCAAGGAAGTGCAGTCGGTCATTGTTTATCAGCCGACGAAAGTGAATCAAGACGAACAGCATTGTTTGCTTTGACACTGATGGAACAGGTTTAGCAAATAAAATAAAATTACATCACTGAATAAGAGACACACATGTCCAGTTGTCTTTAACGATGGTTTATTTCCTTGAAAGAAGAGGTCAGCAGATCCTGATGGAGAGGAGGATATTCTTCCTCTCGTATAGCCTCGTCTCTCAGTGTTTTCTCTCCAGGCCGATGATGGTTTCTCCTCATGTGGAACATTCTTAGACTTGTTCATCTCCTGTCCTTGGGTGGAAGCCCTCCGGTCACATACCAACACCCTTTACTATTATATTCTGAGTTCTTTAAATATATTAAATATTCCATTAAACCCACACCTTTAAAGGGCGTGGCCTCAGCACACTATAAAAGAGCTGCTCTAAAGCAAACCCTTCTAAAATCATGGCTCAAAAGCTTAAATAATTCAGCTCGAATGATTCAACTCAACTCAAATAATTTGTATTGTAACAGTTTTAAGAGAAGAGGAGTTTTTATAGGACAATCCACCCGGGGCAGGAGCACCAACACTGATCCAGCAGCAGTGGAAACATACTCGGCGGGTCTGTCATTTGAAAACGATTGTACTGTAGGCCGGCATACAGCAGTCCAACATCAGAGAGACAAGTTACCCCAGAGTGTCATCGGAGCTCCTGCCCCATTCCTTTCTGCGCTAACAGCCGCGGTGAGTGATTCTGATCTGTTTGATTTAGTTTAAGATCCTAAAGTCACATTCTGCATATACAGCACAGATATGAACTTTAATAGTTGTGATTCATGAATGCTTTGGAATACAGACTTGAGGTTCAAAAAATTTAAGTGTAAAGAAGTTATAGAAGCTTACATTTCCTGTGAAACAAACATATAGAACTAATTTTTTAAAGACAAAATATATTTTTTACAAAATAACTTGGCTAGAAAGTCAAAGCCATGTGTCTTACCAAGTTGTGTTCCACTGTGTTGATATCACAAAAATTGTCAAACATCCCAGAGAGGCACAAAATCACCTTTTTTCTATTTATTAAAAGAAAATGGTGGGACGTGTTCATGATGTTCTGTGCTAGACAACACACAGCTCTTATATATTGTGCTATTGTTAGTTTAACTGCTTCTATTGAAATGTTCAGTGAACGTAAGAAATGTGTTTTAAAATGTGTCACATTATGCACTGTGCATAAACAAAACATTTAAAAATAAGCTGTCAAAGAAATGTTTATTGTTAATCAGTGATTCAGCAACTGATACAGATGAAGTTTATCCAATGTTGTGTGAGATTACTTGTCTAATGTTTTTAAATGTCACTATTATAGATGAACAAACACCCCACTATGAATGACGAATCAAAATCCAAATTGCCTTTTACGTCACTGCAAAAAAATTATGACTTACTATCTCATTTCTCCAGTAAATGTATCTTGATGTAAGAATGTTTATGATGTTTGTGCTGGAAAACAAGACAGAAATACTGAGGAAGAACATATAAACATAAATAAAGAAAAGATTTATTAGACAATAATCAGTCATTAAAAAGAGCTAATTTTAAGAATAGAAGATAAGTGAGCCTCAATATGTTTAAGATTGTTAATACACACATTTGATGATTTATATTTTTATGACACGTTTGACCATGCCACCTGCTACTTAAAATCACTGGATTTAAGAATGTTTAGATATTTGTGTTGGAAAACAAGACAGAAACACTGAGGAAGAACATCATACATCTAAACATAAATAAACTACAAACTAAACTTAAATTTAATCCTAAAGTCTGACAGAGATCTGATTCTTACTCCTATCTGAACCTGTATCATATAAACTGATTTCAAATAGTGGCTAATAGAGAAACATTACAGGAATAAACATCAGAATAAATGTAAGAAATAATATAGAAATATACAGAAAAATCTGTGTTGAATTACAATATCTAATCTAAAATAACACATTACATTTAAAGTAATTTACCTCAAATAACCAACCAAGAAGTAAATATACAATCTGTTGAGATATTAATTTGGCTCTTACAGTACTGTTATAGATTTAAATGTTTACTATTCTACTGTGTTTGAGGATTATATAAGGAAAAAAATCATACTAACCATTGACTCTGATTCCTCTGTTCCATTATAGATGAAAAGAAAGAGAGATGAGATGAACAGCAAGCAGTTTAAGATCAAAAGGTAAAAAACAACAGCATGTGTAATATATATATATATGTAAAACAAAAATCAGAGTAAAACACACATTTGATTTCATTTTCTTCCAAACCACCAGATGGCTAAACAACCTGAAGTTGACTCTTCGGTAAGTCGATTTAATAAATCAAATGTAGATGAGAATAGATCAAATTGGCAAATATGTTTTAAGAACAATGATTTTTCTATGATTTTTAGTTTTGCTCAAGGCAAGTTTTCCAGTAACTGTAGAAAACAGTAAAGTGTTGGTTTTGTTGTAAAAAGTGCCCTTATTTTGGGGGCTAACAAATTTTAACTAGTAAAAACATACTGCTTTAGCCAAATTATTTGGATCACCTAAGGGATGAAAAACCCTGCTCGTGAAGTAAAGACCCCTCAATACCTGGGGAGTATTCCAGAAAGCAGGTTATGTGACACACATGGGTATGATTAAGAGTAAGTAAGTGGACAATCGCAACTTTCGGTTCCAAAAAACGGTGATAATTTTCAGGTTATGTAACTAGCAATAGCAACTTACTCTCTGCTCCGGAGTAGCTTCTGTTCCAGGGTTAGTTTTCTTAAAGGGTTAGTTCACCCAAAAATGAAAATTCTGTCATTAATTACTCACCCTCATGTCGTTCCACACCCGTAAGACCTTCGTTAATCTTTGGAATGCAAATTAAGATATTTTTGATGAAATCCGATGGCTCAGTGAGGCCTGAGCAATGACATTTCCTCTCTCAAGATCCATTAATGTACTAAAAACATATTTAAATCAGTTCATGTGAGTACAGTGGTTCAATATTAATATTATAAAGCCACGAGAATATTTGTGGTGCGCCAAAAAAACAAAATAACTTCTTATATAGTGATGGCCGATTTCAAAACACTGCTTCAGGAAGCTTCGGAGCACAAATGAATCAGCGTGTCGAATCATGATTCAGATCGCAGGTCAAACCCGTCAAACGGCTGACTTATTTTAATCACGTGACTTTGGCGCGCCGAACAGCTGATTCGACACGCTGATTCATAACGCTCCGAAGCTTCCTGAAGCAGTGTTTTGAACTCGGCCATCACTAAATAAGTCGTTATTTTGTTTTTTTGGTGCACCAAAAATATTCTCGTGGCTTTATAATATTAATATTGAACCACTGTACTCACATGAACTGATTTAAATATGTTAATGGATCTTGAACATCACCATTAAACAAAAGAAGTAGGTAGAATGGCGCGCTTTTTCTGTCTGTTTCCATGGTTAATCATCAAGTCGTTGCTTTTTTGAGCATGTCTCGTGTAACACAAGACATTGGGAACATACTCTGGGTTGGCTGAACACTCCCGGATGCGCTTTTGGAACCAGTATACCTCGAGTAAACAAGGTTTGGGTTAATCAACCAAGAGTTGAGGGTATTTGTGATGGTAAGTTAACCTTGCTTTCTGGAATACTGCCCTGTACATTTTCCAGAAAGGCAGTCGTGCAGTCGTATTTACGGGCAGTCATGGCCTAATGGATAGAGAGTCGGACTTGTAACCCAAAGGTCATGGGTTCGAGTCTCAGGTCCGGCAGGGATTGTCGGTGAGGGGAGTGAATGTCCAGCGCTCTCCCCACCCTCAATACCACGACTGAGGTGAGACCCTTGAGCAAGGCACCGTACCCCCAACTGCTCCCCGGGCGCCGCAGCAATTGGATGGGTTAAATGCAGAGCACAAATTCCGAGTATGGGTCACATTGGCCACATGTCACTTCTCCTTCTTCACATTTATATAATTTCGAAACAAAACAAAATCATCAATGTTCAATAAAGAGATGTATATTAATTCTGTAGTCATGCTCCATAGTAGTTATAAAAAGCTAAGTTTCCTTACGACTTTACAAGCCTTTAGGACTTCACAAGATACTGTTCTTCATTGCTTCATATACTGTTCTCTACAATAATTTGTTTGGTTTTACCAGGGCGTTCATCAAGAGGAGTAGGATGTGTCCTGAGGCCCAAACATTGACAGCTTTGTCATCTGAGGTGAGCTTCTGCACACAGGCTAGTACAGGAAACAAAACCCACTGCGCAATGTGACGTCTTTTTCATGTAATTTTTGGACGTCCAAATTCGGTCCATTGAAGGGGTTGTTTTGTAACGCCAGGCGACGTCTTTTTTCGACGTCTTCCGCACGTCTAATGTTGACGTCCGTGGACCTCCGTGTAAGGGCTATTTATAGTCCAAATGAGGTCATTTGTGGACGTCTTTTCAACATCAAATTTAGACTTATTTTGGACGTCGTTTTTATAACTTCTATAACTGTGGTCTATACACACACATACATGTATAAATTTAAGAAATATATGTATAAATAAATATATATTTACATTATATATAAATATAAATATTTTGTATATAAATAACATTTTTCTTAAATAAATACATGTATGTGTGTGTATTTATACATACATAATTATTATACACCGAACACAAACATATTACGTAAACAGACTTTTATTTTGCAAACGATTAATCGCGATTAATCATTGTGCAGCCCTCCTTCACACACAAAACTATACAATCAGAGGTCAGTTCTTATCGTGCTTTTCCACTGCATGGGACGGCTCGATACGGAATGGTACAGCTCTCTTAAATAGCAGCACCTCGTGGACGTTCCAAGCGAGCCAATCTGATACTAAATGTGATGTGTAAACACTGCAGATCACTGATTAATAGTGACGATTCTCTCTGACCAATGTCATTGGATTTGAAACACAAGACACCAAACCCCCTAGATTTAAATAATCAGTAACAGCCACTGCAGAATCATTTTTTTGCTAAATGACTTTAAACGACCGTCGCACACAACTTGGAAAAAATTATTGGCTGTATCGTGGTCAGTAGATGAGGTGCAGACTCTTTGGTAGATGAGGAGCGGATCCATGGCAGTAAAGGCAGCACAACTATAAGGTGTTACGTCCCACATAAGTCTAGGGGTAAATGTGGACGCAACAAAAGTAAAATATTTTAAAGAGTGTTAATCTGAGTCCTGCCACAGCACCACAAGCAACAAGTTATCCCTAAAAGATTATTTCACAGCTCGTGGAACAAATACAAAAAAAGGTGTTGTAATAAAATACAAAGAAAAGAAAAAAGGAAGCAACAGCTTCAGGAGAGGGCAAGGCCAAAATAATAAACAAAAGTACAATCTAACTGGAGTAGTTTAAACCTCTAACTAAACTATCAAACAAAAGAAAATAACAGAATTGTTCCCAACTCCCTTCCTGGCCCCAAAACAGGAGAAAACAGGGTTAAACAAAAATGGCGCCCACCTCCCTACAGCTTCCAAATAAAACTAAAATAAGCAAAACACAACTAAACAAATATTTAAGTAGCTGCTAAACGAATGTTAATAGTAGCTGCTACAAACCAACAGTGTAACAAACAGATGAAGGTGAAGGACAGTATGAATCTCTTTAACTTTACCTCAAATGGCAAAGTAAGAGTTGGAGAATATCACAATGAGCAAATAGAAGAAAACACTACAATACCAAAGTAGAACATTAAGCAGCTCCAAAACCACCAATTGTAGCTGCAGCAACCGGCTAGGCAGGACAAAAACAATACTCTGGAGAAAATTCTTGGGGAAACATTTTCTCCAAGTCCGGTAGCTGGAGCTCTGCTTTTATGCTGGCTCACTCTTAATTGGTAAGTGGATACAGCTGGACGCAATCTGCTACCTGCCAAGCAAATTGAGTAGGAGGAGCCAAGAAAAAACAAGGAAAGAAACAAAAAACAAAAAAAACCCACCACACATTAAAGAAAATATAAATCAAAAACTTTGTCTCTGGACGTAACAAAGGATCAGTCTATAATCCCACCCAATTTAAAGCGGTACTAACTGCAGTAGAATAGCAAACCGAAAGTAAGCAAGCCGAGCCTTGTCATGCCATGCCGAACCGAGCTGAGCCGAGCAGAGTTGTACGAAAGTGCCATTAGTTTCACACATCCAAGGAATTACTCTAATCACATCTACAGCTGATTATCTCAGGCTTGGGTAAACGTTCACTAAAAACTATAAATACAGACCTGTCTCTCTCCACCAATTCATAGCAAAAACACTTGAACGAGTTGTTTTCAAACAGGTATCATCTTTCCTTTTGCAGAACAACCAGCTGAACAGTAACTGTTCAACTGAGACTGCACTGCTCTCGGTCACTGCATCCCTGAGGATAATAAAGTTTGATTCCAAATCATCAGTTCACATTCTGCTGGATCTATCTGCTGCCTTTGACACAGTGAATCATCAGATCCTCCTGTCCACCCTCTCATCACTGGGCATCACAGGTACTCCACTTCTCTGGTTTGAATCCTATCTCACAGGATGGTCTTTCGGGGTTGCCTGGAGAGGGGAGGTATCCAGAGCTCATCAACTGACCATGGGTGTTCCTCAGGGTTCAGTGCTTGGACCCCTCCTCTTCTCCATTTACACTACATCACTTGGTCCCATCATTCAGGCACATGGTTTCTCCTACCATTGCTATGCTGATGACACACAACTCTTCCTTTCGTTCCAACCAGATGATCCAATGATAGCTGCACGGATCTCAGACATCTCGGCATGGACGAAAGAACATCTCAATCTGGCAAAGACAGAGCTTATTATCTTCCCAGGCACTCCAGAAAAGATCCGACTGCATTTTCAATCAGGGACAGACCAAAGAAATGAATTGTACCAAGGCCCTGTGTTTATCTCTAAATGTTTTAGCTGGCCATATGAGCCGTGGATCTACAGAGATCAACAGCTTTTAATAAAGAGGCGTGTTGAATTAAGTAACCGGATAGAAGCTGTCAGAATGACACTTAAACGAATTTATATTTCAACATGTTTAAATTATGATCTCTTTTCTAAATATTCCAATATTCCCGTACATCAAAATATGTCTTTAAAGATTTTTAAGTATATAAATGATAATAGAATGTATTTTGAGAAGGTTTACTTTGAAAATCAGTTTTCATTTAACATAATTGTGTTTGAAAATGGATCACTTCAACTAATTGGACCATTCACACCAATGTCCAGACAAGACAAGTCAAACAAACAAAGTAAATGCTGTCCTGATTTACAACATACTGAAGAACAAAGTATTGCAGCAATAGAAGAATACTTGAGTAACAATGAGAATATTATAAAAGAGCGACAGATTAAGTCTATATTAAATTTTACTAATAACAGTCCCTGTTTAGACAGAAAAGATGATGAATCTTGTACGAGTAAGTTAGGTAATTTCTCTGAGAAAATACACCGTACTTATAATATAAAGGTTTACAATTTCTTTGTGTACATTTTTGGTGCAACAGGGAGGAATATATTAAATGAAATACAGGAACTGAGTACTGATGAAGATCCTTTTATTAAATATATATTACTATGGTTAAAAGAAATGGTTAATGAAGAACACCGAAGATCAAAATTTACATTTTCACAGATAAACCAAACACATAGAAAGAAATCAGATATGCTACAAAATATCACAACAGAAATTAAGAAAATAACCGATAAGAATAGTAATTTTTTCCTCTCTTCTCTACACAAATTTGAAATAGTTTTTCCCAGTAATCCACTGACATTAGAAGAGTTGAAGAGCTCTGGAAAACAACAGGCAGATGAGCTGAAAATACACGTGAAACAACAGAATGTTAGTGAGGAAATTAGTGAAAAGGTTTGTTTGCTTTTTCATTCTGAGTGGTGTAAACTAATAGATAAAGAATATATATTTAATAAAGAATATGATGAACTAGAACTTAAAGGGAAAAAATATAAAGCGTTAGAGTTTAAGTATCTGAAGCTCTGTGATGTCATCAACGCATTTACTGTTAACTTCGCTCTTGATGATATGAAGACCATCACTAACCATTATCATCTGACCAGAGTAGATTTGTCAAAGTTTAAATTATAATATTTAGATTAAATATTATATACATATATTACTTATTCTTTCTTTTTATTCTTTTACTGTATTTTGTTTCTTTTTGTTTTTTGTATTTAATTTTACAGTCATTTTACAACAATATTGCATATATAACTATCGATCTGTTGCTACATAATCTTACTTTGTGCAAAAGATGACGGTCATTTGTATGAATGAATCTGTAATCATCTTTATTTTGTTTAGCGCCTATAAAAGTTGCTTCACAAAGCGCAACAATATAAACACAAAGTACAGAGCAACACGAAAAAGAATAATAATAAGAATATAATAATAAAAAATAATTAATTAAAAGTGATCCTGAAATAAAAAGTTTTAAGACGTGCAAGGCCTCATTTCCCTGTGTCTCCTGTTTTCTGTTCTAGTTTTCTGTTCTGAGTCTCTAACAGAGAATAGAGTTATTTCACAGTAAACCAGAACAGATTGAGAACAAGTAAAGTCTGTTACATACAACTTAATGCAAAGTAAAACAATTACATTTTATTAACGAGGAATTGAGTTTTATTTTTGCGTGGCTCAACATTTTTGAGTAAACGCTCCTATTTAAATGATTATTTTGAAGTTTACTGAGCGACGTAAAGTGACATCACATCGCTGCTCTAACAGAGAAGAATCCGTTCATCATGGCTGTTACGACCCTGTGGCTGTTTCTGTCTATTTCTGTTTTTCTGTGAGTGTCTGTGTGTCTGTCTAGAGACATCATCCTGATTGGTTTCTGCAGGCTGATTGATGCTGTGTCCTGATTGGTGCACAGTACTTTTAAAAAGCATGTCATCACTTCCTCTGTAGGGAGGAGGATTTTTTGTCTGGTGTCTGGCTGTATAGGTCAGAATCTGTGTGTGTTTGGAGTATTAGAGACTGAGAGTTGTTTGATTGTTTGTTTGAATCAGATTTGTTTGTATTTGAGGAACTTTGTTATATTTGACCCATTTGCCTGTTTTGACGTTGAGTTTGGATCGCACTTTCAAATTTTGGTTGCCTGGTTGTATATATTGTAAATACTGATTATTTGGGAAAGTTGGGAGTCTGACACCATTTTTGTTTATTGTAAACTGTTTGATCTTTGTTTTCTGGTTAGGGAGTTAGGTTTGTGTATTGTATTTTTTTCTTTTATTTTGGGTTAGGGTTTAGAAAAGAGGTCTTAAAACAAGGAAATTTTTATTTTGGTTCAGTCGGCTCCTGGATCTCAAGTCCCAAATTTAAAGTCAATAAATGTATCATTATTCAATTTCAGTTCATTTCTCAGAGTTTTTCCTGCTGCACACTTTCCCCTATACGGGCGTAACAATGGTGGACATCCGAGAGCGCCCGGAGCAAACTGAATGGAAATCAAAACAGGACTTTTAATCAAGTAAGACTATTATTGACTATTATTTTAAGTATTATAGCGTTAATGGCAAATGACAGTCATTCTCATTTTTTTTTTAGATAGGGAGAATTACTGTATTTATGTAGTGTTTTTTTTTCTGTTTTCTTACATCACATACATATTCGTGTAAAATTGCATGAATAATCATAATCTGTAATTAAACGCATAGCTTGTTACATTTAAAGGTTGATATTCTTAGTAATCTGTTCAATGGGATAAGCAAAATAATATTTCAAACTGAAATCGATTATATTTCTTAACCCACTGGCAGATTATTTTGCTTGTTTTAAGCAAAAACTCACTTAATTTTGACTAATTTATTTCTAAAAACAAGGCCATTTTTACGTGTCTAGCAAATGCTTCTTGATTTAAGAATTTTTAGATATTTGGACTGGAAACAAGACAAAAACTCTAAGTAAGAATCATTTTTTGCAGTGTTGCTGTGAGTCATCATGTTGCTGTCAATATCTTATCTGTCCTTGTGTTTTCCTGTTTACCCTGTTTCCAAGAGGCAAGAGTTTGTTATGGTTTTTGATTTGAGTCACTGCATTGTTTATTCATCATCATTGTGTTTGATCATCTCATTATTCAAGAGCTGAATTATTGTTGAATTAGTCAGACAGCATCATTTTCAGTTTAGGGTCTCTTACAATGAAATGACGCAGTAACGGCCTAACCACTGCAGTCAACGGCTGAAGTTAAATAAAATCTGCAGACGAAAGTTGTAACTTGTTTTCAATTCTGTCAGTGTTTGAATAAGCGTTACTGTGGACAGAGGAGTAACCCTAAACAAACACTGCAGTGATACAGAACCTCACAGATGTGAGACGGGCTCTAAAGCAGGGATTTGTTCAAATGTGAAAGAGTAAGTATACAAACATGTACACACATTCTTCCCCTAACCCTAATTTAACCCTAAATTCAGAGGGAAATGATAGGTGCATATGTGAAAACACCATCTGACCAATGAATTGAATATAAATATACACATTTGCAATCTTTAGTTTAAAACAAATTTCTTTCCAACAGTATTAGTTGTCTCTCTCTCTTTGAGTGTGGTTGGTTAATCTGAACATTCATCCAAGAATCAGGCCAATGACAGTGGTGGTTTCGATTTTATTCATGAAAACATCAACTCTGGAATCTACCGTGACTCACACTGAGGCTGTAGTAACATGAACGATGAAGGAGATGGAGAACAAAAGTCTTTATTTAATCCACAGAAGTACATTTGCAGGAGAAAGAAAGGTAACACTTTATTTTAGGGTGACATTTTTACATGAACTTACTCCAGTAATAACAATAAATTCTGCATAATTACAGGTATCTAAACCAATTAAACGCTAACTCTATAGTAAGTAGATGAAGTTAATTAATGTTACTCATTCCTTATTTGAGTACAATGTCACCTAAAATAGAGTAACTGAAATAAAACAACCACATTTACAAAGATGATACCAAAACAACGAACAAACTGCCTCACACTTTGAAACTAGGAAAGTTTATTTTTATCTATAGTTTATCTATATTAGCACATTTCATGCACAATGATCATTCAAAGTGCTTTACAGGAAAAAGGGAACAAATATATAAGAATAAAAATGCAATGCATATGAAATGAAAGTATCAGTAAAGCAGAGAATACTGAGTCTGAAGAGTCAGAGTTTCAGTCAGAATATTTGTTTTAATTTGTCTCTTATTGGCTGTCTTTCTGTGTGGTTTTCTCTCAGCGCCTAAATAATCTGTCGGACGTCTCCAACAGATCCGATATTTCACCTAAAATCAGCCAAATAGAGCTGTAGAACTGCCTTCAGTCCACGCTCAGTAAATCTGGTCCTCAACCTCGGATTTACTCAGGCTAGGTCAACTTACAATGACAGGGAACACAGGCAAATGGGAATAGGGAAAACAATCAAATTAAGGATACAAAGAAGGTCTGCACTCTAAAAAGACTTTACTTATCTCCTGTGTACTTCAATTAAAGTCTTTTTAGAGTGCAGACCTTCTTTGTATCCTTAATTTGAAATATAGGTCATTGCACCTTATTAGCTGGGAGAGTGAGGTGAACGCTTTAATTAAAACAATCAAAACACAAAACTTCCATTCAGCAGTTAAACCTAAACTACAGCAGTAAAACACTAAACTACAGAATAACAGAGAAAACAAGAACAACACGAGCCGTATTCACAAAACATCTCAAAGCTATACTGCAAAAAATACTGTTCTTACTTAGAATTTTTGTCTTGTTTCCAGTCTAAATATCTAAAAATTCTTAGATCAAGAAGCTTTTTCTTGACAAGTATAAATTATTTTCTTGTTTTTAGGAAAAATAAGTCAAAATTAAGTGAGTTTTTCCTTAAAACCTAGCAAAATAATCTGCCAGTGGGGTAAGTAAAATAATCTTAGTTCCAAACTGAAAACAAAATTATATATCTTATTTTTGGTTTGAGATAAGATTATTTTACTTACCCCACTGGCAGATTATTTTGCTGGTTTTAAGGAAAAACTCACTTAATTTTGACTTTTCCTAAAAACAAGAAAATAATTTATACTTGTCAAGAAAAAGCTTCTTGATCTAAGAATTTTTAGATATTTAGACTGGAAACAAGACAAAAATTCTAAGTAAGAACAGTATTTTTTGCAGTGTAAAAGTGGCTCCTAACTTGTCGATTTAGGAGAAACTCTTAATAATAATCCTAAATTTTTGCTCTAAGAGTATTACACAAAGCATTTTAGCACTAAAATTCGCTCCTAAACCTGTGAAACATTGGGAGTAGTCAAGAGGACTTCTAAATCACTGAGACCAAATCACAAACAATCCTAAAATGTTTGTTACCAGCAATCCGCCTCAGCAATCCGCCCAAAGACGCTGAACACTATTGAGGCGATAGTGATAGAGAATGAGTGCTGAAGCTTTTCTTCATAAATGCAATACATATTTTGATTTACAGATTTGAATCAACGATTGCATAACATAAAAGTTCATTTATGTACAGGAAAAATGTATAGAATGATGGAGAATAAAAATTGTCATCATCCATAGCGACGAGGTCAACTCCGCTCTTACTCTTAGTTTAAGACTTCTGTTTCGTAGTAGAAGTTGGTCTCAGCAGATTTGTGAACAGATTTGAACAGAAAACTTTTGCTGCTGTTTAGGAGAACTCTTAGTGCTAAGATCACGTTTTGTGAATACGGCTCGTGATGATTTTACCAGGATGAAAAAGACTGAACAAATTTAAATCAAGATTT
>RJVU01016461.1:0-12653 GCA_003731715.1 Anabarilius grahami | reverse complement strand
ATTTATTTAAAATAGAATATTTTCTAACATTATAATTGTCTTTACTTTAACTTTTGATCAGTTTAACTCATCCTTGATGAATAAAAGTATTGATTAATTTCATTTCTATCCCCCAAAAATAAAATTTAAATTCTTACTGACCCCAAACTTTTGAACGGTAGTGTTTAATGTTACAAAAGATTTAGATTTCAGACAAAAGCTGTTCTTTTGAACTTTCTATTCATCATAGCATCATGAAATAAAAATGTAAATAACTGTTTTCAACATTGATAATAATCATAAATGTTTCTTGAGCATCAAATCATCATATTAGATTGATTTCTGAAGGATCATGTGACACTGAAGACTGAAGTAATGATGCTGAAAATTCAGCTTTGATCACAGGAATAAATTACACTTTACTGTATATTGACATAGAAAACAGCTGTTTTAAATTGAAATAATATTTCACAATATTACTGTTTTTGTTTGTATTTTTAATCAAATAAATGCAGGCTTGGTGAGCAGAAGATACTTCTTTTAAAACAATAAAAAATCTTACTGACCCCAAACTTTTGAACGGTAGTGTAGATAGATCATTACTGTAATACACAGATTTTTTTTAAATACTATTATACAATGATTATGTAATTTAAATCAACATAAATTAAAGATGGTCAAACAAATACTGAATGAGATTCCTTCGCATTTGGGTATTTTTGTAGATTCTTCAATTTGGATTTTTAACTCCACAGTGCAGACAATGAGACAGTGCAGGAAATTTTAATTCTTCTGTCATCCTCAGCTGATCAGAGACATTCTGAATGTGAGTGAAGCCACTCTGGGAAGCCCCTCGCCCTCGTCTCTGGGAAAGCATCGAGCTCTGAGGTGCAGCATTGAGGTTGTTCCGCCACAAAACCCTGAGTTTCATGTTGTCTCTCAACTGCTTCAGGACAGGTAAACTTGATGGTGATGAATGAGGTCTGAAGTTCAAACATGAATATATTATGATGGTGTTAATGTTGAATCCACTACAGGCCTGTTCAGATTCAGCAGATTCTGCGTGTAAGCAGAGGGGTGGAGCTTCAGATGTTTTGGGAGGATTTAGGCAACATTAAGCCCCTCCTTCATTCCACTAGTCCCAGTAGTTTTGTTGGAATACTGTCACGGTAAGAACATATTCTTTAAAAAAAAAAATATTTATATACAGTGAGAAAACCACACAAACCTATGTCTATGACAGACCATATACTGTGGTGGAGTAAGAGAAGACAGACTCAGTGAGTGTGATTGAACCATGTTTCTTGTTATGGCTGATATTAAGTAAATTAAGGAATCTCAACATTATAATGTACAAAAATGGACATTATTGTTGAGATTTGCATTAAATGGAATACGATTATGTTTACCCATGTTATTAAATTATTAATAAATGATAGCAAAAGTAATCTAAATCTAAAAATAGAGGAATTGAGCAATACTAAAAACATCATGTAGGCCTACCCCGAAAAATGTTTTAAAAAAAATCTCTATAGTCTCTAATTTATAGTCTCTATCTGACTATAAATTGACAGAAGTAATTTTTGTTGTCTTTTGTTCATTTTTGAGATTTTAATGTGATTTATTGTCATTCATTTTATTGATTATTCATCTTATCATGTAATTAATTAAAGATATTTTCTGATGAAATATCCTATGTAGAGGTCTGCTGCTGCCCAGGGTTGGAGTCGAACAGCATGGAATTGAGAGGACGGATATCGGGAATCTTGGAGGAGGAATCTACTTCAGTAACTCTCTAAAGTCAGTGGTCTTCTGCATTACTCAGGCATTCTTTAATATATCAGATTTATAAACACTTTGACTCCATTTTCATGACAATTGAAGATTTGAGTCAGTCAGTAAGTTTCTGCTCTGTGTTAAAGGACCAGTGTGAAATACTCCAAGCCCAGTGTAACTGACGGCTCTCGGCTGCTGTTGGTGTGTGAAGTGGCGTTGGGTCGCTGCAAAGACCTGCTGAAGAAAGACACCACTTTGACCTGCGCCCCTGACGGCTACCACAGCGTACATGGAGTCCGCCGCACCCCCAACAGACTCTCTGAATTTGAGGTGCTTTTCTTAGAAATTTTCGACGTACTTAAATGTTCTGCTCATGTTTTGGGATCTAATGTGAGCTTTGTGTTTGTGTCTGTGGGTTTGTATTTGACAGGATGATGAGTTTGTCGTCTATAACACAGAGCAGATCAGACTGAAGTATGTGGTTCAGTACACTCTGGAGGGGGACGAGCTAAAAGAGTTCCAGCCTCATATCAACACCTTTGTGGAGCTCACACAGCTCGCTGACACGTCTGACGTCTGTGAGTAACGTTCAGTGAACAGGACATGTAGAGAGAGCTTTTATATGTGGAGGAATCTGTTGTAGATGATAACCAGGGCTGTCAAATCCATTACAATCCACAAATTTTTTTATCAAACTACATGATGGTGGAGCCCATATCCTTATGGGCAGCGATTCAACATATAGCACAACAGTGACCAAAGTTTGAATCCCGCTGAACAACTCCTCACAATAATGGTGTACATGGATACATGGTGGAGGGGAAAATCATTCCTCAGGAATTCATCTGATACTCTCTAAAGCTGAATGCTATGATTTGGATTTGTGAAGTTCATCATTGGATTTTGTTTGATGTGTTTCTTTAGTGTCCAGTGATGACAGTGAAGGTTTGGAGTCCACTAAGAACCCTCTGGAGGAGATGACTGCAGGTTTGTTGGACAGCAGTGGTCAGAAACTTCCTCTTCAGGCTGTCAATGTGAGGTGCAAGCTGATGGACCTACTGTGTCAGGTGTGATACTACAGTTGACGCTACTGCGAGTATATGAGCGATATAAAGCAGGGAGTGCAGTGGGAGAGTTTTTCAATCAAAGCATCACTGTTTTCTCTCACTCCAAGGTCACTCACTTGTTAAACAATGTCATGAAATATAAAAAGTCAGAATAAATGATAAACATGATAAGTGAAATGGTGGGCAAAAGGGAACAACTACATGACAAGGTGATCAAAAAAATTAAAAAGAACTTCAAAATAAAAGCTAGAAAGAATGTTAAAATTATACTGACAATTTCAAACCTCAACCATAACCAAACCTTTTTCTGCTCTGTCATCAGGTCATCATTTTTCAGACCTACACAAACAAGAGTGATGTTCCCATTGAAGCGAAGTACGTCTTTCCACTGGAGGAGACGGCAGCAGTGTGTGGATTTGAAGCCTTTATCAATGGAAAACACGTCATTGGAAAGGTGCAGGTCATTCAGATTTTGTCGAATGCAGCCTCTGCTCTTCATAACTGCTTTCTCATCAGTTTTCAATGTCTTTCTTTGTCCTGTAGGTAAAGGAAAAAGAACAGGCTCGTAAGGAGTACAAGCAAGCCATAGAGAAAGGCCATGGAGCCTACCTGATGGACCAGGATGCACCGGTGAGTTACTTACTACTGTTTCTTTCGCTGATGCATGAGTGATAATGTATCAGAAGGCTTCTTTAAGGTCATGTGTTTATGTGAGGCAGGATGTATTTACTATCAGCGTGGGGAACCTTCCTCCCAGAGCCACAGTTTTGATCAAGGTTACGTTCATCACTGAGCTGGTGGTGAGATCAGGCTCTATAGTCTTCTCATTGGCTGGCAGCGTGGCACCATGGCAACAGAGCGCCGCCCTTAATCAGACGACTCAGGTACGACACGGCTGGTTTATGTTTTGTGATTAATGTTTAAGTGCTTGAGACGTGGCTTTTATTAGAGAGCCTTTTGTTTTTGTAATGAAGCTCTCAAACATTTTTATTAAGATTTAGATTCATCAGCTGATATTATTGGCTGATATTATATGTTATTGGTTTCCAAATATAAATAATTATTATGTATTGGCCAAAATGTACATATTGGTGCATTCCTATTACAAACCAGATTCCAAAAAAGTTGGGACACTGTACAAATTGTGAATAAAAAAGGAATGCAATAATTTACAAATCTCATAAACCTATATTTTATTCACAATAGAATATAGATAACATATCAAATGTTGAAAGTGAGACATTTTGAAATGTCATGCCAAATATTGGCTCATTTTGGATTTCATGAGAGCAACACATTCCAAAAAAGTTGGGACAGGTAGCAATAAGAGGCAGGAAAAGTTAAATGTACAAATAAGGAACAGCTGGAGGACTAATTTGCAACTTATAACATGATTGGGTATAAAAAGAGCCTCTCAGAGTGGCAGTGTCTCTCAGAAGTCAAGATGGGCAGAGGATCACCAATTCCCCCAATGCTACGGCGAAAAATAGTGGAGCAATATCAGAAAGGAGTTTCTCAGAGAAAAATTGCAAAGAGTTTGAAGTTATCATCATCTACAGTGCATAATATCATTCAAAGATTCAGAGAATCTGGAACAATCTCTGTGCGTAAGGGTCAAGGCCGGAAAACCATACTGGATGCCCGTGATCTTCGGGCCCTTAGATGGCACTGCATCACATACAGGAATGCTACTGTAATGGAAATCATAACATGGGCTCAGGAATACTTCCAGAAAACATATGCTCCCATCCAGATGTCGTCTCTTTCAGGGAAGACCTTGCATTTTCCAACACGACAATGCCAGACCACATACTGCATCAATTACAACATCATGGCTGCGTAGAAGAAGGATCTGGGTACTGAAATGGCCAGCCTGCAGTCCAGATCTTTCACCCATAGAAAACATTTGGCGCATCATAAAGAGGAAGATGCGACAAAGAAGACCTAAGACAGTTGAGCAACTAGAAGCCTGTATTAGACAAGAATGGGACAACATTCCTATTCCTAAACTTGAGCAACTTATCTCCTCAGTCCCCAGACGTTTGCAGACTGTTGTAAAAAAAAGAGGGGATCCCACACAGTGGTAAACATGGCCTTGTCCCAACATTTTTGAGGTGTGTTGATGCCATGAAATTTAAAATCAACTTATTTTTCCCTTAAAATTATACATTTTCTCAGTTTAAACATTTGATATGTCATCTATGTTGTATTCTGAATAAAATATTGAAATTTGAAACTTTCACATCATTGCATTCTGTTTGTATTCACAATTTGTACAGTGTCCCAACTTTTTTGGAATCGGGTTTGTATTTACAGTGTATTAACTTACATTTAGTCCATTAAAGAAAGAAGTTGTATTGTGTTTCAGGCAACTGTTGAAAAGATCGGTGTGACGGAGCTTCAGTCAGAGGGGTGAGAGTCTCAAACGCTGGAGAATTCACAGAGAAATTCACTGAAGATTCACTAAAAATCAAAACGCATCTGCTGATGAGTAACAATATAAAGTCAATTATTTAATTTAGACAACCATGTTGTCTTTATAATATCACGCTCTCTTTCATTCGTTCCCTTTCTTTTTCTTCAGGGAGTTTTCTCTGTCTATGTCCATTGAAATGCCTTACAAGATCATCAACTTGAGCTCTTCACACCGCATCAAAACCAAGGTTATTTAATATGAAAGGTTAAAGCATTCTGTTATTAAGTAAAATTGTGCCAAAAAGAGTTTAATACTAGTTTGAGACTCAACACGGTTACTACACAGTGCTGGCAGATCCACTGAGAAAGCATTTGAATTTGGCGCAGTATTAATAACATGCAAATTCAGTGCAAAATTCTGTTATAAACCATAGATATTGGATCAAACAGCACTGATGTGGAAACCAGGTGAAACGTTGTGCCATGAACGAACAAGTTATAGAAGGCTTTTCAGTCCACAAATCACCACCATTCACCATTGATTTGTAGTAACGCCAACTGTAACTATGGTATTACGGCAGAAATAGTCGAATGTCTTTACATTATTCATTTGCTCTAGAGCCCTGTTAGGGTAAGTAAGATTTTGTTTTTGAAAGCAATTAATACTTTAATTCAGCAAGGGTGCTTTTAATTGATCGAAAGTGACAGTAAAGACATTTATAATGTTATAAAAGATATCTATTTCAAATAAATTCTGTTCTTATGAATTTATATTAAAGAATCCTGAAAAAATTCATGTGACACTGAAGACGTAATGATGCTGAAAATTCAGCTTAGGAATCATAGGAATAAATCACATTTTAAAATAATTTGACTTATTTTTGTGGATTGTCTTACTAAATGCTTGTTATATTGTCTGAAGAAAATAAAACATATTTGGTTATTTACGGTATTATTAACAGTATCAGTGTTTTTCCTGTTCAGATGACAGACTGTAAGGCAGTGATCAGCACGTTACCGGGACAGACTCTTGGATCTGAAGGGTTACAGGTGTCCTTCAGTCTTTCTAATATCCACATGCCCAGGATGTGGGTCGAGAACCATCCGGATAAAGATAGTCAGGTAATGAAATGATCAGTAACATCTGATTCATACAGCAGACAAAAATGTCTCTCTTTCCTTCACACACCCTGACCTAAAATCCACACAGATAGGTCCTTCTCTGACACTCTCTGATCCCTGCAGGCCTGCATGCTGGTGTTTTATCCAGACTTTAAGTCAAGCGGGGTGTCCAGCTCTGGAAGTTCGTCCAGTGTGAGCGATGTGGTCATTCTACTGGACTCCTCCAAGTCCATGCAGGGAGACGTCATGCTGAACGCCTGCAGGATTGCCCTTCAAGTCCTCAAATCTCTGGACCGCTCACTGAAGATCAACATCATCTCTTTCAGCACTGGTTAGTGCTCACTGAAACAATCTGCTGCTCTTCTAGTGATCATCATGTTGATACTTTCATTTCCCTTTTATTCTTGTGATTTGTAGTGAAGCATTATGGATAAAGAACAATATATGCTGGTTCTTCATTCACACAGTGACATGTTATTATGTGTGTTTTTACAGATTACAAGGAAGCTTTTCCTGCACCAGTGCCTTTAGATGAAGCATCTGAACCAGCCAGAAAGTTTATTATGGTGAGTAATGTTAAAATGCCTAAAGGTGAGTGTTTCTGTGTTTTGAAAGGGGACATACTGAGATGTTCTTCAGGTTTTTTGATTTCTTCCATCAGGAGACATCATTCGATTCCCATAATGCATCATCTTCCCTTTATTTGAACTTTTCAGTTGTTGCTCATGGACACAAATTGGAGTGAGATGTTTTGCCACCATAGTGTTGTAGTTACAGCATCTGCCATCAGGGTCTAACTGTACCACACTAACCAGCTGAACCTTGACCCCTTGATTAATCACTGAAGCTGATCACTAAAGTTAATTTGCTTATCATTGCATGTCTGGTGTCTTCAGTCCTGTAGTGGTGCTGGTGGCGGCACTGAGCTGTGGCGTCCTCTCCGTATCCTGAGCCTGCTGCCTCCTTGCCAGGGCGTGAGGAACATCCTGCTGCTCTCTGATGGACATGTTCAGAATCAGCCTCTGACCCTACAGCTGGTCCGAGAAAACTCCTGCCACACGCGCCTCTTCACCTGCGGACTCGGGTCTGCCTTTGAAGAGTTCAACACAAATCTATTTTTCATTCTAATTAATTTCTGAACCTACAGTTTGATTGTGTTTGTGTTTGTCTAGCTTGACAGCTAATCGTCATATGCTCAGAGCTTTGGCTCAAGCCAGTGGAGGAACGTATGAATTTTTTGACACCAAGATGAAACACACTTGGGCAGAGAAGGTAAATCATGCTGTTCATTGTTGCTTTTTATTAACAAAAAGGGAGCATTGTCTTTTCAACATGGGCCGCTCTGAGTCTTGATATTTACAGACTTGCTGGTAATTTCAGGTGCGCGCTCAGGTTCAGCGTATGGAGTCTCCAGGCTGCAGATCAGTAGCAGTGAAGTGGCAGCAGTTTAATCCCACAGCGCCCCCTCCTGTTCAAGCCCCCTCACAGCTTCACGCCCTCTTCAGTGACTGTCACACTCTCATTTACGGCTTTGTGCCACACTGCACTCAGGTAGACCTGCTGTATTGTTATATTGGTGCATATAAATTAAAATGGTTATATTATTTCTTATATTCATTTAGTGTCTGGCCGTGTGGGAAAACATGCCTTGATTATTTTTAATGAAATTTCTGCCGTATTTTAGATCTTAAATTTAAATTTTCATTGAATCTCCTTGAATGCAGTGGTTAAGAACATCACCTTATGAAGCATTTTCAGAGTGAGATTTATCCAAATCAAATATGTGATATTAATTAGAAGGCTGTAAAATAATATTAAGATGTTTTAGATGAATTACCCAGCTATATGTTTGTTTATTTATTTATTTTTTAAATTGTGTAATATTCGCTCTTTTAGGCCACACTGTTTGGTGATTTGAGTGGGAATGAGATCAAAACAATGGTTTCCACCACAAATCTACAAAAGACGAAAGGAACTGTGAGTGAGCATCTTAAATACTTCATATAATCTGAAACATCATCAGTTGTTTATCAGATGTTTGAGAGGTGTGTGTGTGTGTGTGTGTGTGTGTAGTTCCTTCACAAGTTAACAGCAAGAGCGATCATCAGAGACTATGAAGATGGCATTCTAGGCAACAGTGAGGCAGAACATGAGGTACAATATTTGGCTGCATGTTGCTGTTTTTATTAGAACTGGCAAATCTGCTAACAGAAGAACTTGATTTGCTGTCTCTCTATCAGGGGAAGAAAGCAGAGCTGAAGTCCTACATCATTGAGCTCAGCAAAGAGTTCTCCATCTTGTCCCAGTTCACAAGCTTTGTCGCCATTGAAGAGAGGGTATGATTACTGATAATGTATTAAAAATTTATCAAAAATTAATTTAACAACTTAAATTTAATTTATAAATCTGTAAAAATAAGATTTTATCCCTCGGTTTCACAGACAAGGCTTAAGCTAGTCCCAGACTAAAATGCATGTTTGAGCTGTTTTAACTGAAAGCAACTTGCACTGACCTATCTTAAAATAATTATGTCAGTGCTTTGTTTTGTCTCAAGTTGCACACCAGTAATGTTTTTTTCTAGGATACGTTTATAAAAGCTACTTAAATGTCCTAATTGAAGGCTAATCCTGGCTTAATCTAAGCCCTGTCTGTGAAACCGGGCCTAAAGGCCCAATTGCAAGATTTATTGCAGATGCTATAAAATGAAAATATACCAAATATTGATAATGAAAATATACCAAATATTGTCTGATATATCTGCTAAAGTGTGATATATGAAATTTAAACTAAAATGACTTTTGTGTCCTCATTTGCTCTTTGTAGGACCAGAATGAGCTTGACACTGGATTGACAGATATTCCTAAACTCATATCAGAGGAGGATGTGGATATTTTGCCATATATGGGCTGGGCTGAAGAGAAGCTCAAGGCTGCGCATATTATTGCTGTTGAAGAAGATGACATATGGGTAACAAAAGAGTTTATTACAGCTGTTGTCACGTAGTGTAGTGATCTAATCTGACATCATTCAGTATTCAGATTTTCAGTATTCTTAACAATATTTCTTATTTATTTTTTTATTTTTTCAGATGGAGTCAAGGGAATCATCCATTAGCCGCTCCACATCTCCTGATCTGCTGCGTCGTGCTTGTTTAGGAGCAGCATTAGATGATGATGAAGATGATTCAGAGGATGCCCATATATCTATTGATGATTTTGTAAAAGAAGCATCTGCATCTCCCCCTTCTCCTTCTTACACCAGTAGCTGGCGTCCTTCACGTTTTGAAGGTAGCATTCGTGGTTTCAGAGGCTCAGCAAGATCCTATAATCATCCTTTTTCTAGTTCTGATGTAAGTGATGCGAAGCCTCAACCCTCCCCTCGCCTTGCCGCCAAGCTTTGCACCTCAATGGATGCTCCCAGTCCTGTGGCCCATTTAATTCTTGGGTCAGGGAAACGTCTCTCTAAGGCTAAAAGGCTTTCTCCTCCTCCTCCTTCTGGTGGTGCCTCCATGAGTGACAGGCTTCCTCCTACTGCCACCCTGGGTGCCGCCTCAATGCCTTTTTACCGTCAACCTGTCTGTTTGTCACCGTCAGTGGAAGCTTACTCCTCAAATTACAGCCTTGCATCCCAGACAGACACGACTCCACCAGGTGCCTCATTAGGAGCTCCCCTTCTTCATCACGTTGGTGTCATTCGTGGATCAATGAAACCTCGCTCCAACACTAACTGGATTTCTCCTAATTTTCCTTCTGGTGATGCCAGGATGTCCATATCTGGCTCCATGACTGACAGTCTTCCCCCTCCACCTCCCCCTGCTGCCTCTGTGCCTCCTTCACTTCATATTTCTGCATCAGACGATTACTTTAGCCCCAGGAGTGGAACTTCTGCCCTTCACCGTGCCCCAGCACTCGAGCTTGAGTTTGCAGGTCCCCCTCTGTCTCTTAGTTATGCAGAAATGCCATACTTGACTCCCAGCCCTACTCCTCCTCATCCTCCTCTTTTTGGCACAGTGGGCACATCTTTTTCAACTATTCAATGTCTCTCAACTGCTCCTGTCTTTGAAGGTCTTCCTCGTCGTCATGCATCTGAGCATGTGGGATACTCGTCTCCCAGCCCTATTCCTTTTCCTACTGGTTTAGTCACGGTGGGCGCATCTTTTTCAAGCAGAAGCAAGGCTGCTGCCCCCGCTGTCTTTGGTCATTCCATGCCTGCGCCACTCTCTCCCTCTGCATCTGGTGGCTTTGGTGGTTTCCTCCACAGTACAAATGAGCATTTGGGCCTTTTTGGTTCCTCCTCCTCTAGACTTTCTGAAGCATTTTATCAAGAACGAACACAACCAATGCACCAAGCAGCACGAAAACAAGTACAAGGACAAAAACTACAACAGCGACTATTCATTGCAGATTCAGTACAATGTAAGTTGGCTCACATTGATGAGGTTTCCTCTGTGATCAATGTTGATATGGAGGAAAAAAAATCTTTCTATCCTGTCTCATTTTTATGTCATTGTCTTGTCTTTCTATCCTTTGTCTCATGAAGATGAACGACTTAGCATGCCTAAGTTTGGTTTTCTTAGGACACAACATTTCACGGAACCTGACGACATCCTGAATCTGTCAGTCAAGGCAGATAAAACAAGCAGACTTGACACAGTGGCCTGGAATGAGCTGTTTGAGCTTCAACATGAGGTTTTTACACATGATTTAAGGCACTACATTATATACAGTATGTAAATGTTTAAGTCAAGGGAATATGAATTTATGTGTTGTGTTTGGATGTAGGATGGATACTGGGAGTGCACTGAGAGGCTGAGCAGCTTCCTCAACCTGGACGTAGACTTTTTTGCCAATGTCTTCCTTAAGGAGAAAGGCATCCGTTCCTTTGGTATAAGATTTTTGAAGTCAAATCTTCTTTATTTTTCAGACACAGTTTGTCAGTTAATCAGTCACACGTTTTGTCTTTCAGGTGTGAAGGCTCATGCAGACATTCTGAGACTGGTGGCGACTCTGCTGGTGCTGCAGCTGATCCGGGTGAAGAAGCTGGCAGTGGGACAGTTACTTGAGTCTCTCTTCCGGCTGAAAGAGTCCCAGAAGCCCAGGTACGAGCACACGTCCTCATAGTGATTCACTCTTGTATTTTTGGATCCGTAACTTTGTGCTCTTCTCCATTCAGACCGATGCACTGGGAGGCAGTGAAGAGGGCCGTGGACTGGGCCTGTTGGACAGACAGACAGTATCCGTGTGTGTGCAGCCGGCTGGAGATCGGCTGGGATTGGGAATCATCTACTCGTCAGTTGCTGGGCTGTGATTCTCCTCACCCATATTCCCCTCTCAAAGCTGTTCTGGAGAGACGTGTGGGTGTATCAGTCATGTAGAAACTGGACACACACTTCCCTCTTCATTTACAGTTGCTGCTTGCTTAAAATATAGAAAATATCCAGTGTCATTTTAAAGCTTTTTTTAAAAACTAGGCATCAGTTCTTTTTAATCTAGTGTAATAGTGATTTTTGTGGATGTATGAAGTAATTTCTCCTCAAGTTCACGCAGAACAACCTTTGATGTAGTTCATCACATTATCTATGATCGTGATGCACTGCAGTATGTTGATTTATCATTTAAAATGTAACAAAATTTGTGACAAGTGTGTTGTTGACAATTTTGCTTGTGTTGTCTTTCTTTAAAATGAAAATAAAGAATTATAAACATGAAGTAAATATTAGTGTCACAGTGACCTACCTACACACTGGAGCTTTATACCAGAGATGCTAAACTTTCTTTGGAAAAAAAAAAAAATATATATATATATTTTAAAACGTCAAAAGGTTCTAAATCATTAGAGGATTATTAAAAGAATCATACAATATATATATACAATCAAACTGGGAATTACTTGTACAGCCACTTGTAATTACTAGCAGCAATTGTTATTGTGATTATATTCATGTGTAAATAGACACAATAATTTGAGGGAAGTGATCACGTTACTTGCAATTAACTGTATTTGTTGTAGAGATTTGAGATTCATTTTGCAAAAATCCTTGTGGACTGGGTTTTTCTGCTCAATTTTTATCCGTCATTAAAATATTGTGAGTCGGTGTCAGTGATATCAAAAGAACAGCTTTGGGTTCTTGTTTGTTTGTTTGTTTTTATTATTATTATTATTTATTGTTTTTATTTTATTTTGCTCTCACAACGTGAAAAAGACCACATACTTTGCGGTCTTAATCATCTCCAGATATTTTTAACGTAAAAATAAAACACAAATTTCTCAAAATAATAATAATTATACGTATGT
>RJVU01016428.1:11375-33965 GCA_003731715.1 Anabarilius grahami | reverse complement strand
GCTTTTGAAGAAAGTGATCTAATATTTAACAACCCAAGCTTTATCATTTATTTATCATTATTATCTCTATTTTTTATTTGTTGAACATCAATTAAATTTTTACCATTAAATGGGTTTGGAAGTTTTTTGTTTTTACTAATTCGGGGTACAGACACAGTCTCTATGTGATAATATCTAGGTGCGAGAGTTTCTATGTGTTGGGAACTATCTGACTTCTGTAATGTGAGGCAGCTAGCAGACGGTCGGTTTAGCCAGTCTGTCTGCTGCTTTTTCTGTCTGCTGCCCATGAGAGCTCACGATTGCTCTCTCTGCTTGCCTGCTGCGTCATGTGGTTAGGTTGCGGCACATTCAAAAACATATTTATAAAACAAAAGACAAGTTATTTCAAGTCATTTAACTCAAGTCCGAGTCAAGTCTCAAGTCATGAATGTCAAGTCAAAGTCAAGTCAAGTCTTTTATTAAAATTTGTCAAGCAAGTATCAAGTCTTACAATGTGCGACTTAAGTCTGACTCGAGTCAAGTCACGTGACACGAGTCCCCCACCTCTGCTAACAACACAGGATGGAAGAACCATTAGTTGTTTTACCTTTTTTTGTAAACGGCATTTGACTTAGTATTTGCACGTTCAACACTGACTCGGTACTTCCGCCTATGTCAAGCGTGAACTTTTCAACATAATTGCGTATTACGTGGCGTCACGAACGCGCATCGCAGAACCGAGCAAGGCGAGTATCTGTTCTTATAAAAAAACTTTTTTTATTTTTTTTAAATGACCGATCATTTCACTAGATAAGACCCTTATTCATCATCTGGTATTGTTTAAAGCCCTTTGAAGCTGCACTGAAACTGTTATTTGGACCTTGAATCGTTTGGGCTCCATTGAAGTCCACTATTAGGAGAAAAATCCTGAAATGTTTTCATCAAAAACCTTAATTGCTTTTCAACTGAAGAAAGAAGGACATGGACATCTTGGATGACATGGGAGTGAGTAAATTATCAGCAAAAGTTTATTTAAAAGTAAACTAATCCTTAATTAGATAATTAAGTAATGAATTAAGTGATGATTGAGCATTATTGAAGATAGCTGCTGTTAACAAGGAATCAACAAAGGAAAGAGAAACAACAAGAGCAGAAAAATCGAAGAAATACAACTCAGATCTGAGCAGATGAGTATTAAACAACTCCATATACAGCATTACCAGCTTTACTTAATACTAACCAGATTGACTTATGTCTGTTATACGTCTACAGAAGCTCTTATTGAGAATTAAGAGAGAGTTTTTTGTTTTTTATTGAAATTTGTTTGGTTTTTATGTCACCATCATGGTAATCAGTGTTGGGTAGTTTAACTTGTCTTTTTAATATAAGAGTTTATCTGACTGCTGTAACTGAGTTTATTATAGCAAGAAAAGCAAAAGAAAACACAATCTGAAGCTGTGTCTGCTTCATGATAATAATAAAATCATTGTGTAGTGGATTAATTCACTGATTTTATGACTGAGATTAATATGAGTAACCCAATACAGTTTTAATCAAAAAATCTTATTGTGCACTAAGCACTTCTAACTACAGTAGAATTTACTCACACACAGACATCAAGAATCAGCATATGAATCTCAACAATGGTGACATGCTTAATGCTGCAATGCATTCTGGGGGCCATGGATGATACACCCAGAATGCATTGAGGCATGAAGCATGTCACCATTGTTGAGATTCATATGTTGATTCTTAATATCTGTGTGTGAATACATTTGCAATGTTTTAAAGTGTTTAGTGTACAATGTGTTTAAAAACGTATTTAGCTTTTTTGATTAAAACTGCTTTATTTTTATGTTTCTAAAAGAGACCCAACTCTGATAAAACCAGTGAATTGAGGCACTACAGGATGATTATTTTCTTATCATCAAGCAGCTGATCACACTATCTCTTGCCTTTAATGCCATAACAAACAGCAACAGCAGCCAGAGAAAAACTAACATTTAAAAAGTAGAGTACAACTAAAGCAAACACTTACCTTACTAATTGTGACATCAAACCAAACTATTTTCAACAACTCATCAATATCTAAACCTCTGGTAATTCTCAATAACAACTTCCTCAACCCAAGCACAAGCTCTACACTTCACCACAACTTTTTCAACATTTACTCTCCCACTTCAGCCTGGTGCAAAGCATGATGGGAACTGAAAGTCCTGTTCAAAATGAAAACATCAAGTGAGTTCAAGTAACCATTTCCAGTCAATTTAACAAGAAGGAATCACATCTGAACCAGAAACAATTGTGTTAAATCAAAATAAATTGTTTTAGTAAAGTGAACAGCACCAAAAGAAAAAATATATATATCTCTATATATGTACACTCACCTAAAGGATTATTAGGAACACCATACGAATCTCAACAATGGTGACATGCTTCAATGGTGCAATGCATTCTGGGAGCCATGGATAATTTTCGTTTGATGCACTCAGAATGCATTGCACCATGAAGCATGTCACCATTGTTGAGATTCATATGCTGATTCTTGATGTCTGTGTGCGAGTAAAACTCACAGGAGCCCAAAATATGTAAATGGTGTGTTATAAATCGTTTGATGTTCTGATTAAATTCTATTATTCTCTTGCTGTAGAATCATAACAATAAAACAGAATTAATAACATACTACCCGTATAAACCTCCCACATAATATCAATGAGTTAAGCCAATATATGATGATTATATTCTTATCATCAATCAGCTTACAGCATCTGATTATATTTTCTCTTGCTGTTCTCGCCATAACAAACAGACACAGCTGTCAAGAGAAAAACTAATGTTAAAAAGTCAAGAGCCTGACTAAAGCACACACTGATCGCCACAATGGTAACATCAAATCAAACTATTACTTTCAAATAAGTAATCAACATCTAAGCCTCTTCTTAATTCTTAATACGAACTTCTGTAGATGTCTGACAGAAATAAAGTCAGTCTGGTTAGTAATAAGTGAAGCTAATGTTGTTTGTGGAGTTGTTTAATCAGATCTTGAGAGATGTAATGTATTTCATCTTCAGTTGATTTGTATCCAAGGCTGTGGCTGGAAGTAGTTCTTGTGTTTCTCTTTCCTTCAGTGATTATGCTTGTTAACAGCAGGTGTTCTTCACTAATACAAAATCATTATTCAATCACTTAATTATCTCATTACCTCCAACACTGATTAAGTGTTACATTAAACAGCCTGTAGTGTGCACACTAAGCAGTGTTCATTTCATCTGGGCAAATCCATGTGGGGCCTACATGGAAACTGGGTGCAAAACTGGCTGGGTCCCAGTTAGATAGCCCAGGTCAAACCCATTTGGGCCCCACATGGCTCTGCTGGCTGGGTACTAATACTGTGTTTGACCCCCTTTCACCTTCAGAACTGCCTTAATTCTACGTGGCATTGATTCAACAAGGTGCTGAAAGCATTCTTTAGAAATGTTGGCCCATATTGATAGGATAGCATCTTGCAGTTGATGGAGATTTGTGGGATGCACATCCAGGGCACGAAGCTCTCGTTCCACCACATCCCAAAGATGCTCTATTGGGTTGAGATCTGGTGACTGTGGGGGCCATTTTAGTACAGTGAACTCATTGTCATGTTCAAGAAACCAATTTGAAATGATTCGAGCTTTGTGACATGGTGCATTATCCTGCTGGAAGTAGCCATCAGAGGATGGGTACATGGTGGTCAAAAAGGGATGGACATGGTCAGAAACAATGCTCAGGTAGGCCGTGGCATTTAAACGATGCCCAATTGGCACTAAGGGGCTAAAGTGTGCCAAGAAAACATCCCCCACGCCATTACACCACCACCAGCCTGCACAGTGGTAACAAGGCATGATGGATCCATGTTCTCATTCTGTTTACGCCAAATTCTGACTCTACCATCTGAATGTCTCAACAGAAATCGAGACTCATCAGACCAGGCAACATTTTTCCAGTCTTCAACTGTCCAATTTTGGTGAGCTCGTGCAAATTGTAGCCTCTTTTTACTATTTGTAGTGGAGATGAGTGGTACCCGGTGGGGTCTTCTGCTGTTGTAGCCCATCCGCCTCAAGGTTGTGCGTGTTGTGGCTTCACAAATGCTTTGCTGCATACCTCAGTAGTAACGAGTGGTTATTTCAGTCAAGGTTGCTCTTCTATCAGCTTGAATCAATCGGCCCATTCTCCTCTGACCACTAGCATCAACAAGGCATTTTCGCCCACAGGACTGCCGCATACTGGATGTTTTTCCCTTTTCACACCATTCTTTGTAAACCCTAGAAATGGTTGTGCGTGAAAATCCCAGTAACTGAGCAGATTGTGAAATTCTCAGATACCCGTCTGGCACCAACAACCATGCCAAGCTCAAAATTGCTTAAATCACCTTTCTTTCCCATTCTGACATTCAGTTTGGAGTTCAGGAGATTGTCTTGACCAGGACCACACCCCTAAATGCATTGAAGCAACTGCCATGTGATTGGTTGATTAGATAATTGCATTAATGAGAAATTGAACAGGTGTTCCTAATAATCCTTTAGGTGAGTGTATTTATATAATAAATAAATGTGTCTTCTTTGAAACACAATGTTAATCTGAAGTTAAACCTCCTCCTGGTAGGTTTAATTTAAGCCTCAGTTTAGTCCTGGAGTAGCTCTAGTCTTCCTCCAGGAAATCAGCTTATTAAACTCTGGACTAGACTAAGTCTAGGGCTATTTTAAACCATGAAAGAGAAAGCAGATTTCTGTTAATATGGTTTAAAGGGCCATTTTATTCCTGGACTAGGCTTAATCTCTGTCCGGGAAAGTGCCCCACTGAATTGTTAGTTCAATCATGACAACTCTCGGAGTGGAATTTATTCAACCAGCATTTATTGGCATGGGGTATGAAGTATACAAGGCTTGATTTTGGCGTGCAAGATCTGCTATGCTGCTGCTGTTGCTGCTGAGCAAATACAAATTGTTCAGTTTAGTCAAATAAAACAACAAGGAAAAGGCTGCTGCAAGAATGGTAGAACCCCCGTAGCAGATCTCTACAGGTGGCGCTGGGGAGGAGGAGGGATAACAGCGCTTCACATTGGGCAGCTTGTCGATCGCAGCTAGGGTACGATGTACATGGTTGCGTGGATATGGAATTACTTCTGATTGGCTGATGCCACAGCGTAGAAAGAACTGATCAGCGCTCGGTTAGAGTTTCATGACTGAACTTTGTATTAACAACTGAAACTTATTTAAACACATTGTTCATGACTCAGAAATATGCATTTCATCAGTTTTGAAAATAGTTTGTAAAAATACATTTTTTGAAGCTTTATGTCAATGACAAATATAACAACACCAGTTGGGAAACATGACAATAAAAGCGTATTTTCGTTAGTGTATTTGTCCATCCACAGCTGAAAATGTTCTAAAATCAATAGACAATATGCCTGTAGTTTTGATGTTAGTATTTACTTTTAATAAATACATTATTAAAAAAGAAAATGCATTGCTTTATTTTGCAGTAAAGTTGAAGTGTTTGACTAAGGTAAGAGTGTGTTTAGATCACTGTGTTAATTGTTTTGAGAGCAGTTACATTACTTTGGAGAAATGTCAAACTGATTAAGAAAAACTGTAAAATGAAAATGTTTCTGCTGGAGTGTATGTAGCAGATGTTTTGTTTTGTTCTGTGTTCTTCCAACCACATCCTGGGCTTCTCACACCGGAATGCCCTGCAGGTCTGCAAAATCTCAGGCATTCAGCGTGGGCACACAGTTTACAGGTTTATACTTCTGAAGTTTTTTAAAAGATTTTCCTTTAAATCACATGACTTTCAGAAGACTTCATGACTTTTTGGGCATTGGCTTCAGTATAAATAAGTGTTGTGATCTAGTTATTTGTCTTTAGTTTTCCAGGTTAGCTGAAGAAGGACGGACTGTTTAACAGACATCATATAGTAAGTAGATTCATTTTTAATGAATTGTGAACTGAAATATAAATTTTATTGAATATTATCTCAAAATGAATTATGTATGATCACTGTCAAGACATTCTTAAGGACTATTTATAGACATTAAATTTTATACACAATGAAGTATTCTGTTTAATAGTACAATGTATATTTGTATTGCTGTACATAAACTTTAATCAAATTAAATTTAGTGATGTTGATCTTAAGTAACCAGCTAGAAATGTTATTGTTCTAAGAATGTTTTGAGAACATTATGCTTTGTTCTGGTAATGTTTTCAGCAGCAAGTTTTATTTTTGTTGCCAGAATATTCTCTTAGAAAAGTAGGATAACATTATTTAAAAATACTGTAAAAATTTAGTGATATTTAGTTTAAAATTTAAATTATTTAGTTTAAAATTTAGTTTAGTGATAACACTGTTAGAACATTATCCCCTAACATTCTTATAAAGTTTTTAGAGGGAAGTTTCCCATCGGGCACTGGATGTGGACTCCAACGTCACCCATAGACGTCAAATTTTGATCAAAAATGAAAATCAGGTTGATCTAAACACAAAATTGTTTTGACGTCAAGCTTCAATGTCATTAAGCAACTCCAAAAACAGCATTACCAGCTTCACATTACAAACCACTTTTTTTCTTTTTTTATTCTGTCATGTGTGTATAAAAGTTATTTTTGAGATAAAAAGAGATTTACATGCCGATGTCGTTTGAAAGTAATAGTTTGGTTTGATGTCACCATTATGGAGAACAGTGTTTGAATTAGTTGAGTTTGACTGAACTTTTTAATCTTGTACTGTGTTTAAAATTGTTCCTAAACGTTCACTCGTTAATCCCTACATTACTCCACTAATATATTCCACTTGAAGGAGTGAGTGAAATTAATGAGTAGATTCAAACACTGTGTATTTGGTTTGCTGTCTGCGGAGTCTGTGGAGAGGCTTGTGGAAGCAGCTTCAACTTGAGCTTGGATATACCCTCCAGGATCTAATAGTGCCTGGAAGAGGAGTGCGATAGATGAGATGCCTAAATTATGTGGTGGAGTTGGGGAGGGATTTCGAAAGCAGCCTTAGTTTTTCTTTGGTTGCTATAACTGCTTATTATGGCAAGTACAGCAAGTACAGTTTTTATCCTCACATAGTGGTTTGATAATCTGACTTCACCCAGTTTCATCTATGAAATTAGTTTAACATTATTTTTTACAACAACTCTGTGATTCTGTAGCATTAGAATTAATAACATAGATTAGACTCTGGATGAGATCAGTTGATCAGACCATTATGATTATCATATATTTATCATCAACAAGTAGTCAACATCACCTGATCACAATTAGATTGGCTGTTCTTTACAAAACAAACAAAGTTATAGCAACCACATAAAAAATTTATATTTCAGTGTCAGGTCAAACTGTCCAACTAAAGCACACACTGATCTCCATAATGGTGACATCAAACCTAACTATTATTTTTCATAAAACATCAACATCTAAACCTCTTTTCATTCTCAACAAGAGCTTTTGTAAACTACAGAAATAAAGCCAATCTGGCTTAAGTGAAGCTAATAATGCAGTTTTTTGAGTTGCTTAATAATGTTGGAGCTTGATGTCAAACAAACGATGGTTTTTCACTTTAAGCCAAAATTTGAAGTCTAAACAACATTTAAGTCCACATCCAGCAGCCAATGGAAAACTTCCAGCTAAACACTTCATAAGAATGTTGGGGATAATGTTCTATCAATGTTATCACTAAACATTTTTAGAATGTTTTTAGAGATTATTTTCCTACCTTTTACCAGAACATTCTGGGAACAAAAATAAAACTTGCTGCTAAAAACATTCCCAGAACATTACAAATTTCTAGCTGGAGTATTCTTAAATTCTTTTTCAACTGAAAAATCTTGAATGTCATGGCATGTTCAGGGCCCCAAAATCCCCTCAAACCCCAGAGGGTTAAAGCGTTACTCTATGTATAAACAAAATATTTTTGGAAGCCTCCAATCAAGAGTAACGGTCATAATAAAATAGCAGACTGACTGAACTGCATAAATAGGCTCTTGTTTTACCTGAATTTAATTCTATAGACATAAATGATAATGCTGACATTCACACTCGCTTACATTTTATAAGAGAGATTTAACATACATAATAAACATACATATTTAAAGGGTGCAATTGGATCATTTAGGGTAAACGTCAAATTATGTGACTACGCATTACTTCACGGAGTGCTTACAAACTACTGGCTTCATTTTTTCAACATTAAAAAGTCCAGTTTTCTTGACGTTTCAGGAACGTTTTTATAAGTTATACTGTTCCTCAAACATTCTTTCAACTTAATTTTGATCTAAAATTCAACATTCTAGGAACGTTGATTTGTAACGTTCAAAGAACATGAAACTTTTCAGTTTCCTTAATGTTAGTAGAATGTTATTTAAAGGTTAGTATGATGTTCCAGAAACATTCTTTCGATCATTCAAGCACCTGCTGTGAATAAACACTGAAAGAAAGAGAAATAAAAATACAAACTACAACTTTCTTCAGCCACAGCCTTAGATGAACTGAAGATAAAAGACATTAAATCTCTGAAGATCTGATTAAACAACTCCACAAACAGCATTACCAGCTTCACTTATTACTAACCAAACTGACTTTATTTCTTTCACACATCTACAGAAGCTCTTACTGAGAATTAACAGAAGTTTAGATGTTTGGTTTGAGGTCACCATCATGGAGGTTGGTGGTTGCTTTAGTTGAGTTCTTGACCCCTGACTATTGTGGTGTTGATTCTTTATCAGCAACTGCAGATGTTTTCAGAAAATATTTCTGTATTAATAAAGAAGATCAACATGTCTGTTTTAATAACAGACAAACAACTGCATTAAAGTTCTTTGTAGTTTTCTTTACTTTTGTTATTGAAGTGTTATGAAAGAAATGTTCTTTTTTTAAAACTGAATTAATTTATTTTGGATTGTTCAAAGCAATTCAAAAAATGACACACTCAGACATCAGCACTACAGTTGTGACGTTCGCGAACGAACCGATTCTTTTGAACGGCTCATAAACATGAACGATGGAAGCCGAGTCGCGGCTGGGGGGGAGCCGTTCTTTCTGTCGTTCTTTTTTTCCTATGCGTGTTTCACACAGATGCACACAAATTAGCTCCTCCGCGAGACAGAACAGTTATAGGGGGAGGGGCGCACCCAGCGCAGGGGTGCTACTGCCTAACAGCATGATGATAGTTGTGCACGCATGCTTCACGTGAGTACTCCAGTGGAAAAAAGTAGGTATTGTATGAATAACATAAGTCAACGTAGCTTTACACATACACACACTTTGTACTTAAGGTAAATCCAAAATAGTGATGTCACTGTCTAAGCAGAGGGATGTTGTGCAACCCTATGGAATATAGTCTACACATGACAAATGAGGTAATAATCAATATTTCAGAATAATTCAAACTCAGATATTGGTGTGTGATATCTGAGTTTTAATTATTTGACTACAAATCTCACCTCATCATTCCTCCCAGTGATTATTTCCAGGATAAACTGAGATGCCCCCAAGCTGGCTTCTTAAAACTGACTAAATATTTAAAAAGAGCCAAAAGAGCCGTTCTTTTGAACGGCTCTTTGAAAGGAACGGATCGCCAAGATCAGAGTCTCCTCAAAGAGCCATAAATCCCATCACTAATCAGCACTCATACAAACCTCAACAATGGTGACAATAAAAAAAATTCAGCTGCATAATTTATTCATGCAGCAATGCATGCTGGGATCCATGAATGTGTTTTGTATGCTGGCATGAATCTTGTCACCATTGTTGTGTTTCATATGCCGAATGTTGATGTCTGTGACTGCATAAATGACAAAATGTTTCAGACAGAAAATTAATAATGACAGTGTTTCAAATGATTTTTCACTTTGGTTGAGTTTGATACTGGAATTTTTTTAGTCTGTAATTTCAGGAAAAAAGAGCCATTGATTAAACAACCTTAATCCAGTTTTTTTTTGGTCAGATACTAAAACAGACATGTTGACCTTCTTTATCAATGCAGAAATGTTTTCTAAAAAAAAAAAAAACCTGCATTTGCTGATACAGAATCCACTCTACAATAGACAGAGGTCAAGAGTTCAACTAAAGCAACCACCAACCTCCATGATGGTGACCTCAAACCAAACATCTAAACTTCTGTTAATTCTCAATAAGAGCTTCTGTAGACGTGTGACAGAAATAAAGTCAGTCTGGTTAGTAATAAGTGAAGCTGGTAATGCTGTTTGTGGAGTTGTTTAATCAGATCTTCAGAGATTTAATGTCTTTTATCTTCAGTTAATCTAAGACTGTGGCTGAAGAAAGTTAGTTTGTGTTCTTATTTCTCTTTCTTTCAGTGTTTGTTCACAGCAGGTGCTTGAATGATCGAAAGAATGTTTCTGGAACATCATACTAACCTTTAAATAACTTTAAGGAAACTGAAAAGTTTCATGTTCTTAGAACGTTACAAATCAACGTTCCTAGAATGTTGAATTTTAGATCAAAATTAAGTTGAAAGAACGTTTGAGGAACAGTATAACTTATAAAAACGTTCCGGAAACGTCAAGAAAACTGGACTTTTTAATGTTCCCAGAACCAACACTGAATATTTAGAGAACGTTCTTATAACAAAATTCTGTTAGCTGGGAACTTAGTGAATACTAATCACAAAAAAATGAGACTTATGTCTAAAGCAACTTTGAAATGTGAGGTTTTACATCGTGTAAGGCAAACCGAAACACAAATTCTGTGTTTATGTAATCTGTATGAAAAGAGACACATGTCAGACACCCGTGATACAGCTCATTATCCGCTAATGCGGCCACGCCCATACCCACGGAGTCAGTTCTATTCAGACGCATATTCTAACACCACCTGATCATCTTTAAACTTTGCTTGTCTGGTTGGTTTTAATGCAGTTAAAACTGCCCAAACAAAATCTAATATTAAATGATCAAGGGTCAAGAGCTCAACTAAAACAAACCCTGACCTCGATGATGGTAACTTAAAAATTGTGATTTTCTCCTTTGGTGATTCTGCTTGTTATCATCAGGTGTCTTCAATAATGGTCAATCATCACTCAATTAATCACTTATTTATCTCATTAACTCTGACACTGCTTCAATGGTACTTTAACTCAGAAGTGCGCAAACACATGCACACTAAGCAGTGTTATATAGCCCGGGCATTTTTCTGCATACTATTACATAAATCTTAACTATTTCATTTACATATGACTTACAAATATGAATCACATTAAGTTTATTTGTTTGTTTATGTAAAAACTATGCAATCCAAATGGATGGAAAATATGTATGTAATTCAATTACATAAAACCAGAGGTGGAAAGTCCAGGGGTCAGAAAGTAAAAGTTCTGCCATATTTTTATTCCACCCACTGAAGCATTAATGAGATAAATAAGTGATTAATTGAGTGATGATTGAGCATTATTGAAGACACCTGATGATAACAAGCAGAATCATCAAAGGAGAAAATCACAATTTTTAAGTTACCATCATCGAGGTCAGGGTTTGTTTTAGTTGAGCTCTTGACCATTGACTTTTTAATATTAGACTTTGTTTGGGCAGTTTTAGCTGCATTAAAATCAACCAGACAAGCAATGTTAAATGATGAACAGATGGTGTTGATTATGTTATCACAAAATCATTAATTGATCTGAATCATTGAGCTCATTTAGAGCTCAATCTCTGAGTTAGATTTACATTATGGATTACAACAGCACTGTGATTCCACAGCAGAAGATCACCTTTATCAATGCAATCTGAAGGATTTTTTAAAAGTTGTTCTGATCAAAAGAAAAAACTTTCTTTTAGGCACACACAGACATCAAGTATCAGCTTATGAATCTCAACGACGGTGACAAACAACATATTCTGATCAACAGATCAACTCTGAACATTAGAAAACAAGCTACTAAAAAGTCACAGAAAAACAGCAAAAAATAAAATAGTGAGAATAAAGAAAATTACTAAGACAATTCAGCTCATAATTTATTCATGCAGCAATGCATGATGGGAGCCGCGGATGAATTTTGATTGGTGGCTCCCAGAATGCATTGCAACATTCTTTTTGACAGTCACCATTGTTGAGATTCACAGACTGATTCTTGATGTCTGTGTCTTAAAATAAGAGTGTTTTGAAGCTTTAGAACAACTTTTGATAAAATCTTTGGATTATTTTGAAAAACTGGATCTTCTGCTGTAGAATCTCAGTGCTGCTGTAATCAATAATGTCAATCTAGCTCAGAGATTGAGCTCTAAATGAGTTAAGATCAAAAAATGATTATGTGAAAACATAACCAACTGCACCTGACCATCTTTTAACATTGCTTGTCTGGTTGGTTTTAATGCAGCTAAAACTGCCCAAACAAAATCTAATATTAAAAAATCAAGGGTCAAGAGCTCAGCTAAAACAAACCCTGACCTCGATGATGGTAACTTAAAAATGGTGATTTTCTCCTTTGGTGATTCTGCTTGTTATCATCAGGTGTCTTCAATAATGCTCAATCATCACTCAATTAATCACTTATTTATCTCATTAATGCTTCAGTGGGTGGAATAAAAATATGGCAGGACTTTTACTCTCTGACCCCTGGACTACCCACCTCTGCATAAAACTTAAGTTTAGCCTGAAATATTTTTTTGAGTGTATAGTGTTTACGGATCCACACTTTGAAAATCTACCGGAAATAGTAGACCATCCGGGGACTTTTGGCATACTCTTTTCAACATACTATGCTTTGGGACAAACTTATTTTAATCTCACATACTATTTAGGATGGATAGTATGGACATTGGAACGCAGGGTACATTAGTTCCTGGAATGTCACATGGCCTGTTCTTCTGTAGGAGGCATTTGTGGACTAAATGTGCATAGAGCGCCCTCCGGCTGCAAGTATGAATTGAAAACAGTATCCAGTGCTCATAGTGATGACAATAAATATTGAGTAAATATTATTGACATAAACATTAAAGAATCCATCAATATTTCTCCAAATGTGCATGCTTTTAAGCATATTAAGAAATTACGCTCAATATAAGATTTTAAGAGTCAAAATGTTATGCTCTTTAATGATGTATAGTTTGTCAACTGCACATTAACATTTAGGCTATAATATAACAAATATAATAGCCTATATGAAATGCCATAGAGGTAGGAATGTTCAGACGCTTTGCATCCCAGAAATACATTATATTTTAAAGTATATTAAAATAGAAAACCATTATTTGGTTAGAGACATAAGGCTTCTTTTTTTAAAAAATGCATCCAATATTTTGACTGGTACTGTAATTTAACATAGGCCTACACAAAATTTTCTTCACATGATGTGCAATAATACGTGCGTGCATGAGATCACAAAAATCTGAACTAAAACCACTGGCACTGAAACCACACCCACTCGCGAGAGCTGCAGCCTCAACTGACTTGTCTAATGAGTCAAACATACTGCATATAAAAAGAATCATGTTAGAGAGCTATACATTTTAGTAGAGTTAGTGTGGACTACCTACTTATTATAACACAAGCACACACGGCAACTTACACTCATTGGTGGGCACTGGGCACGTACTGCCGACTGTTGTCGAGTCGACAAATGACGGCACCACGAGACGGGAGGATGAAGGCCGGGACGGGAGAGACTCTGTCCGGCTCCATAGCATATCATCGGTTGTCGGTGGGACGGTAGGAAGGCCGAGGTGGGAGGGGGGCCGAGGTCTGTTCAGTCACATTCACCAAAAACAGCAGATTATCTGTGAATCCCAGCTGTCTGATGAAAGTTTGTAAAATTGTAGAACGATATCACTTTAGAGCAGGGGTCTCCAAACTCGGTCCATGAGGGCCATTGTCCTGCAGAGTTTAGCTCCAACCCCAATTAAACACACCTGAACCAGCTTATCAAGATTTAATTAGGCATGCAATGCCTAATCAAATGTATAGTATAATGCAATGTAAGTCGCTTTGGATAAAAGCGTCTGCCAAATGCATAAATGTAAATGTAAATGCATGCTAGAAACTTCCAGGCAGGTGTGTTGAGGCAAGTTGGAGCTAAACTTCATATAATCGTTTTAGGAAATTTAAATAAGGAGACCGAGCTGTATTGTATATAACAACCAAATAATATGCATTTGCGTGTGCAAAGTATAACTGTAATGACACTCGAGATTGAGCGAGTGAAACGCTAGGGGAGGCGCCACGCTCGGCCCGTTATCGACAGTTTTATAGTGTTAGGGGCGGGACAATGTTCTGGGGCTCCAGTGCGTCATCAGACCCCCATTTTAGCTCCGCCAAAAAAATCCTAAACAGAGACTTGGTGAAAAACTGTTTAACACTCTAACTTCACAATTAAGCATTACACAATTCACAGTCTTTGTAATGTGTTTCAGCAATACATTTGTAACATTTATAATGTGTTTAGAAAGAATTCTCAGAATTGACTTCATGTAACCGGTCCTGTGCTGACCGCCGTTACTATCATCTGCGTTGTGCGTAAGAAGACTCAGGACACTTCTACTGTGGTTCACCAAAAGGGATGTAATGACAGCCACGGCCACCATTAACTTCACTCCGTCTGTGGATTAATATTAATAAAGTTCATATCTCACTCTGGTGGGTGTTTCATGAAACAATCCTCTCCCCAGCATAACCAATGTGAACTCATTTTGTGTAACAGTTGAGAAAATAAACATTAACATTGAAACATTATAGTATTAACAAATTACAAGAATATAAAAGGACATAAAAAGACAATAAAGAGTGAAATACCTGTGGATTAATATGAATAAAGTTCATATCTTACTCTGGTGGGCAATTTCATGAGACAATCCTGTATGATATAACATTTGTTAGCTAATTGATGACTCCAAACCATGCGAATAATATATCATACGGCCCACACGATATAACTTCACATTCTCAATCCACTCGCGTATAAAACATACAACAGAACACTTTAAATAGTCTCAGTACCATTTACAATGAGATATTTAGTCGATTTATACACTTTGTAAACTTATTTCACTCATAAAATGAAGAGCTCTGAAAAACGCTTACCTCTCCCCAGCATAACCAATTGCTGCGTCCCAATTCGCCTACTTATACTACGTCCTAAAAGTATGTACTGTTTTTGTAAAGAAAAAGTTCATACTGTTGAGTGTGTAGCAGAAGAGTATGCAAGCTTTGGGACATACTCTTTAACAGACGTTCTGTCGCTTAGTTATGCAACCTGTAACAGTTTAAACTGCCCTATCTATCATCTTGTCACAGTTAAAGTCCTCCACATTGAATTCAATTTATTTTCCTACCGTTTCGGAGAGAAATGCAGTCGCACGTTTATCTGCCAGTCATGGGTCTTTCATGCAGAGAACTCTCCTTATCTATGCATAATGATGCATTTAAAAGTTAATGACCAAACCCATCGTTATAAAAGTTCACAATGCTGTTGCAGATGAAATATAATGTGGATAACAACCTTGTACAACATCAGGAAGATTAGACCCTTCCTATCAGAACATTCCACACAAATTCTTGTCCAAGCTCTTGTTCTATCCAGACTGGACTACTGTAATGCTCTCTTGGCTGGCCTTCCAGCATGCACTGTCAAGCCTCTACAACTGATCCAGAATGCTGCAGCAAGACTGGTCTTCAACGAACTGAAGAGAGCCCATGTCACACCTCTCTTCATCACTCTGCATTGGCTGCCAGTAGCTGCTCGCATCCAATTCAAGGCTCTGATGTTTGCCTACAGAACGACCGCTGGCTCTGCACCGCTATACCTTAACTCACTACTTCAGACTTACATGCCCTCCAGAAACTTGCGTTCTGCAAGTGAACGGCGCCTTGTGGTGCCATCACAAAGGGGAAAAAAATCTCTCTCACGGACCTTCTCCGGGTCTGTTCCTGGCTGGTGGAATGACCTGCCACGTTCTATCCGAGCAGCTGAGTCTCTTGCCATTTTCAAAAAAATGCTAAAGACATATCTTTTTCGTCAGCACTTGACCCAGTAATAGCAGCACTTACCTTGATTTCTATTCCTCTTCCATCTATTTGTGCATTTATAAAAAAAAAAAAAAAAATCCTTGCTACGAGCACTTTACTGACATAACTGTGACTTCACACAGCACTTACATACTGTTGTTCTCATGTTGATTTGATTGATTCTACTATAGAGTGGCACAGGGATGACGCATTTTTGTAGGCAAAACCCGGAAGCGAGTTAGCATTTTAGGACTTCCGGTTCCATTGCCCTAAAGTCTATGGGTTTTTTTAATGGGTTTTGCTAAAATCGCCTGAAATAAGGTTTGTGGTTAACAAAACCTCTAAATACTTTCACGTTTTGATCTATGACATAAAAAAACACCAGTTATAACCCACTTGTGATTTTTTAAAATATTACTGTGTCTTAAAATCGGCGGTTGCTAACAAATTGCTAAAATGGACTGCTTCCTTTGACGGGGACTTTAGACATCATCATTAGAAACGGGACATTTGGACAGCATTTCTCATGAAAAAGTGGATAAGTATACATACACAACACAGATCATAATCAGTGAGCATGTTTTTAAATAGAGTTGTTTTCTAAATAAAGTTTGAGGACGCTTGGTGGTGACGACGTTGATCCGCGACCATGGTGTGCTGTAGTCCGTTTATAGCCAACTGTTAGCCTTTTATATCTGACCACTTTATTTAGGCTTCAAAATCTATAAATGTTGTGTTAACTTGTAAAGATTATCTTGATAGACAAAATGTGTAAGTGTCATAACCTTTTGTTAAACACAGAGCTTATTTTCTGCGATTTTCCAAAAGTCTATGGGAAAAATGCATAGGCTTTCAGTCGAGGGAACCCGTGCACCGCTAACTTCCGGGTTGGCCTACAAAAACACGTCATCCCTGGGGCACTCTATTCTCATTTGCAAGTCGCTTTGGATAAAAGCATCTGCTAAATGACTAAATGTAAATAACATTTAATAAATAACTTTTCGTCAGGTTGGATACTGATTATTAATCATTCAAGCCCGTTTATCTTAACCGCTCTGCTTAACCGTCAGTCTCGCACATCCGTCATGTTTGTAGTTTTTTTAACACTTTTTATTCGTATTTGTAGTTCTAATCGAATCCTCGTCCACAGCGCAATGTGTTATGGGCAACATTAGCCGTTAGAGTGTGCACGGATCTGCACTTCGAATTCTAACCGGAAAAAGTAGACCATCCGGGTATCTTTGGAATACTCATTTCAACATACTACGATTTGGGACATACTAATTCTTATTTCGAATACTATTTAGGACGGATAGTATGCGAATTGGGATGCAGCAAATGTGAACTGGCGAGAGGCGCGCAGTCACTTGAAAATGGCGTCAGCAAAGCGCCAGAAGAAAATGTCAAATTAAAAGTCTCTAAATAGTGAACAGTAGAATCAACATATATTACTCAAAGAAAAACAGAAATATATAAATATAAAATATAATAGAAGGATTTTAGTGAAAAAGCAATGTGTTACATTCAAACTGTATTTACTTTTAACTCGTTACATTAACAGGGACTTTATTACTAAAGCTACATATCAAGCACATGGACAGAGATTTAGACTCTAAATGACATCAGGCCATCACATGGTGATTATATCATCATCAAATTATATTGTGACCAGGGGCCTGTACCATGATGCTGATCATCAACTTTCTTCGTCAACTCAGGCTTTGATCCTGAGTTTGTGGAGCGCGTGCACATTTTTGCATGATATCAGTGGCAAACAGCCAATCACATGCCTTGCAACAGAGAGAAACTGTGATTCACTTCTCGCGAGAGAGCCAGCGCGATTCAAAACTCTTTTGCTGAAGATTAAGAGATTGAAGAAAATGAAGAATTTAAACTCATTTACACTGAAGAAAATAAAATAAATTATCTTGCTCTTTCAGTGCAAGTGAAACTTGTGAAGTTAGTTTATTTAGTCGATAATATATAGTGATAGAGACATGTAAGGTCACATGTAGTCATATTTAAAGTTTATTTACAGCTTATTTATATTACATATGATCTGTATATAGTAATATTCATTGAAACTAAATAATAACTGTTAAACTAAAATCGCTTGTGTAATGGATTGATAATAATATCATTGAATTAATATATAAATCATATAGCTATAAATCAAAAAATTATTCTAAGTTTTTATCATTAAAGCCAGACAATTTCATCGTTAAATATTTAAATATTTGCTCACATCTGATTGGCCCAAATTCGGTTTGAGATCTCTGAACCAGAACATAACCTGCCCTGGAGCAGGTTAGCCTTGGAGCGTAAATTACTATGGTGATGAACACTGCTAAAATTCAAGTCACTTTCATGGTACCTAAAACCCAGGATTGGCGCAAACTAATCTGAAACTTACCTGACTAGCCAGCTTCATGGTACAGGCCCCAGATCCTATTTTCTCTGACCATAACAAATGTGCTTTACAAACACAAAGTTGGAGCAGTCAGAAAACGATTAATAATAAAAGGTAAAGAGTCAAGAGCCCAACTAAACGACTGACCTCTTTCATGGTGACTTGAAATGAAACATTCCATAAAACATTAATTAACACCTTTTTTCTCTCTTTCCTTCAATGATTCTGCTTATTATCATCAGGTGTCTCCACTAACTGTCAATCATCACTCAATCATCAATCAATTATCTCATTAACTTTAACACTGCTTCAGTGTTACTTTTTAACACCCGGGAAGATGGACTCATATGTACACTTTGTGTGCTAATTTAACACTGGGCATTTTACTGTGTAGAAAAACAATATTTTTTTGTGTAACATTTACTATGCCGCACAACCTTTTTTATACAATTTACCAAGCATATACACTGCGTTCCAAATTATTATGCAAGTGACATATCAGTAAGATTTCAGTACAATAAACATTCAGATTTTAGTTTTTCTAAGAAAATGTTTGTTTATTTATCCATCCACGTCTTTTTAGATAACTGGTATCAATCTCAGACAAAATAATTTGCCAGATCTATGGAAACCCTACTTAGAGGTTGTTCCACATTATTAAGCAAATCACAGTTCTCTTGCAATATGGGGAGTGTAGAAAGATGTTTCTGAAGATGAAAAGCATGAAATGGTGCAATGTTGTGCAAAAGGCATGAAAACAACTAATATTGTGTGAAACTGAATGGAGATTATTGAATTATCATAAGATTTGTGAGTGATTTAGAGCACAGCAGAACTCGGTCAGATAAAGGCTTATTAATGAAAGTTCCTGTCAAAAAAATTAATTGTATTAAAAGGGCAGCTATAAAAAAAGCCAGTGTTGAGCAGCAAACAGGTATTTGAAGCTGCTGGTGTCTCTGGAGTCTTGAGAACCTCACCATGCAGGCTGGCAGTTGTGCGTAAAGATGCATTTCAGCCACTCCAAACCAAACCTCACAAAGAGAAACATTTACAATGGGTTTAGAAATACATTTTCAAACAGTTTTATTGCTGTGGTGATTTTTAGCAGCATGGGATAATGCATAGAGCATTGTACAATAGTGCATTGTACTATGCACTATCCTCCTTTTTATACCATAGCTGAAAATGGCCAGTTATGAACTCCACATATCTTGCAAAAGTCATTTTAATACCCTCAGAGGCCCTATAGGGACCTTCCATCTCACGTCCCAATATTCCAGCCCAAATCATCACCCGCCAGCTCCTTGCTGACGTCGCAGTCTTGTTGGAACGTGGTGGCCATTCACCAACCATCCAGAAATCCATCCATTTAGACCATTCATTGTAGAACGGCATTAGTCAGTGAATAAAACTATTTAAAAATTAGTCTTCATGTATTTCTACACCCACTGTAAATGTTTCTCTTTGTGAGGTTTGGTTTGGAGTGGCTGAAATGTATCTTTACGCACAACTGCCAGCCTGCATGGAGGGCTTCTTGAGACACCAGCAGCTTCAAATACCTGTTTGCTGCTCAACACTGGCTTTTTTATAGCTGCCCTTTTAATACAATTAAGTTTTTTGACAGGAACTTTCATTAAGAAGCCTTTATCTGACCGAGTTCTGCTGTGCTCTAAATCATTCACAAATCTTATGATAATTCGATAATCTCCATTCAGTTTCACACAATATTAGTTGTTTTCATGCCTTTTGCACAACATTGCACCATTTCATGCTTTTCATCTTCAGAAAGATCTTTCTTCACTCCCCATATTGCATGAGAACTGTGACTTGCTTAATAATGTGGAACAAACTCTAAGTAGGGTTTCCATAGATCTGGCAAATTATTTTGTCTGATATTGATACCAGTTATCTAAAAAGACATGGATGGATAAATAAACAAACATTTTCTTAAAATCTGAATGTTTATTGTACTGAAATCTTACTGATATGTCACTTGCATAATAATTTGGAACGCAGTGTACAGACATCTTGAGTTCTTAAAATGTGTTTTCTGCTTTCTGTTACAGACAAAAAATGGCCAGTTTACGACCAGAATTGAACAATATCATGAAGCAAAGTGAAGAAATTGAGCATGGTACTTCTACTCGATACATTCTGAAACCAAAAATCAAATCTAATGATGAATCTGAATCATATAGGAAAATGATTTTTGGTGAGAGAAATAAAAACAAACCCCATAAAATCATTCTGATGGTGGGAGAAACAGGAACAGGAAAAACAACCCTACTCAATACGATGATCAACTACATGTTGGGTGTTCAGAGAGAAGACAAGGTTTGGTTTCAGATCTCAGATGATCAGAGTGACCGAACATCAGCTCACAGTCAGACCTCCAAGATCACTGTTTATGGGTTTTATCCACAAGAGAGTAAAACTGATCTAACAATCATCGACACTCCAGGATATGGAGACACTCGTGGAGCTGATATTGATAAGGAGATCGCTGAGAGTTTATTCAGCTTTAATAAATCTGAAGGGATCAATGAATTACATGCAGTGTGTCTGGTGATTAAAGCATCACAGAATCGACTCACTGACAGACAAATATACATATTTGATTCTGTTCAGTCTTTATTTGGAAGAGATATTATTGAAAACATTCTATTGCTCTTCACATACTCAAATGGAAGGACACCTAAAAATGCCCTGACGGCTGTTAAAGAGGCTAAAATCAAGTCTGCAGTGAATGACAAGAATCAGCCAGTGTTTTTCCTGTTTGACAACTGTCAGTCAGAAGCTGATGATGAAGATGATGATGAAGATAATGATGATCAATCATGGAATCTCAGTTTTAAAGAAATGGGAAAATTCTTCAAGTTTCTTGAAACAATAAAACCAAAATCCTTGGAGAAGACTCAAGATGTGTTGCAGAAACGGAAGCAGTTGGAGGCAAATATCTCCAATCTACAATCACGTGTTCACCTGACAGAACTAAAACGAAATGAGCTGAAACAAACTCAAGAAGCTCTGGAGCAGAACAGGGAACAAGCCCAACAAAACAAGAACTTTGAGTATGAGGTTGAAGTGCCCTACAAAGAAAGAGTTAATATTAATCCTGCTGTAGCCAGTGCGGCAGTGTGCTGCACCGTCTGTAAGGAGAACTGTCATTATCCAGGATGCTGGTGGTTCACTCGTCTCTCATGGTGTGAAGTGATGAAAAATAGTCGCTGTACAGTGTGCACAAATAGATGCGCTCTCAGCGAACATGTCAAAGAAGCAAAAATATATGTGACAAAGACAAAGAGAGTGAAGAAAACCTATGATGATTTGAAGCAGAAATATGATGAGAAAATTGGGAATGCTGAGTCTTTGGGGTCTTTGGTCAAGAAGCTGGAAAAAGAACTGCAAGAATTAGAGGAAGATAAAATAAAGCTGGTGAATGAATCTGTTGACTGTGTGGAAACTCTGCAGAAGATCGCACTCAACACTGATTCACTGATCACACTTCTGCATGCCGATTTTCTGATTGAGAAGCTGAAGGAAATAAATGAACCTGAAAAAGCCAAAAAACTGGAAGAGATGAAGAAAAAAGCAGGAGAAGAAAAAAAAGGAGCACTGGGATACTTCAAAAGTTTATTTAAAATGTAAACAAATCATTCCTCAGTTCCTCAAAAAAAAATCTGAATCTTTAAAAGGATCCTGAAAATGATTGTGCTACTTTTAATAACATGTCCTTTAAGTGATGTAAAGCTATAATCATTAGTTGTGATTACATAACATTTAAAATGTTTCTGTCATTACTCTTGCTTTGCTTTGGTGTATGTTTGGATAAAAACGATTAACTGATAATAATTACTGACAGTCTTTCTGGAAACTGACAGCAGCTAGATGTAAACAGTTTCTACAATAAGTTAGTCTAATATTGCTAAAGCAACAAATATCCAGAATATTATTATTTATCCTAAAAGTATAGTCATATGTAATCATGTTCACTGTTTAGAGCTGTTTAGAAACTGTTTAGACTATATTATTTAGTGACTATATGAGAAAATGTATTATCCAACTGGTAAAAACCATGTTTATTGAGACTATGCAGAGATTGTGAAATACTTTTTTCTTCACTTACATCAATAAATTCATTTAACAAGCAGTCTTGCTCTTGCATTTTATGTTTATCTTTGTTCATGAACCAGTATTACAGTTTTTGAGATA
>RJVU01016428.1:0-11356 GCA_003731715.1 Anabarilius grahami | reverse complement strand
AATTCACTGTAAAAAAAAAAAAAACTAATTAAATAAATAGATAAATAAATCATCATAAAAGCAGACATTATAAAATAAGAACAAAACAACAGAGAAACAACAGAAAGATGCATATACTAATATATAGAAGGTGCACAGTGTAATTTACACAGACATTAAACACCATCATGGTAACATAACATTTAAAAAATGCAATAAACATTAATTTAATAGCATTAGACATAAAAGCCTAATGTACATAATATCTGCTTTTCCACTGTCGGGCCGAACGGTTCTTAGTATGTGATTGGTCACTTGTCTGTTGCCTGGCTACCAGTTTCTCTGTAGATAGTTAAGTGTGTTATTTGAGTGAAGTAAACACAGCAAAATCCCCAGTGTTAAATGAACACCCAAAGTGTACATATGAGTCCATCTGATGTTAATAACCAGAATAATTCAAGGAAAAGAGAAAAAAGGTCTAGGTAATGCAATACTCTTAATGAGATAATCGATTGATGATTGAGTGATGATGGACAATTAGTGGAGACACCTGATAATAATAAGCAGAATCATTGAAGGAAAGAGAGAAAAAAGGTGTTAATTAATGTTTTATGGAATGTTTCATTTCAAGTCACCATGAAAGAGGTCAGCGTTTGCTTTAGTTGAGCTCTTGACTCTTTACCTTTTATTATTAATTTATCTCTGGCTACTCCAACTTTGTGTTTATAAAGCACATTTATAATGGTCAGAGAAAATATGATGATATAATCATCATTGGATGGCCTGATGTCGTTTAGAGTTTAAATCTCTGACTGTGTGCTTGATGTGTAGCTTTAGTATTAATGATTGTAGCTCTGTGATTTTACAGCTTGAGATACAACAGCAGTATGACTTTTTTTTTTTTTAAGAGTATTACATTACCTAGACCTTTTTTCTCTTTTCCTTGAATTATTCTGCTTATTATCATCAGGTGTCTCCACTAATTGTCAATCATCACTCAATCATCAATCAATTATCTCATTAACTTTAACACTGCTTCAGTGTTAAAAAGTATTAATACTTGTTAACAAAGTATTAATAATTTTTAAAAGAAATATCTGATTATTCTCCATGATGCAGTTTCTATTTAAATCTCATATCATCAGTAAGCCATCGCATTGAGTTTTGAACATCCTTGGTTTTGAAATGCATAGGCTTACTATGTTCTGTTTGTGTCAGGAAATCATGAAAATGGAGGGTCTTAATAAGTAATGGTCTTATTGTTTAGAATTAGATCAGACAGATCACTGCAGTAACACCAGTGAGAGGATTTAAGCCATTACCCAGCTAACAGAATTTTGTTATAAGAACGTTCTCTAAATATTCAGTGTTGTTCTGGGAATGTAAAAAAACTTCCAGTTTTCTTGACATTACAGGAACATTTGGTAACACTTTAGAATACTGTTTCTTACTTACTGCACAACTAATAAGGAATTACTGAAGAACTAATAGGTAATTCTATTCTTCACTACTGTTAACTACTAAGGAAGATGTGTTAACTAATGAGTATGTAATAGAATTTTATGATTTTGTTGAGTAACAGTTAGCTAATCAGTAACTAATGAATTCTGTCATACCTCCTGAAGAACTACTATTAATTATCTACTAATTAAGGTTCAAGAAAAATAACTATGAAGTAACTACTAATGAACAGTCAAACACAATTACATTGAGTTGTGGCCCTTTCTTATTTACTAATGTTATCAGTAGTAGTATTATGAAAATGCATTATTAATAAATACAATAAATTTTATAGAGGTTTTTGCCTGTGTGGTAAATAATTGTTTTGTGAGAATGTTCTGTAAGAAATCAACTTCGGAAAGGAACCCGACCCCCACTCTAAATGCCTTGCCATATAGCCAATTTACCTCAGATTAAGTTTTATATCTCATAGGGTTGCACAACATCCCTCTGCTTAGACAGTGACATCACTATTTTGGATTTACCTTAAGTACAAAGTGTGTGTATGTGTAAAGCTACGTTGACTTATGTTATTGATACAATACCTACTTTTTTCCACTGGAGTACTCACGTGAAGCATGCGTGCACAACTATCATCATGCTGTTAGGCAGTAGCACCCCTGCGCTGGGTGCGCCCCTCCCCCTATAACTGTTCTGTCTCGCGGAGGAGCTAATTTGTGTGCATCTGTGTGAAACACGCATAGGAAAAATAGAACGACAGAAAGAACGGCTCCCCCCCAGCCGCGACTCGGCTTCCATCGTTCATGTTTATGAGCCATTCAAAAGAATCGGTTCGTTCGCGAACGTCACAACTCTAATATATTCTTTACTATAAAGAAATAATATAACATCTGTATCACCAGTTAATACTGGATGCCACCAATGAATCTAACCATTTCACAATGAGAAAACAACCATTCTGACAGTGCTTCCCTAAACATTGCAAACCTAAATTGATCAACCTTAGTTCACAGCACTTTTGGGAATCACAACTCAAATCGTAGTTTCTCTGATCATATCAAATATACTATGCAAACACAAAGTTGGAACAGCCAGAGATAAATTAATATTAATAAATAGAGTCAAGAGCCCAACTAAAGGAAATGCTTTTCACCATCATGGTGACTTCAAACTAAACTTTCATTAAAACATTAACATCTAAACATCTGTTAATTCTCAATAAGAACTTTTGTTGATGTATGACAGAAATCAAATCAAACTGGTTAATAATAAGTGTAATAATGTTTAATGGCTGGAAGTCAGTTGTAGTTGTTGTGTCTCTCTCTTTTTCTCTTGTTGTTTCTTCAGTGATTCTGCTTATTATCATCAGGTGTCTCCACTAATTGTCAATCATCACTCAATCATCAATCAATTATCTCATTAACTTTAACACTGCTTCAGTGTTACTTTTTAACACCCGGCAAGATGGACTCATATGTACACTTTGGGTGTTCATTTAACACTGGGGTTTTTGCTGTGAGGGATTCAGCATTCCGGATGAAGGCAGGAATGATGAATGAAGCCCTTTATTTGTCACTAGACACAGGTACCAGCGAAATTGTCCATCAACCTGTCCATACATACATACATACAATATGACAAGGGGGTAGACAGAACAGGAAGACAGGGAATTTGGAAGAAATACAGCATAACATGAGGAAGGGGAGGAGAAAAAAAAACCACCCCAGACTATGCTCCTGAGGGGAGTACAGTGTGGGAACAGGAAAAAAACACCTCAGCAACATAAGCACATAATCAATACAACATAATACACGACTTGCAACAGGGGAGGGGGAGTGGGGGGATGGAGATAATCCAGCACAGGCAAACAGCCATCCGGTCCTGCAGCTAGAAAGCGCTGGTCACAGACCCGTTTGCCAGACTGGCGGTACAAAAGCGGCGAAGGCGAGGGATTAGGGGTTGGGTTGGTGAATGCATATCAATATATATGTGAGTATGTGTGCGTGTATGTAAAAGTTCTTGTCTGTGTAGGCCTGTAGAGTCGCTACTCCTGGCATCAAATCTAGGTGCCTCAGTCCGCAGGATTGTTAAAGCGATACACAGCAAGTTGCCATGGAGACAACCTTGATCAGGTCCCAGACATAGTCAACAATCAACTTGTTGTCTGTGGGATTGGGGGAAGGAACACAAGAGCGTCTCACTTCAGTGCTCTTCCGGGGGAGTTGTTGTTCCAACAGCGGCCTTGGCTGAGGCCAGTGCTGGTTGATGGGAGCCGAAAGCAGATAAGATTGGGATTGTTTTGTCTTGGGGCGAATAGCCGCATTCAATTTGCACAGCTACTCTCTTAGTCCATTCTGGTCTCCGAATCGGTCCAATTGCCTTTGCAAAGCCGTGAGCTTCTCCATGATGTTATCCATATTGCGGTTAATAGTCCCAGTCTCAGTGCTGACCGCTCTGCCCACTGCTTCAATCATGACGGGCAGCCTTGTGAGGTTTTGAACAGCTGTTACCGTTTTCTGATTATCTCGATAAACCAGGGCAAAGCCTAATTCAATCAGCAGAAGACCTGTTATCATGGTTCCGAATAGGTAGATATCTTCAATGTCCTCCACGGAAAGGGCCGCCAGACACACGACCCGCCACCTCTCCCACGCGTCCATCGTGTAGCCAGCTGCGAACGTTCTGGCAGGGCAGTCAGGTTCCCCCGAACCCAAGCTTCTCGTCGAGAAGATGGTATCAATTGCGTTGAGAGACCAGTTGATCAAATCCATGATTTTTAGATGTTTGGAGAGCAGTGCAGAGAGAGTCTCTCAGAGTAAGACAATAGACGAGACAAGAGCAAAGCAGGGAAGGTTAGGGAGAGGAGAGGGATAAAAAATGCGACCGCCTTCTATGAGAGCCAAACGAGAAGGAAGATCGTTCCACCAGCAAGGAACAGTTCAACGAGAATGTTCTGCAAAGAAACTCTGAACTCTGATGATTTATGGACTGTGTAGACTTTTTGTTTGTTTGTTTGTTTTAATAACAGTTTTTTTTTGCTTTTAGGCACTATTAATTTTATATAATATAGTAGAGATCATTTTTGAATGACATTTTTGCAGTTTTGGTCATGGAGTTATTGTTTGTTATTCTACAACAGATATACAGTAAAAGGTTATTGCCAATACACAACCACAAAGTTAAAGTTTCAGAACATGTAAGAATTAAAATGAAGGCACAATATTTATAATGAGTCTGTTCTGAGTTTTCAAAAGGAAAGGAATTCAGTTGTTCTACAAATGCCATCAAACAGCAGATTTTCCTATAAATCACGTGACCATGAGGGTGTTTCCCTCAGTATAAATACATCTGTTGATCTGTTTACCTGCAAGAGTTTAAAGTCATCTGGAACAAGAAGGATCCTAAAAACAGTAAGTAGATTAATTTAACTTCATTATGATTGCTGTGAAGACCCACCAATATAAAGTAGGCCTAATGAAAGACAACAAGAGGACAGGATCAGCACCGATGCCATTTCATCTTTTTATATCAGTTTCATTTCAGTTAACATCAACATTAAATCAGTTTTAATACCGGTGGGTGTTTGAAATGACATGCGATTGCGATCCGATGTGGATCATCACAGATTGAGGCTTAAATATATTTATAGTTTGGCTAATTCTACTTTATTCTTAAACATTATTCTTTAAAAATACCTGAGATTGCTTGATGAACACAGACAGATCATGCATTGACATAATCGTATTTATTTGGATTCATGTTTCATTTGTCAGTGTGTCTTTGTTTATTTTGGACTTCCTCATAGTTTGCACATCTGCAGATTTCATAGGCGTGACTGAATAATAACGTGTGTTTTCTTTATAGCAAATAATGATAAATCCAGTTTGCGCTGAATATATCGGTCCTTAATGGAAACGCAAGTCACGACCAGTAGACTTTCCCAATAAGCAAAGTTATGTACTGAATACGTCTTTTCAACGTCTTTGTCACAAAAGTCACGTTGAAGAGACGTCTACTGGGGAGACAGAATTAATCTTATTACGTCTTTTTTTGATGTCTTCTGAATGTCGCCATTGTTGTGAATCATATGCAAAATCTTGATGTCTGTGAGTGACTTCATGGTACACCTGCTCTAAACATCTTGTGCACATGAATTTTTTTATTCACCTTCAGTATGTGTGTTCATTTTAGCGTTACTTATGCTAATCATAGGCGTAATTTGCGGATGGGATATGTCTCCACCACTCCATGTTGTCCCCACCACTTTTTGAAACATCTCGTGGCATGGATATGCTAATACAAAAGAAACTTCTACAGATGATTATCAATTAATTATTTTGTTTTAAATAACTGGAGATCTGTCGCTGGGATGTGTTGTGTTTGAAATCACGCTGAATGCTCGTTGTCGCTGTTATCAGTGGCGCAACAGTGTTCTCTTGGCACTCATGTACGGTGGCCGAGAGAGCTCAACGCGCTGCAAATGAAGAAAACACATGCAAATAAAGAAAACATCTTCATCAGTTTGACAACACATGCGCTGCAAATTCCACAACCCTTACAAATAGACAAACGCGCTGCAATTAGGACTGCTCATAATGCAGATCAGAATGTTAACAAACAAAACGAAAAAACTCACCTTTCAGGTGCACACCACCTAAGAGAAAACATGAACAATCCCGGCCAGCGGTCCCAGACAGGTACGTCAATGTGTTCCCTATAACATTTTCGTTGTGGTCTGTGCCAGTCTCAGCACCAGGACAAACGATTTGGGGGATATTATTTTGCGTTAAAATATTATTAATAAATGATTAATAATAAATAATATATATATTTTAATAATTTACTTGATTTTATGTCTTAAATCCCAGTCAATTATTCACTGCAGAAAGTGAAAGTAAAAACTCAGCGATGAGAGCTCTACTTCAATATGTTCTGATAACACTATTTAACCTTAATTTATTTTTTTATATTTCTCTTGTGGCCCATACGTATTGAAAAAAAATGAGAAGAGATATAGGTGTTACTTTTTTTTTTTTAAGAAACACCTTTATTTCTTCTCATTTTTTTTCAACTGATGAACACTTCGGNNNNTGTTTGGTTTTTTTTTTTTATTAAGAACTTGTAAACAGTACAAAAAAACTGGCATTAACCACAAAGCTCCAAAGATAAATGGAAGAAGGAAAGGAGAAAAAAAAAAAGGCATTCACAAGACGCCAAATACAGAATATGTAAAATATAACATTATGTAAAATATTAACAATATGTAACATTAGATATTACCTTTTACATTTTTCAAAAGTTTAAGAGACTTCATTAAAAGAATTACCTTAGGAGAAAACCTTAGGAGGAGATTTGGACAATCGAGATTTGTGAAAAAAGAACTTACCATTCAGGATAATGAAGTTTACAAAATTGTCAATATTTTTCAATGTCCTGGTGCTGAGACTGGCACAGACCACAACGAAAATGTTATAGGGAACACATTGACGTACCTGTCTGGGACCGCTGGCCGGGATTGTTCATGTTTTCTCTTAGGTGGTGTGCACCTGAAAGGTGAGTTTTTTCGTTTTGTTTGTTAACATTCTGATCTGCATTATGAGCAGTCCTAATTGCAGCGCGTTTGTCTGTTTGTAAGGGTTGTGGGCTTTTGCAGCGCGTTTCACTATTTGTAAGTGTTGTGGAATTTGCAGTGCATGTGTTGTCAAACTGATGAAGATGTTTTCTTTATTTGCAGCGCGTTTCACTATTTATTATGTTTTATTAACGCAGTTCGGGAGGAGCAAGTCAAATAAGCTACCCAATCATTACATCATCTTAATCATTACGTCATCTCAACCAGCTGTTAACAATCTGTAATCAACGTATCTATCCAATTGGCATGAGTTCAGGCCTGTATATAATCACAGTCAAACTCACCCTAGGATCCTCGACAGTCTCCAGAATAGGTTCGCCTAAAAAATGTCAGAAATCGAGCTCTTCCCGTTCGACGATGAGTCCTTATATTCTCAGACTCTTTCGCCGAATCCCGCCATCCCAAGGAGCAGCCATACACCGCCAGGTGACGTCGCTGAGTCTCCGACTCCATTGCGTGGCCGCCAGCCAATCCGCTCCACTAACCACAGTCCAAGGCGGCTAGATCAGCCCTCTCCTCCACCGGTGAGACACACACCTTCTTCCTCATCATCGTCATCATCATCATCCTCCTACTCTATGGCTCAACCGACCATTCCTGCAATCGAGAAATGGACAGTGCTGGGATTAAGGCAAGCCCTGATCAGCGCGGATGTCCATTTCTCGAGACGGTTGAATAAACCAGAGTTATACAAATTATATTCAAACCTGCAGTCAACTTGCGCTCCCTTTAAACCCCCATCTCCCTCTAAGAAAACGACTACAAGCAGCAAAGGTAAAAAACCACGTACCTCCCAAACTCAGTCCTCTACAGCAAGACCAGTACAACGCCGTTCGTCAGGTAGGGGCAGCGGGCCTTCAGCGAGCCTGGGCCGGGCCCCAGATTCCTCCGCTGCTAGGCCACACCCTCCTCCTTCTTCTCAGCCTCTTTCCGCGGGTTTCTCCAGCGGTCGTCTTCCCCCTAGCAAACTGTACTGTTCACTGTCTCGAATTCTCCTCAACGTTCGTGGCCTGCGGCTCCTGACGTGAGGTTGCCTCCACCAGAATCACAGGCCCGAACAACTTTTCCTTCTCCTTCCCCTCTGGCTAATCCTTTTCCCCAGCTGTGGCCTACAGCAGCCCCTAGCGTGAGGATGCCTCCGTTAGCGGTGCAGGCCCAGCCGCTTTTGTCTCCTCCTCCCTCAGCCTTCTCTCTCCTTCCCTGTCACTTCCCAAGCTCCAGGTGCCGTCTCAAGCGCGAGGCTGCCTCCGTTTCCAATGTCGGCCCCGGATTTTCTCCCTCAAAACATTCCCCCTCAGGCAAAATCACAATTTTCTTTGTTTACAGCTACACAGATGCCCATACCTCCAAACGCCATCGCTTTGGAACCGCCCCCTGTCGCCGGCAACATCAGAGCGCAGATTCTATCAGGTGCGGACATCGATCTATCATCACTCCTTTCCCTGCTTCCCCCTTCTGATTCTAATCGCCAGATTGATTGTGGTGACTTTTCAGTCACGTTAAAAAATCCAAATAATTCCTCATCCCGAATCCTTTCATTTTCTGAATTCTGCATCGCATTCAGTAGATTCACCGAAATCATCTGTGCTGTTTTCCCCCATAGGAGACGCGAGCTGAATGACTATCTCGCGATAGTGGCAGAGCTCGCGTTATCCTTTGGGGGATCTCATTTTTACACTTACCACAAGCTGTTTTCAGCAAAATGCGCCATTCGTATCGCCCAGTGGAACCAGTGCCCCTACTGGGGCGCGCTGGACACGGATCTCCACAATAAAATCTTCCTGGGCGTTCGAAATATTTCCTGCGCAGTCTGTAGGTCGCTCGCCCATTCCACCATGACTTGTCCCCAAGTAAATCCCTCAATTCCTCCTATCCCAGTCCCTAACCAAGAGAAATCTACGAGTTACGTTCCACGGCCAGCTACAAACTTCGACTCATTCGGAAGAGGCTCAGCTTTTTCCTCTAGACGTCAGGTCTGCAACCACTTTAATACAGGCGGCTGCCTAAGAAATCGCTGTCGTTTTTTGCATATCTGCAATTACTGCGGCGGCGCCCACGCTCGCACTGTATGCCCTGTACATAAATCTACCAATAAAAATTCTAAAAATTACTTGTCGACTCCTGTGAATATTTTACGTTTGTCATCCGAATTGTCTCAGCACCCCGATCCCGAATTTACCAAATATTTGCTGTCTGGTCTCGAACATGGTTTTGAACCAGGTCTAGAAAGCATTCCATCACAAAATATTATTTGTGATAATCTTCAATCTGCTCTTACAGAGCCCGAAACAGTGGACGAATTGATCAATAAGGAAGTTAATTCAGGCTTCATGATCGGACCTTTCGATATTCCTCCTTTCGAACACTTTCGCATCAGCCCTATTGGAGGGGCTACAAGGAAATTCTCCGGTAAAAAAACGCTTAATAATCGACCTCTCAGCCCCGCACAATTCTCCGTTTCCGAGCATAAACAGCCTCATCCCACTCGAAGAATTTTCTCTTCAGTACCATGACATCGACCAAGCAATATTATTAATCAATAACGCCGGTCGTGGCGCTTGGCTCGCCAAAGTCGACATTACTTCAGCATTTAAAGTGATAGCCATCCACCCAGACTCCTGGCATTTATTTGGCGTCCGTTGGCATGAAAAATATTACTTCGCCGTCCGCCTAACTTTCGGCTGCAAAAGCAGCCCTAAGATTTTTGACATGCTGTCTGAAGCAATTTGCTGGATTCTTTCCAACAACTACGCAATTCCTTACCTTATTCACCTGCTCGACGACTTCTTAATAATTTCGCCTCCTGATGCCATCCCAGCAGCGCATCTCACTACAGTCCAAAAGGTTTTTTCCGAGCTGGGTGTTCCGATCACCCATGACAAAACCAGTGGCCCAGCCACGTCCATTGAATTCCTGGGCATCAATCTGGACACCGTCAAATTCCAGGCCTCTCTACCGAAAGAGAAAATCGACAGAATAATTCTGGTCTCTTCCACGGTGCTAGACAGCTCAAGTTGCTCAAAGCGCGAACTTCTGTCTCTGCTCGGCCACCTAAACTTCGCTATGCGCATAATCCCGCAAGGCCGCCCTTTCATCTCGCATTTCCTCTCCCTCACATCCTCCGTCGTTGCATTAGAAGACCAAATCTCCCTAACTGATCCATGCCGTGACGAACTAAAATTATGGATAACCTTCCTTAAACAATGGAACGGATTATCTTTTTTCTATAATACGTTGGTGTCCCTCCCAACCGATATTCAGCTTTACACCGACGCAGCTCCCTCCATTGGCTTCGGCGGATTTTATCAAGGCCGTTGGTTCGCATCTACTTGGCCACCTCAGCTCTTAAACGCGACGCATTTCCCAGCCTCTTCAGCGTTGTTTGAACTTTATCCTCTCGTCGTCGCAGCTTTTCTATGGGGGAAAAAATGGTCCAAAAACAACTTAATCGTCTACTGCGACAATAAAGCAACTGTGCATTGCATTAATAAAACCCGCTCGCATGCACCTGCCATGATGCCACTCCTAAGACGCCTTATTTGGATAGCAGCTTGCGATCAATTCATTATAACAGCTAAGCATGTACCCGGGTCAAAAAACGAAATTGCTGACTCTCACGCTTTGCTTTCCAGAAATTCAGACAGCTGGCTCCAGAAGCGGACCCCAACCCGACGCCAGTACCTCACTATTCAGAATTAATCTTCCCATAAACCACACTCTGAGACCACTGCTTGACGCTTCTCTCAATTCAATCTTTCAAGCGTTTTCCCCCCGGACCCTCCAATCATATTTAACAGCTTGGAGATGTTTTAAAACTTTCCATCTAATTTTTAACTTACCGTTCCCAGATTTCTCTCTGCTCACCATTACGTCCTTCATCTCTTACCTCAACACAGCCAAGAACCTCCAGGTTGGTTCCATTAAAGGCTATTTAAGTGGAATCCAGTTTTTTCACAAATTAATTTTCGGCTCACCCTCCTCTGGAATAACAAACTCGCAGACATCACTGCTTATTAAAGGCATCCAAAAAACCCATCCTACCCGCCCAGATGTTAGACAACCTCTAACATTAGACTTACTCACCAGATGCATCCGTACTCTCCGTCTAGGATATCATTCTATTAACACCGCTCGCACTCTGGATGCCATGTTCATTTTGGCTTTTTTTGGTTTTCTCAGATGCTCTGAACTGGCCATTACCTCCAATTTTAATCCTAAAATTCATCCCACCATTTCAGATGTAGCGTCTGCAATCGATCAGAATTTAGCGGGCGCACCATTAAA
>RJVU01016403.1:13539-148687 GCA_003731715.1 Anabarilius grahami | reverse complement strand
CGACCTCGACACCTCGGTGTGGAGGTCGGGAAAGAACGGCAGTCCCCGACGCTGAGGCAATGACCTTGCTGGAAGGAAGCGTTCGTCCAGTTTACTCTTTATTTTTGGAACGCTTTCCTCCATGGGCCAGCTTATGTTTAGTTTTTCTACTGCCCGGGCCATTACCTCAGCAAGCTCCTCATGGGCTGGAGATGAGGATGACGGTCCCTCATCTCCACCCTCGATACCTTCAATATCAACCTCCTCGGAGGAAGATACATTCAGTATCGGTGCCTCTCTTCGGGGGGAAGAAACCGCAGCGCGTGCTTCCGCCACCAAAGGAGAGACACTGGATCTAGCAGGTAAGGGGAGCGATAAGGCAAAGCCCGTCTCTCCCCCCTCTGTTAGATCCATTTGTGAACCCCACGAGTGCAGTCTACGCTGTGCCTCGGCAGCAGCGGGACCAGACCCGCGGGGAACACTCGCCGCGGCGCCCTCCTCGAAGAGCGCCCGGCGTGAGCGAAGTGCCCTGAGAGTGAGCCTCTCACAGTGGACACAGACAGCCCCCTCGAGAGCTGCCTGTGCGTGCTCAACCCCCAGGCACTTCACACACATCTCATGTGTGTCCCCTGCCACGATGAATCGCGGACAGGGAGGCACACACTTCGTGAAACGTTCCGTCATTTTTTTGCTTTGCAAGACAAACAACAATAAATAGAACAGACAAGATACAGGTAGCGCTTACGGAAGACAACAGAAGCTAGCGTTCTCTGTTTCCGGGCGTGCTTTATAGTCCGCGACGTCGCCCGCCTATGATGTCACGTTCTCTCTCATTGGTTGGATACAGTGGTGCTTCACGAACACAAAAATACAGAGGATTCCCATCACGTCAACTGACGTAGCGTCTATAGTTCCCACGAAAGGGAACTATATTTTATGCAAGCTTTTTTCAAGGTAAATGTAGGTGTGACACTTGGAGACTCCATAAAGACACCAAATAACCAAATGATATAAGGAGACCATAAAATTCATACATTTATGCACACAAAAGCANNNNCCCCCCCCCCCCGCTCCAAAACAATAAAATAAAATACAGAAAAAAACTTTTCAGAAATCATAGTGTATATAATGTACAGTGCAACAGAAAAGAGCTTGTTTACATTTTAGATAAGACAAGTTGCAATACAAGCAGGACCACATGGAGATGCCAAAAAAACACTAAACCAACCGCCTTGACCTGACTGCATATACCTACTACCAAATGTTGGAGTAACACATTACAAGTAATGCGAGTTACGTAATTAGATTACTTTTCCAAGTAGCTAAAAAAGTAATGCATTACTTTTAAATTTACAACACAATCAGAGTTATTATTGGAGTTACTTTTTCAAATAAATAACGCAAGTTACTTTGATTTCCCATTTAATGACTGACAGCTTTCCTGTCCGCATGTTGAGAGAAATCATGAACTCATTTGGGTTTAATTTTTTGTTGTTATTGTTGAAGAGAGCTAAACTTTCTTGTCTGAGCTGCGCCCTCTACTGTACAGGTGTAAATATGCATTTCCTTCAGCCTGAGGCTTATTCATTTTACTTATGGTGTGAAAGGGCCTTCACATTTGCCAAAATTAGGATAACTTTTTTGTTATTAAAAAACAAACAAGCAAGCCCAGCCCAGGTGAGAAAAAGTAACGCAAAAGTAACGTAACGTGTTACTTTCCATAAAAAGTAACTAAGTACCGTAATGCATTACTTTTACATTTACATTTACATTTATGCATTTGGCAGATGCTTTTATCCAAAGCGACTTATATTGCATTATACTATACATTTGTATCGGAGTATGTGCAATCCCTGGGAATCGAACCCATGACCTTGGGATTGCTAGTGCCATGCTCTTACCACTGAGCTACAGGAAAGCCTTTTAAAAGTAACTTTCCCCAACACTGCCTACTACAGTACACGGATCCATTTAGAATTACTAAACACAGCAACATACACATGACAAATCCAAACATTATCCTGAATGTATGTGGAAATAATGTGAATGTACTGAAATGCGTCTGTGCATAAATACAATGTGCGATCAGTGCATAAGCCTGGTTTTCTTTACATTGGCTCTGTTTTGGACTGATTGTTTGAATGAATTTGCTGACTGGATCATTGGATCATATATATTTCAATTAGTATTTAATTTTTTGACATTTTTTTTTTTCATTTCAGGGGGAAAATATATATAGTGATGAAGGCAGACATGTTAAAACAAAAAAAACATCAATGTCAATACAAACATCAATGTCAATAGGCAACCAATCATGTATGCCACTGGTCATGGAAATAAAACACAAGTTATTTAGATGTTTTGTATTTTCCTAATTTTTAACAGCAACAATGTACAAAAGAACAAGGGGAGCTGTTACGTATATATATCAAAAGCATTACTTTACAGACCACTTATGTTTCAAGAAAAGTCTGGGAGAATTGGTTTTATTTAATCAGTCCGTTTTCTCCAAACTGAAAAAAAAAAAAAATCTTCTATCTGGGTAAGAGGAAAAAGGAAAGCTTTTCTATTACATATATTATGTAATATGTCAATCCAGTCTTCAGCTGTAGGTGGCTCTGGTTTTAACTATTTCGTTGTAATTACTTTTTTTACTGGCTGCAAGAATAATTACATCAGTTTGTTATCTTTGTTACTTCACACATCAAAAGTTCACAATTAAAAGGAATCACCACCTCCCATGATTATAATACATATATATATATATATATAGCCTATTTAAAATTTATTTAACAAAATAATATTTATTCACTATATAAATACAACACCCATGTATTTCCACTACTGGTCTCGGGCACTTCAGAAGAAAAGATACTTCCAAATTCATAAAACTATGAGGGAAATAAAAGAATTGTTAAGATTTATCTAACTGAACTGTAAAAATAGACTTCCTCCAGTTCTCTCTGCGTCTCCCACACACTTACCCGCCAGCCTCTGCAGTTTATCCTGGGCATCCTTTAGCAGCTCCTTCGCTTCTTCTCTCAGGCGCTCTGCTTTCTGCTTGGCGTCCTGCATTGTCTTCACCTTATTGTCCATCAGACCCTGAACAGTACGGTACTTATCGGACAGCTCGCCATCCAGGATCTAAAACATATGATGATAAAGTCACTAAATTCTGGTAAACGAAACACACTATGACAAACAGAAGACTGTCACACACCTCTTTAGCTTCATTGGCCTTTTCCCGGGCCATGGTGGCAGTCTCCTCTGCCCGTGCTGCATCCAGGCTATTGTTGGCACGTTTGGTCTTTAAGGCCTCTATTTGGCGTCCCAGATCTCCCAGCCTGTCCATGGCATCATTAAGATCTCTCTCACGAGCTGTGGTCTCTGACTGGATCTTTAGAAAGATTGCAAGAATACTTGTGATCAATTTATAACCATAAAAATTCAAGCTAACCCAAATTAAGTTTGTTTTACCTGTACCAGCTGGTTCTGAGTTAAGCCAATATCATTTCTAGCTTTCTGAATGGCCTTCTCTGCAGCTGCCTGGGCCCTGGTGGCATCGTTCAGGGCCTTTTTCACACTCTCGGCTGTGCTCTTCACTCCCTCTGCCTTATTCCTATAGTGAAAGAATATGGATTGTATTCACATTTACATAGTGATGTACTAAAACAATGCACAAATAAAGATAATACAACCAAATGTGCAGATAGTCACCTGGCTTTCTTGGCATTCAGCAGCAGCTGTTCTGCTTTGCGGACGTCATTCTGGGTCTGCTCAAGAATGGCGTCTACATTGGACAGACTCTTGACACGGTCTTTAATCTCATCTGCGAGGTGTCGAATCTGCTTGGGAGAAGCAGGGATAGATAGTTCCAACACCCGATTGGCCACTGCCTCAATGCTGTCAGGATCTGCCCCCTCCTCTGCAAATATTCAACATGACATGTAAACAGTGACCAAAGCATGAACATTAAAGGGGTTTCAGAGAAGTATAATAGAATATAATATAAAACAGTTAGTTCCTGTTCTTGATTCTGATTGGTCAATAGCTGCGTTTTATTCACGATAAAACACGGCTATGACCGCTTCCCCCAACAGTTCTGTGTATCACTACACCTTTAGCACCCACCCTTAGCAATGTAAACTGTTTGTTCTCAGTTGATATTGTTCATTGAAGCTTACTGTATTATGTAGAAGAGTGTTGTGAGAAAGAAACTGTAGCAAATTNTAAGTACCCTGTATCTGTAACAGGACACCTAGTTCTGTCAGCGTGTTAGCTACATTTGGGATGTTGGTTGCAGTTTTAGGGGGATGGGTTCACAGAACTTTGATAGTGGGAGTGAGTTTATGGGTAATTCATTAAATACAATGAATAATTGTGTGGCTGATTGATCCAGACGCTACAAAACCGAGTGAGCGAGTTTATTACCTGCATTCAGATTTAGCTTTTTCCTCAAGGTTAGTCCATTGTTCATAATAAAAAATATGTTTAAATGTCCGATGTATTATCTTGTGCTTTTAACAGTTAAGGGGTTTTCCCGTGACTGACAGCGCTAGTCAAAGCATTTGTCAGTTGCGTCTTGCTCCGTGTTCACAATAATTTAGTCTTTTCATTAAAAAAGTCTTTGCTACTGACTGACACACTCATAAAGTCTTTGCCGCCATCTAATGGCATAATAATGTAACTTCTGTTGCTGTTCACGGTCAGGGACTCTTTTTTCCGGTGGAAGGAAGGCTTTAGTGAAAGTTTACTTTATGAAAGTTGCATTGATACATATTTTCTGGCTTTAATATTTGTATTGTGTGGTAACCATTTTATAAAAGCAATAAGGTACTAAAGGCTAGTGCTGTATCGTGAATAAGTCACGGCTGAAGGGGTTGCAGGCACTCCGATTTACATCGTGCCTAACAACGCCCTTCAGCCGTGACTTATTCACGATACAGCACAGCCTCTCGTACCTTATTGCTTACATATAATATAATATAATATAAAAACTCACGCATAAGAAATTCACGAGTTTGTTTGAGGAGGTCCCTCAGGTCGTTGTTAGAATGATCCACCTTGTCCTTGGTATCACTAGCTTTTTCCAAAGCTGCCTGGGCTCTATCCTTAGCTTCCTGAGCCTTGGCCTTAGCATCTGCCACCTTAATAAGACCATCAGACAACATAAGATGAAGAGAAAAGACTGAGCACGTTCTGGAGAATGTTAATAAACGGAATTGTCAGCACTGAAAACGCTCTAATCATGCTAGTCATTGGTCACAGTGTCTCTACCTGCTTAAAAAGCTCTTCCACCACACCCATAGCTTTATCCAACTCTTTTTCTGCATGCTTGGATCTATCCAGGGCATTGTTGGCCACTGCAACAGCTCCATTGCAATTCAGACCTCCACAGTGGCGTTTGCCCTCATCATCACGACAACCAGCACCGCCACAAGGGCTGTCCATACATGGAGCATCACCTGGTGCTCCACATACCTACAACAATAATAAATCAAAAGTTCTAAAGTAAACAATATAATAGGGCTGGGCGATATATCGCATGCGATTGTCACGCGCATTTCGTCAGTAAAGCCGGTTCCCTGATTACCGCGAAATCGCCATCGCCTGCTTTCAAATGAAGCGCCATTTAATAGATAGAACCGTAGATCACTGACAAGCCACGCAATATCGCGTTCATTATCGAAGGCGATTCATCTGCGATATGAACGCGATATTGCGTGGCTTGTCAGTGATCTACGGTTCTGTCTATTGTATGCCACTCCATTTGAAAGCAGGTGATGGCGATTTCGCGGTAATCAGGGAACCGGCTTTACTGAAGAAATGCGCGTGACAATCGCATGCGATATATCGCCCAGCTCTACAATATAATAATAAACTATAAAATGTTATTTTGAATAATATTACTTTATAATATTTTAAACATTACAATGATTTTATATAATATAAATATATACCTTTTGAAATAATACTTTTAAATATGATAAAACTGCTATAAAAATATTTAAATTAACAATCTAGATGTATGTATGTATGGTTATAACTTTAAATTTGAGGTGTTCATCTTAAAGAGCTGCTTACCTTTTCATTGATTTTCTTTATGTCCAGATTTTGAGCTTTTGCATTTAAGTCTGTGAGTGTACGTTTGTTGGCAGCGTTTTTGCGGTTAAAATCATCTCTCTTTTGGGCAATCAGTCGCTCTGTTTTCTTGCGGGTGTCTGTTGATTGGCTCACTGTGCTGGGAATGTCAGAGGTAGATCTGTTGGCACGATGCTCTGCATCACGTGACTTGTTGTACGAGGCTCGTATGCTGTCATATGCACCTGAGGAAGGATACCAATTATTATAAAGTATACTTTCCTTTTCCAATAACAAAGAGCAGTCAATGAGAGCAATTGATAAATAAATGCCACTTGTTTTGATATTTTGTTATAAAATACAAAATGTTCAAACATTTGTAAGTATGGGCTAAAAAAACACTTTTTGTGGCCAATGTAAGTGTATTTTAGGTACAGTAAGACAGCATCAGTCACTAACCCAAGAAGTTGGAGTTCTTGAGGATGTCAAGCTGATGGTTAAGCTGATCTGAGTTCAGGTTGAGCTCTTTCGCTTCCCTCTCCAGGGTACTTAGCGCATTACTGGCCTCATAGTTACTGTCCTGCACAGCAGTCAGGTCTCCCTCCAGCTGGTTCAGTGTGTCCGTGGTCTCACCAATCTGAGCTCTGCGAGAGGAAAACATTATGTATAGACCATCAAGGGTATAAAAAGTGAAAAATGTGAGAAAAATGGTAAAATATGAAATTATACTTCAATAATATTTATGTGAAAGTATGGGTACCATGTCAAATTTGTACTCATTTACTAGTCAAAGTATTTAAAGGGTACTAAGGGCGATTTTAAAACACTGCTTCATGAAGCTTCGAAGCTTTACGAATCTTTTGTTTCAAATCAGTGGTTCGGAGTGCCAAAATCACGTGATTTCAGTAAACGAGGCTTCGTTAAGTCATAAGTGTTTCGAAATTTCAATAGTTCATGTGACTTTGGCAGTTTAATATTAAGGTCGAACCACTGTAGTTACAGAAACTGTTTTAAATATGTCTTTACTAGCTTTCTGGGCATTGAAAGAGGAAATGATCTTTCTGGCAATGCAGGTCTCACTGAGCCATCGGATTTTATCAAAAATATCTTAATTTGTGTTCCGAAGATGAACGAAGGTCTTATGGGTGTGGAACGACATGAGGGTGAGTAATTAATGACAGAATTTTCAATTAACAATGTCTTTAGTATCTTTCTGGACCTTGAAAGTGTTGATTATATTGCTGACTATGGACGAGTCATATACCTCTCGGATTTCATCAAAAATATCTTAGTTGTATTCCGAAGACAAAAAGAAAACCTTAAATAGTTTCCAAAATTAATTAGAAACTTAAGTGTTTCAAAGTAAAACATATTTTCTTAGCTATTTATATTGACTGATATAAAAACATTTGCTAATTAATTATATAGATATAAAGACATTTGCTATTTAATTGATCTAATTTAATCTAATACATTTCTAACATAATCTATGTAACTAATTAATTTTGATGGATAAATGTAAAAAGTGCATACTAAGAAAAAGCATTTTTTTTTAAATGTACAGAATATATTTATGTTATAATGACCTGTAAAATATTTACTTTGAAGGTCTAAATGAAATTGAAAAAAAGTTATACATTTCAATAGCATTCATAAATAATACTAGAAATATGTAACTAGTAATATATCCTTTTACTAAAAATTGAGTATAGTAATGATGTCTCCCCTGCCCGCCAACACCCTCAAATAGTCTTGCAGATCTTTCAAGCAGTACAACAGAATTTAAGGTCTGCAAATGTGGTGTCTCTATCTGCCTCTAACCAAACTGTACCTGAGATCCTCTATCATGCCCATCAGAATGGTCACAGCTTCAGCGGTGGCATTGCGGGCATTAACAATTTCCCGCACCTGAGCCAGCATGTCCTCCAACTCTTTAAATTTTCTCTCGAAGGCTCGAGTCAAGCCGGTAGTGTGGAGCTCCTTGGCTCGATCTGTGAGAGCTTTGGTTCTGGTTGCCAGATCCTGAACGATGCGGTCCCAGTCCCCAAAGCACTGGTGGCAAGGCTTGCAATCAGGGAAGGTGCCAGAGAAGCCACGGGCACATTGATCACAGCGAACGCCTGACACTCCCTGCTGGCACACGCAATGACCGGTCACACGGTTGCACTGAGATGACTCGATGCCACGGGGGTCACAGTCACATGCTGTGGGAGGAGAAGTAACCAAATCAATAGGATTTTGGTGAATTATGATTAATTGTGAAGCAAAAATGTTCTGATTAGAGCATTAGAATTGATGATGAAATGTGTTACAATGTGTTAACATCAGAGATGATATGGATATATCCATATAGACAGTATATATAAAATGTTCTGAAAGATCATTGTACCTCGGCATAGTACTCTTGGGTCACCCCAGTGGTTCTCCTGGCAGTCTTTACAGGTCTTTCCTCCAAACCCTACACGGCACTGGCACTGGCCTGTGAACTACATGAATTTGGGTTCAAAAAGAGGAATAGATATATTTAAGACTACTAAATATGAGAGATGTATCAGAGATTTTTTAATGAATCAGTATGGATATTTAATTGTTCATACTCAACTATTACTTAAAGTTAACCTTTAATAACATCAATAATTTACAAACACTATTAAATTCAATCTTTAGCAAATTTCAAAAATTCATATCCATTATTACACTGTACATTATAATGTTGTGATGCCTTAATTCACTTGTGGCATTAAAAACAATTCATCTGAGATTTATTTGTCATTTATTTAGACAAAATTTTATATTAATGTAATATTGTCCATAAATAATTCATATTCGGTTATCTACCATAACAGACAATGACCACAGAAGAGTCAAACTAACCATGCAAGTTCATCATCATTACTTCATTCAATGCAGAAGAAATCGTTTGAAACTCATGGAACCATCACAAGCCTTCGTCAGGAACTTCACAAATGGCTTCCATCGCAATGGCCATGCAAGAATCGTACATTCAGTGAGGTGAAACAATACTCTGATGGTTCTTTTTGTGGTTTAATGACTCTTTTTCATAGCTTCATCTCCTGTTCTCATTTCTGGTTTCGTTCTATCACTTTTAATTTTACCTATGTACATGTGATTGTGTTTGTATGTGTTTGTTAGATTAGTTGTGTTCGTTATTCGGTTAATACAATTTTTGCACAATACATATTTGGTTCTGACTCCCTGCCTGCAAATAACTGTCACTTAAATGATCTCGATCTTGTTACACAATCTTAAGTGCTGTAAATGCTAAGAAATAATAATTTTTTCTGTGGCCATGAAAAATACCCTTTTCTTATAATTAATTAATAATCAATACCGAGTGTTCATAGGATGAACTGATTAATTGATTTTAATGTTAATGTAGCTACATCAAGTTAATCTGATTAATTTGAATATTCATAATTAATCATAACATGTTATGAATGATTATTAATATTTTCCCTTTGAGCTTATTTGCTACAGCATCATTACTCCAGTCCTCAGAAATCATTCTAATATGCAGATTATTTTCAATTATTTAAAATTTTTGATGAACAGAAAGTTTAAAAGAACAGAATTTCTTAGAAATAGAAACATTTTGTAACGCTGTTTAAAATCTTTACTCTCACTTTTGATCAATTTAATACATCCTTGCTGAATTAAAGCATTAATTTCTTAAAATATCTTACACCATGTCCTAACCAGATGTGATGCTGCGACACGCGATAAAATGTATCTTTTCTATTAGTTTTTGGCCTAACCAGCCGCGACGGTGACACACGACAATTCTATTTTAGAAACGTTTTCTATTTTTCTGCAACATAAAGTATAACAATGATAATGGTATGTGGTATGGTAATGATTGTGTGTTTTATTTAATGTTAAAAGCGTGTAATGTGTTAACTTTGAATATCATTTAGTTCTCCCAGATTTGTAGCCGTACTAAAAGCAACAATGGTTATTCACTTCAGATCTTGAAATTAAACAAATGGAAACAAGATCGTTCAAACTGTGAACAAGTTTTTTCTATGACAAAGAATGTTTTAGTAACGCAGTATTTTATTTTTAATATTGTTTAAATGGTGTTATATTTGTGAATTTGATTATGTACTTATCCATTTCCTTGCGAGTGCTGTCAAGCTTAATCTCTGCTGCCTTGCACTTGCTGCGAGAGCCCACCCACACGCTGTTCTGATTGGCTGTGTTTTCTTAATTGATTTTGTTGCATCTCGTAGTCGCGTCACATCTGGTGTGGTCGGACAAATTGCTTGTCGCTGGAATCTTATCACATCTGGTTAGGACACGGTGTTACTGGCCCAAACTTTGGAACAATATCGTATGGAAGACCGTTTGCCCTGAGTGTGTGCAGTATTTGTGAGTCAAGGGTACCTCATTACAGGCAGATGTGTAGGCATTGTTGGGGTCACAACCACAGGGCTCACAGCCTCGCCCACTTGCCAGGTTCCAGTAGTTGGGAGCGCAGTGATCACAAGTTTGTCCAATAACATGAGGTAGACACTGGCACTGTCCTGTGGCACGCTGGCACACACAGTCATCTCGAGACAGACACTGACTACGCTCCGTGCCCAAGAAGTTGCAGGTGCACTCTGGGTAGATTAACATGTTGATATGTTTATCATTGTTATTACAGTAGTGCACTATAATGTAGAAAAGTAATTTGAGACCCAGGTAAACTCACTCCGGCAGTTGCGGCGGGAAGCATCTCCATAGTATCCGCTCTTGCACACACTGCAGTCCGGTCCTTCAGTGTTGTACAGGCATTTCAGACACTGGCCAGTACGCTTGTCACATGCCTCAGGATCTGATAGGTCAATGTTGTTACTGCAACGACAAGGTTGGCACTGCCCACCGGGCTTAGAGGGGTCACCGTAATAACCAGGAGCACATTCTTCACAACGTGGACCTGGTTGATGGAAAAAGCAGGAGTTTAGTTGCATAAAGATAGAATTTTAAAATGTCTTTATAAGGTATCGATGAAAAGATGAAAATAAAAACTACTTTAATACACATGAAGGACATTTTTAACTCTTTCCCCACCAGAATTTTTGAAAGAAAGAACAGAGCCTCTGCTTTTAAACAACAAAAAAGTTTCATTCTAGCTTCATGCTTTCTTTTTTATCAACACTTGAATGTGGGGAAGTTTCATAAAAAACTCATTTTGAACAAAAAGCTGAGAAAATTGAATTTTTTTAAAGAATAACTTGCATAAGCTATGCTTTTATCGCTTGTTTCTGCTCCTTGTCTGCCTGTTTTGACCAAGAGATTCTCTACTCTTTCAGAAGATGTATAATAGTGCCCCCTATCATAAAACAATGAAAACACAGAAAACGCACCATTCCTTCAATGGTGAGGAAAGAGTTAAATGATTAGATCACTTCTGAATGAAAATGTCCTGATAATTTACTCACCCCCATGTCATCCAAGATGTTCATGTCTTTCTTTCTTCAGTCGAAAAGAAATTAAGGTTTTTGATGAAAACATTCCAGGATTATTCTCCTTATAGTGGACTTTAATGGCCTCCAAATGGTTGAAGGTCAAAATTACAGTTTTCAAATGATCAATCGTTTCACTAGATAAAACCCTTATTCCTCATCTGGTATCGTTTAAAGCCCTTTGAAGCTGCACTGAAACTGTAATTTTGACCTTCAGCCGTTTGGAGGCCATTGAAGTCCACTATAAGGAGAATAATCCTGGAATGTTTTAATCAAAAACCTTAATTTCTTTTCGACTGAAGAAAGAAGGACATGGACATCTTGGATGACATGAGGGTGAGTAAATTATCAGGAAAATTTTATTTGAATGTGGACTCATCCTTTAATGCTGAACTGAATTGAAGATTCATATTTTCTTAAGAATAGGCCTAAAATAGGTCTAAAATCTGTCACAAACAAAATCCACAACAGTCAACAGGAAAATCCAGTCTTTTTGGGATAAAGCACTTCAGTTTCATGATGTTTTTTCCATAACCTGTACAATATAGGGTTTCTAAGTGAAACTTTATAAGTACAAAATTAACATCTGAGGGTATCTGATCCACACATAGGTAGCAACAACATTGCAGTTGCACTGTAGTCACGTCGATGGTTTTAACGATGTCTTTAGTACCTTTCTGGACCTCAAAAGGTGCAATGACATTGCTGCCTATGTGTGGATCAGATACCTTCAGATTTCATCAAAAATAACTTAATTTGTGTTCCGAAGACAAACACAGGTTTTATGGGTTTGGGACGACATGAGGGTGAGTAATTAATGACATAAATTTCATTTTTGGGTGAACTAACCCTTTAAGGTCGTAGAACAATGTCCAGTTATGACATTAAATTGTTAAGGAAATTAATGAAAGAAATATTTAAGTGATGCAAGTGCATGCATACAAAATCTTCATGTAAAGCTCTACTAAGAATACAGTATAAGAATACATCAATCAAGTTATGAAAAATGACTCTCCAGAAGATTTTACATTTTAATCTTAATGTCAAATCATAATATACTCCGCTGTCTGAATACTACTGTAATAATCTCCTGAAGAGTGATGAGGTACAAAGCATCAGAGTGAAAATTACTTATTTTTCCAACATTAAAAGTTCTGAAATACTTTGAAGCTCAATTAGCTTAGCTGTAATATTAATTCAGTCTAAATAGGATGCCATGATTCATGTATATTTATTCACTCTGTTGCTATGTTCAAATTTCTTTGCAGCCAAGTGCAACATAGAGACACATGCCTGCTTCTCTGGCTCAAAAGCTGGCAAAGGAACATTGATGGGTTCTCACTTCAAGTGATAGAATAGAATAGAATAGAATAGAATAGAACAGAATAGAATTTAAATAAGAGAACTTTGAAACAACTATAATGACAGAATTGAATAGCATTTGAATAGATCAAACAGATCAACCACCAGTAAAACTAGAAAACCAGAAATATTACAGAATAATATTTTATAATATTTTTTTGAAAAATGATTTAAACAAAGAGTATAATATTATATTATTTTGTATTTCTACAAAATTTAAATGAACCATCCATACAAACGGATTCACTGAACTGAGCTGGACTTCCCAATGCTTAATATGAGAGAGAGAGAGAGAAGATTTTAGGTTAGTGTTCAATTAATACTATTTTATTTCGATGTAAAGTTAAGCAATGGAAAAGCTTAGTTTTAAAAAACTACTAGTAGCTACATTTAGTTAGTTACTCCCCAACACTGCTCAATCACATACGATTAAACTGGGTTGAGATTCACAGGGTTCTGCAAATGAACATGCAAGGTGTGAAGTGCGTGAGCCATGCGCTAGGGAGGGACGGGAGGGGTGATGGAGGTCGGGCAGCAGAGGTGGGGTGGGTCTCCATGGTAACTCACGCTTGAGGACAGCCCCTGCAGAGCGCTTTACAATCCCTGTGTCCAGTTGAGGGGGGACAGGAGATAACACACATGATCACTGCATGTCTGATCAGACTGACAGTGGCCTCTGATTATGACATTTTCTGCATCCTATCCAGATGCAGATGGACTCAGGGTGTTAAATGGCAAAATAAAGCCTTATTCAAGCACTTATTAATTTGGGATGTCATACAAAAACTACATTCTCCTGTCGCGTGTATGCAAGAAATGCAACTGCACATGACCCAGACCTCATCTTTATTCATTTCATACCATCCATCTTTGGAAAGAAAGAAAATTCTGGGGTTAAAAATACCTGTGTAACCCTGGTTACAGTTGCAGACCACCTGTTGGTTGCGGTTGTCTTGATAACATGAGGCGGCAAAGTGGCGTCCGCTGTTGGGGCCCTCAGGACAGGGGCATGGTCGACACTGACTCCCTAAACCAATGGCTGGGTTTCCATAGTAACCATTAGCACATCTGTGTCAGGAGGTATTTATTACATTAGCTTGGGCAGAGAAACCAACCCTTTTTTACTGTGTGCCTACAAGCTTTAAAAAAATCCTGCTTTTCTAACATATTTTAAGTGTCCTCTAATGTTAGTTATTATCAGATCAACCAAACAGCTTAAAACGTCAAAAATGCCTGCTTTATTATTTGTACCTTTCACACTGGTCTCCTGCTGTATTGCTTCTGCAGTTGAGACAGGCTCCAGTCCTCTGGTGGCACTCATCAGCCTGGCCATTACATTGGCAAGACCTGCAGTTCGGGAAGCCCCAGTGTCCAGCCTGACAACCATCACAGCGCTGACCAAATGCACCAGGCCGGCATGGACACTGTCCTGTGTACTGGTCACAGAAACGGCTCTGAGAGCCCTCCAAACTACATTCACAAACTAAAGACAAAGAGAAATATGAATGAATGAATGAAGCAAGGAAAGAATGAAAGAGCAAACAAACAAAAAGAAAAAGAAAGAAAAATGGGTAACACTTTATTTTAGGGTCTTTTAACTATTTGCTTATTAGCATTCATATTACTAGAATATTGGCTATTTTTTAGTACTTATTAAGCACATATTAATGCATTATTCTGCATGATCTTATTCTACATTCTTAATCCTACCCAATACCGAAACTTAACAACTACCTTACTAACTATTAATAAGCAGTAAATTAGGAGTTTATTGAGGGAAAAGTTATAGTTTATATGTGTTTCCTATACTAAAGTGTTACCAAAAAATGAAATAAATGAAAAGCAAGAAACAAATATAGAACAAATAGCAACAACAACAAAAAACAAAGAATAAAAAATAAAGAGAAAAAACTAATAAAAAGAATAAAACAAATAAAAGAAACACAAAACAAACAGCAACAAAAGCAAAAAAAAGAAACAATTAAAAACAACAAATCAAAAACATAAAACAAACAGCTATGATAAAAACAAAAGTACGAAAAAACTAAAAAATGAAAGAAACAAACAAAAACACATAAAAAGAAACAAGGCAAGAAACAAACAGCAACAACAAAAACAAAAGATAAACGAACAAAAAAGGAAAGAAACAAAAAACAAAACAAGAAAACCCTAACAAAAAAACAGCAAAAGAAAGGCAGAAAAACAATTCCAAACATAAAAGAAAGAAAGAAGAAAAAAACAAACAAAAACAAACAAACAAGCTGAATGTTATTGATGTTTTAGCTCAGTAAGATTTTGTAATGTTCTTAAAGGATGTCTCTTCTGCTCACCAATGCTGCATTTAATTGATCCAAAATTCAGCAAAAACAGTAATATTGTAAAATATATATATATTGAAATATATTAAAATTATTATTTTAATTTGTAAAAATATTTCACAATATTACTGTTTTTGCTGTATGTTACATCAAATAAATGCAGCCTTGGAGAGCAGAAGAGACGTCTTTTAAAAACTTAAAAAAATCTTACCGATCTAAAACTTTTAAAGAGTAATGTACCAGAGCAGGGAAAACGGTTTTAGAATATGTCTCTTACGTTTGCACCCGAAAGGGCCAAAGCCATAAGCCCCCGGTGCACATTTATCACAGCGGCGGCCTGATATGTTGGGCCTGCAGTGGCACTGACCCCCACGGACATCACACTCTGAGCTGAGCGAACCCTGAGGATCGCACTCACAAGCTGTGGGAAGAAGGTACTTGTCTTAATAAAAACATATACAAACGAAACCAAACAAACCCCATCTCAACCCCTAAATTCATTGTTGACACTCACGCAGCGCGCCGTCGTTAATGAGGGAAGACATGCTGGTGATGAGTTTAGCACACACTTCACTCATCTGTGGGCGGGACACACTCTTGGCAGTCTCGTGGCAGCGGTAACGCTCATAGCTCTGCTTCCGCGCGACAGAGGCAGGGTCTCCCGAGGTAAACATCTCTAGAGAAGAGTAACGAGGGAGAAGGGCAATCTTGGGAGGTGAGGGGATGAAAGGAACAAGTCAAAATGAGACAGAACATGAAGATGACCTGATAAGAGTTGAATAAAATCACAGATTTATGCTTACAGAGTCAACAAGTACAAAGGCATTAGTGGAGGTAAGGATGCTGTTCCTGTCAGCGTAACGAATGAACTCCACACGCAGTTTGTAACTCACTCCTCTCTCCAAACACACCGTCTGAGGCAGAACCACAAACCTGCAGCAGTGCAGAAATGTTATAAGCAAAAATTACTTTCTGAGAAGATTCTGGGATACAGAAGTGAAGGAAAACATTTGTCTATGACTTTATTTCTTCTTTAGAACAAAAAAGAGTATATTTTGAAAAATGTCTCGACAGTCAATGATGTCATTTGTTGTTTTGAACCCCATTGACTTTCATTATATGGACAAAAACAGTTGAAACATAATTCAAAATATCATCTTTTGTGTTTCACAGAAGAACAAAACAACATGAGAGTGAGTAAATAATGACAGAATTGTTATTTTTGGGTGAACTGTCTCTTTAAACATTCATAGATGTGTTTCACAGACCGGGCAGCAGAGGGGAGCGATACAGTTAGCAGATCATCAGCAGGGATGGTGTTTCCACATGGACTGCTAGTAGGTATGGGGCCTGGTCTAATCACCATTACGCGGACTTCCTCCCAGTCCTGTGGCATCTTTTAAAAACACATAAATGCATATGAGTATACCCATAACACACTTCTCTGAGTATGCCTATGAAGCCAATGGGGAGACATGTAATGTCTAAGTGTACCGTTTACCTGAAGCTCATAACGAATGAGGACGTCATATTCCATAGAATATGGAATGTTGTTAATGGCGAACTCCAGCGTACCACCTTCAGGAGCCCGTGCAAACCCAGTGCCTGTCCATGAGATGGGACGGCCCGGCTGGTACTCTCTCTCCTCAAATGCAGAGCCCTATCAAATATTTTTTTTTTTATACATTTATAATATTGTATATTTATTTTTGATTTTAAATAATTATTGATATCGGCCAGAATTTTAATATCGGTACATCGGCCCCAAGAAATATTTGATCATAATACACTCTAAAAAATGCTGGGATAAAAACAACCCAAGTTGGGTTGAAAATGGCGATTGGAATCCAGCGATTGGGTTGTTTTAACCCAGCGGTTGGGTTAAATGTTTGCCCAGTTTTATTTAACCCAGCTATTGTTTAAAAATTAAAATGGCTGGCTTAAAATGAACCCAAAATAGATTGGAAATTAAAAATCAGACATATAATTACTAGAGGGAACAATAATAATCAAAAGATAAACATTTATAAATAAGCAATTTAATAAATATTCATTTCCAACATATTTTGTTTTTTTTAAGCAAGCCATAGTCATTTTTAAACAATAGTTGAGTTAAATAAAACTACCCAGCAGGGTGGGCAAACATTTAACCCAACCGCTGGGTTAAAACAACTCATTCACTGGGTTAAAATATCCCAATTGCTGGGTTTGTCCATTTTCAACCCAACTTGGGTTGTTTTTAACCCATCATTTTTAGAGTGATATCTATATTACTTTCCTTTTGCCACTTGGCATACACCATTGATGTTTGATTAAAAATATATGTTCTGTTACTTGAGTATCAGAGTTAATAACAAACCATCTTGAGAGACTTATTTCCCCAGTTCTGTACTTACTTGACCCAGTTTGGCATTTTCAGCCTCATAGATGTAGTGGTCAAGGGCCATAAAGAAATACCCAGACTCCACCTGGTTACACTGGCGTCCAATCATGTGACTCCGACAGTGACACTGCCCTGTTTCCATTGAGCATCTGAAGACAGTTAATAACACAAAGTACATCATTATTATGCCAATTAAATTTAATGTTTATTTAAAAACTGCTAAAAACCTGAATCCCAGCTGAATAATACTGACTGGTTGTCTGTTGCTCCACCCACATCACAGTCACACCCTCTGCAGCCAATGGCATCATGACTCAGGGCCCAGTGCTCAGGCTGTAGGAGAAACACAAAAAACACATGCAGATGTGATGGATTCTAATAAAAAACAAATATGACATTTAATATTCAGATTGTTGACTACAGGTACCATACAAAATACTGTGACAGAACCATGGTATGCTGATGGAACACCATGATACTTTGATATCCATGCCATGCTGCCAAAAATGCCATTGTAAAAATAATAATTACCATGGTACATATTCATAAAGTGATATGACATCACTTTAACACTAAAGGCATTTATTGCTGGTCTAATTTCAGGATGCAGCTCTTCCTTTCTTGCCATTTTAAGCCGTGTGTAAACCTACACCATCTGCCATAAGCCTCTAGGCTAAATGCAGACATTGTTGAGCAAACATTCTCAGTTCATGTTCCCACCCAGTAGAGAAGATACAAGGTACCAGTAAAAGCATGCAGTGCTTACTGGTGAATGATAACCCAAATGTTCTCAGAGAGGTGTATGGGGAAAAATAAACTACTAAAATACTTACCAGACATTGGTTGCAGCTGTGTCCAGTGACCAGGCGTTTACAGAAGCAGTCTCCACTAACAGGGTCACACTGAGAGCTCCCGGACACTGTACCCCTGGGGTCACATTTACATGCTAATGCAGACCAGTGAGAGAAAGAGAATGATTGTGAATCAAGAGTAAAATATACCAGAAAAATGTCTGTCAAATAGATCACGGTCTCACTTTGATTGAACAAAAAAAGTGCTCTGAAAATGTCAATGTGTCTAATAAAAATATGCTAGCGTTCAAAAATTTGGGGTCAGTAAGATTTTTTTTAATGAAACTAACACTTTCAATTTAAAGCAAGGATGCATTAAATTGATCAAAAGTGCCAGTGAAGACATTTATAATGTTTCTATCTCTAATAAATGCTGTTCTTTTGAAGTTTCTATTCATCAAAGAATCCTGAAGAATTTTTTTTTACTGTTTCCAAAAAATATTAAGCAGTACAATAATTTTCAGCATTGATAATAAGAAATCTTTCTAAATCAGCATATTAGAATGAATTCTGAAGGATCATGTGACACTGAAGACAGGAGTAATGATGCTGAAAATTTAGCTTTGCATCAATTACATTTTAAAATACATTAAATTAGAAAACAGTTATTTTAAATTGTAAAAATATTTCACAAATTTTTTACTGTATTTTTTTTTCAAATAAATGCAGCCTATTTGAAAATAAGAGACTTCTTTGAAAAACATAAAAAAAATCTTACCAATACCAAATTTTGTAAGACATATACATTTATGCATAATACTGTGGATATTTAATTATTCATGATCATTTCCTCTATTTTTACATTTAGATTACATTTGCCATCACCTAACGCTAAAATAAAGTTAATCTTTAAAACACAAATCATTTAATAACACTATTAAATGTAATCTTTATCAAATCTCAAAATAAATTTCCAGTTTTCATACTGTATAATTTTGTGCTGCCTAAATTCACTTGTAGCATTTAAAATGGTTTAGTTTATATTGTTTTATTTATATATTTATACATTGTTTATTTAGACAAAGTAGTATAGAACTTTAATATGGACCATTTAGTTGTTATCAACCATAATGAAAAAAATTATCGGCTTATTGTAACGCGAGACAAGGCTTTAGTGTTTTATTTTTCATTTATTTAGACAAAACAGCAAATATTTTAATATCGGCCATTTATTGGCAATAACATGTAATATAATCATCAGCTGACTGGTATCAGCTTGTACTTACGTTGGCAGCCACGAGGGTCGCTAGCACTGAGTCCAAAGAAACCAGGCTTGCATTTATCACAGCGTGGGCCTTCAACGTTGTCTTTACAACGACACTGCCCAGCAATCATGTGTGAAGAGGGGTCATCATGCCCGTCACAAATGCCACTGTTCAGAGAACCATCTGGGTCACAGTCGCAGGCTGACAGAGAGAATAGACATAAGCAATAATATACAGTATTATGCATAAATGTATATGTCTAGCATTTATCTCACACATACCCACGCAGACCCCAGGGTCTCTGATGTCTCTCATTGGATCCTGATAGTAAAAAGGTTTACAGGTCTCACAGTTGCGGCCCATGGTGTTGTGGAGACAGTTGTCACACACTCCTCCACTGACATTCCCAGTAGCCAGATACACCGCCATGTCAAAATGACACTTGTTGGAGTGACCGTTACAGTTGCATTCTGGGAAAAAGAGGAAAGTGTTAACTGTGGCATTGGAAATCTATGTTTGTATGCGCAATATTTATTATGGTTATTGATAATTACTCTTGCATGCGTTAGTGTTACGGCCCTCAGCTGGTCTCCAGGGCAGGTCATTATAGAAGTCATCACACTGTTCACAGTTCAATCCATTCGTGTTGTGTTTGCACACACACCTCCCGTGTACCTAGAGATGGAAACGGCAAACTTCATCTCGTCTTGTAGTATTAACCTCTCTGGCAACGTAATGTTTGTCTCTCGTTACAAGCCGATAATTTTTTTCATTATGGTTGATAACTAAATGGTCCATATTAAAGTTCTATACTACTTTGTCTAAATAATCAATATATAAATATATAAATAAAACAAAAACTAAACCATTTTAAATGCTACAAATGAATTTAGGCAGCACAACATTTTAAATGTACAGTATAAAAATGGATATCCATTTTAAGATTTACTAAAGATTACATTTAACAGTGTTATTCAATTATTTGTGTTTTTAAAGATTAACTTTAAAGTCACCATGAAATCAAAATCTGATGATATGTTTACTGGCACGAGGGCGGGACAACTTGTCAATCACATGACATCACAGTAACAGCAAATCACAACCCTGCAATCAATTTTCCGATAGACAAAATCAAGTCCCGCCCTACATTTTTTATTGTTCAAGAAGCCATTTCCCTTGGATATACGTCATAATAGGGAAGAAAACATCCATTTCCAGCCAACTTTAAGTGAGTGTTAGAAGACACAAAAGTAGTCTAAATGTAAAAACAGGTCGAAATGAGCATGTACATCTAGCTACAGTTTGGTAACTCACCATGCCCTCAATGTCATCCCGGATGCCGTCGATAGGAGCACACTTGGAGGCGTGGCCATAGCAAAAGCAGTTGCCCCTGACAACCAGCTCATACATGGCATAGTAGTATTTCTCTTTGATCTCGGCCCGTGAGTCCAGCAGATTATCACCCAGAGTGTGCAGCTTGGTGAAGTTCAGACGGAGGTTAGTGATCTTCAGCTGGTCTGCAATATGAAGACATTGGGGTTAGTGGAGGATAGTGGCCTATAAACCAACAAGAAAGACATAAATGCCATTTTTGATGTGAGAATGGATGGAAACAGCCAAAAAGCTATAGATATTAGGTACAATACCATTCAAAAGTTCGGGGTCAGTAAGATTTGTTTTGGAAGAAATTTATACTTTTATTCAAGAATGCCTTAAATTGATCAAAAGTTATTCAGACATTTATAATGTTACAAAAGATTTCTATTTAAAATAAATGCTGCTCTTTTGAACTTTTCATCAAAAAATCCTAAAGAAAAATGTATCATGGTTTCCACAAAAGTATTAGGGGCTGTTCACAGAGAAAGTGTTTTTCCATTTCAATGGGCTACTTTTCCATTGTTTTTCTATGTAAACACATGCTAGATGGACGTGTATGACCATTGCGCTTGCGTCTTTTGCAGCGTCTCACGCATGACAGCATTCTATAAATGCGGTGCTCAAGTTAAAATCAGTTCAACTTTAAATTACGCGTCTTAAGACCTTGTGTTTTTTTCCCCATTCCACTGTCTGCATCTCGCATTTTTCAAAGCAAAAATGCGTTCTGTGTGAACGAGCCCTTAGGCAGCACAACTGTTTTTTTCAACATTGATGATAATAAGAAACATTACTTGAGCAGCAAATCAGCATATCAGAATGATTTCTGAAGGATCATGTGACACTGAAGACTGGAGTGATGATGCTGAAAATTCAGCTTTGACATCACAGGAATAAATTATAATTAAAATTTTTTTTTTTTTTTAATATATTCAAATAGAAACAGTTATTTTAAATTGTAATTATATTTATCAATATTACTGTTTTACTTAATTTTTTTATCAAATCAAATCAGCTTTTGGTGAACACAAGAGACTTTTGACCAATAGTGCATTAACTGTCTACAAATAAAACTGTAAGAAAAGACATTCTCAAAATGTCATGTACTGTAGTCTTGAACAGATCTGGCCCTATTTAAAGCCGCGCACACACTTAACGATTGTAAGGCCGATTATGAATGTAAATTGATACTTATGACTGATCGTGCTCAAACGCGTCCAGTCGCGTTCAGTCTGCGATTACAGTCGGTGTTCAAATTCCATGTGTAAGTATTTAAATCTGCTTCAGTCACAGGAAACAATCGGTATATGTGTTCAGTTCAGTCTTAGAATGTTTCAGCTAATCGTTAGGTGTGTCCCCGGCTTAAGAGAGTAATAAAAGTAACAAACAGCATATTTTTGTTAGAGCATAAGCTCAGACAGTGCTTATAATTTCGTGTTATGATGCCTAAATGATGTTGTAATGTTGGGAAAAATCTAAATTGCACCGAGATCGTAAATCACTCCAAATGATCAAGTACACAATCACGACCATCCAATTATGAGAACATTCTCCAACCCCTGTAAAAAAATCCCTAAACCCTGTTAACCAATGACCTCTGGCCCCTTCTCCCCTCAGCCAATGGCCTGCTCATCACTGGGAGGTCACAGTCAGCTGAGCGTGGAGGCCTTTAGCAGGAGTGTGGCGGATAGACTCCTGTTACGCTTCACAGAAACTCAATGAAGTGGGACTTGTGTGATTTATAAGGAGAAGAGTTGGAGGGAAAATCATGGAGTTCTAGTCGTGTTTGTGTGTGTTTGTGTGTGTGTGTGTGTGTGTGTGTGTTTGTGTGTGTGTGTGTGTGTGTGTGTGAGTGAGTGAGTGAGTGAGTGAGAAAGAGAGAGAGAGAGAGAGAGAGAGAGAGAGAGGGAGGGCACACATCCCAACATCAGAGAATGCAGCTTCTGTGCACATGCTGTTTGTTCCAGTCATGCTCTATATGTCCAGTATAAGAGAAAGTGAGAGCCACACAGAGAGTGTGAGATCAATTTATACACACTCACACTGTGCATGACTGAGAACTCACAGCTGTATGGCAATAGCACCCTGACCGGCTGAACATTATTTGTTCATCCTTCTGAGATTGTCCCCGTTTGTAAATCCAAACGTTTTAATATGTTAGAAAGCAAATATTTGATAGAAAACATTTTTATTTAATAATAAAGACATTAATTAACACTATAACCAGCAGACGGCGGCAGAGTAGCATTTATTTGCTAATATATTAGCCATTTCCTGTAACAGTTTTTCACTCAGTTTCGCTTTTGAATAAATATTAGGCCTAAATATTATAAAGTCACAATGTTTAAAAATACATTTTGTCAAGGGGAAGTATGAAGTACTCAAAATCTCATGAAAAACAATAACTTTTCTTGCAAATTAATTACACAGAATAAGAATCTGTCAGTCAGTGAAGCGCAAGCTCAATGATTTTAACTAAATGATGATGAATCTAACTAAAGTACACAATAAATCTTTAATTTACAGTGTGTTGATGCTTTTTTCACACAAAAGTGTAAAAACTGATGGTCGAATTGAATTTTGCAGAGGAGGAACACAGACTTTTTTATATCATGTTTTAATGTTTTATTTTAGATAAGAAACAAAATACTGACTTCTTAATAGTTTTACAATAATTTTGTTCTGTACTTTTTACTGCAAATGCAATGTACGCATACATTTGTAACTATGTACTGTAAACATATAAACAAGTTACAACATGCAGAGGAAATCTAAAAAAAGAGGGAAAACTGAGTAATTAAGCTTGAAGAAGAGAAAACAAATGGCTATGAGATGAAGGCTGCACCTGTTTATATCTGTGTGTTGGGTTATTAGTATTCATTATATACTAGATGTCTCATCTAAAACTTTCATTCATTTATTCATACTATCCGTTGGCTATTTAGGTTATTTCATAGCTCACAAGGCCACCTGCTCCTTTAAATTTTCGTTATCAAAAAATACTGCAAAAGGTAAAACATATATAAATGGACAAAAAATGTATGAAGTTCCAGCCTTTGCCTAAATAAGCTCCTGTTAACCACAGCTACTGCAATGTAACAGCAAAGCAGATTTTAGTTCTCTATTTAGTAAATTTTATTTAATAAATGAAATATTATATAAATGACATTGATATGATGATAAAATTATGTAATCAGATTTTTTCAACTTTTTTCAAGTAACTAGTAAAGTAACACTTACTTTTAAATTTACAACAAAAAAAGTTACTTTTTAATATAAAACCATTTCTGTGCAAAAAGCTGCATCTAAAGTATCCAGTTGGAGGTTAGAATTGTTATGGTTCACTTACTCTGAATGTTAGGGCTGTAAGGGTCTTCGATCCGAATAGCAGGGTCAAGAACACGATAAATCACCTGAGAGAAGAGAAAGTGCAGTTCAGCAAACAAATTACAAAAAAAATTAACTGATGCAAAGTATTCCAACTGAATTACTCTCACCTCTCCTTCTGTTGATGGCTCGATGTCCGAATATCTGGATTCGCAGATAACATCATCGACCTTACGAAGAGGACTCTGAGAAATTCCCGGGAAGTTGGACTCACAGTCGGAAGAGAAGTAACGATACACCTGCCAGGTTCGGCCAAAATCTGCAGATCGCTCAATCAACATGGCTGCTGGACGGAAAGTCTATGTACAAAAACAATTGAGAGTATAAGGCCAGTTTTGGAGTGAAGGTGATTTCTTGGAGGAAAAAAAATTATTCCTACCTTAAATGTCATGATGAGATGAGTAAAGTGAAACTCTGCCTCCAGGTCCAGCTGAAGGTAAACGTCAGACTTCCCTGAGGAGAGAAAAGAGTTCATATTCACATTAATGATCCAAGGTGCCAACAATGGCTCTCAGCAATTTCACAAAAGTCCCTTCTACTGTAATAAGATGATGTCATGTAAAGAAGAAAATTATATCAAATACTCTTTGATTTGGAAATGTAATAAGACTCTGACTCAGAATAACAATGCACAACAATATGTGACTGAGCAGAGCTAGAAATAGATGGTGTGGTTTAACAATCTACTTTTGTTCTGTTCCGTTCCTACTTTGACAGTTCATTATTCATCTGGAGCGACAGACGGTCTGTATTCTGCAGAGCTGGCACCATATAGAGCTCACCTGTGCCTCCCTGCATTACCATTACAAAGCTGTAACTCAGTCCACTGCTGCAGCCCTTTGTGTGACTGCTGGATTTTACACTGCGTTTCATAATCAACAGCTAAACAGGAAGGAAAGGAATGCTGAGGAAAAGAGAGACAGGTTGTACCACAGCCGAAGAGAATGAGGGACTGGGGGGTCAAGTGGAACACAAAAGGAAATTGATTGAATGACTTGCTGTTTTTTCAATTCATGTTTCAGTGTTTCGGCTGGAGGAGGAAGTCGTTAAGCCTCAAACCGGAGCACATGCCAAAGAGCCATGAAAAAGACTACTCCTACAGTATGTGCAGCACCTGATTTTCACTATAGAACACGTGACACATCATGAAGAAAGCCAGAGAAAGGCCATTTTTGTCATCGTTGTGAACACTAAATAATTATCCAATTAAATAGACACAATTGCCAATAACAGGATGTTTAGCCTTAATTAAGCTGTCACTAAGTAAGGGGAAACAAGTTTGGGACCAAACTTTGGTTTCTAGTTACTGATAAACTTACATTTGATGTATTTAATCATTTTCATTTCATTCATCAGTTTTTTTTTTTTTAAATGCCTTAAAAAGTACTGTAATTGCACACCAAAATGTACCGTATCTGGTATCCACTTGTATAATACCAATAGAGGGGCCATGACAGGAGCCACTTGTGAGACACGTTCTACAAGTGCTGAACAACTGATCTACTGTTCATTATACAGCATTATTACAGAAAAGTCACTGAAGCCATAGTGACATGAGCAAAAATAGTGACCATTTCCTGAGAACGCCCATATTTAATTTGCTCATTTCGGTGCACACAGAGAAGACACACAGGGGCCTCAGGCACTTAAACTATAAAAGGAACTTTGTTACGATGTAAAGAGGTATTGTTTTGGATAAAATGACATATAAGATCTAAATATAATTTCAGCCCATCAGGCATCAGTGTTTGGGAAGCTTCTAGAAAGTGTAGCTTGCCAAGCTACAAGCTAATTAAAGTAGTAAAAAGTCACTATAGAGTATAAGCAATTAAAAAAAAAGCTTACTACAAATAGAAATTTGTTTATATCTAAATATATTACTTTATATTGAGTAAAATAACAAGTGTTGGGGGTAGGGTTGCCACCTTCAATACAGAAAAATAAGGGACGCCTGCCGCAGCGGGGGCCACACCCCTCGGGGCCACGATGACCACAGTCCCGATGGCGTGCCAGTGATGGTATATCATAACTTAAAACATGTTTTCATAAAAATATTAAGATTGATACCATTGGACATTATAATAAGATATCTGCTATTGAAATCAGTGTGAACAGATGCACTCAGTCTCTCACTATCACAACTTAAGTGGTCATATTCAATACACAGCTATGACAATAATAAACATAGGCCAAAAAAGTGTGACTGAGACCACAAAAAATAAGCTTTTGGAGGAACCATATTTTATTAACTTATTAAATTAACAGATCCATAATTTAGTAATTATAAATTAAACAAATTGTAAATTGTAATTTGTTGTGAACAAAGATTTTGGCTAAAATATTTGTCATTGTTTGCAGTAACACCATCCAAACAGTGAAACCACACCTAAATAACTGTAAATGATATAATATCTACAAAGTAAAACATTTTTATTATTGGTAAGTAAATATATTTATGTATTTATTTATTCTATTTTTATATTGTCTATTGCTAATTCTATAGTATTGAATGATGCAATTATTTAAATTGGTTAAGCATAACAAATAGTTGTTTATTTTATTCACATAGGTACTATATTTTGATTAAATATGTATTAAATATATCTCTCTTATCTCTTATTAAAGTAATGCTTATGTGTCTGACTGTACAAATTAACCTTAATAAATCATACCATAACATGATTAATACACATTATTAACATCATTTCTTAATAGGCAGCATATGAAATCTAACGTTATCAATCAAAAACTTGAGGTGATAAAAAAAAAAAAAACATTACACTGTCACAGCGTCCCGCCCTCCTGTGACTCTGATTGGCCGTGATTCACGGCCCATGAACCTGAAACAAACCAATCAAACCATGATGGCAGCGAGTATTACCCAATCAGGGGCAGAATAGGACGTGTTTTCACACAATGCGGGTGGGGTGATTTGCATGGGATGCTGCATAATGTGGACCTATGTAAAATACGGGACAAATCGCGTCCCGTATTGATTTGATACGGGACGCGTCATTTTGGCTGTAAATACGGGACGATTCCGTATTTCACGGGACGGGTGGCAACCCTAGTTGGGGGTAACGCAATACAAGTAACTTGAGTCACCTAATCAGATTACTTTCTCAAGTAACTAGTAATGCAATATTTTTTCAATTTACAACAAAATATCTAAATTATTTATTCAAATAAGTAACGCAAGTTACTTTTTCACATTTATTACTCTCCTGTCCCCTTGTTGAGAGAAATAAAGTGCAGAGGTGTTGTGTGCGCTGTGTAGTTCTAGACTAAATGTGAACATGCATTTTCTCATCTCACTTGCATGAAAACATTCAGTATTCCTCAAAATGAATAAAAACCGTGAAATACAATCTCAGAATTTTACGCAATCCTGTAATAATTAACTATATTTGATTACATAAATATATTTATGTATTTAATCTCACTTTATTAACCAATGTCTTTGCTGCTGACCTTCAGTGATCTAATTCAATCATTATAATTTCTTCTCCTGTATCCTATTCTTCTTCAATCCAGAATGGCAGCACAGCTGAAAGGTTTGTCTGAGCTGCGCCCTCTACTGTACAGGCGTAAATATGCATTTCCTTCAGCCTGAGGCTTATTCATTTCACTTTCGGAGTGAAAGGGCCTTAACATTTACCAAAAATAGAACTTTTTCTGTTGTTGTTAAAAACAAACAAGCAAGCACAGCCCAGGTGAGGTGAGGTAACACATTACTTTTCATAAAAAGTAATGCAATTAGTTCCTTTTTTAGGGAGTAATGCAATATTGTAATGCATTACTTTTTAAAGTAACTTTCCCCAACACTGAATACAGCTATGTTAAGTACACAATACAATGTGACATTAAAAAACTACCATTTAGCATTTGGCGCATTGCACTGCTACTTGTTCAAAAAAGTAAATTGTTATTAGAAAAATCAACATTATTTTTAAAAAATAAATCAATTACTATCATGCGAATATGTAGTTAAGTTTGTGGCATCACTAATTTGAGTTAGTCACTCCCCAACACCACAAGTGCACTTAGCAGAGTAAACAATAAATGCTGAGTGCATTAGGTTCAGGTATTAGCCTGCAGCTTTTTCTTGCTCTATTTAAGTTTTCTGTCTTTCCATCCTTTTTCTCTTCCATGTTCTGCTCTATTAGAGTTTGGGTTTTCCTCTTTCATCCTCTCTGCCTCTCTGTGTGGGTATGCCAGCAGCAGGCTGTCTGTAATTATCTCTAATACTGCAGTGTTTAGGGAGTGTGTGTCAGGGTGAGCTTGGACATCTGAGCTTTGAAATACAGCCAAATCATCCAACAAACTTCCTCTGTTTCTGCACTCTTGTGCATACTTCCATTCTGAACATCCATCGTACTTGTACCTCAAAATGTTAGGGATGTCAGTTTAAGTTGTTAATGTGTTGCTTTTGTTAAAAATATGGAAATAAATCAAACATTATTGACTCATAAAGCCACTTTTTTATATAGACTGTATGTAATGTCTTTGAATTTTCCTCATTTGGGGGCTTTTGTCATTTTATTAGTTAATTAGCATATGTAATTTCTATTTATATAATACTATAAAATATTTATATTATCATTTATATTTTTTTATTTACATTAATGTACATTACTTACACTACCGTTCAAAAGCCAAGGCTGCATTTATTTAAACAAAAATACAGTAAAAACAGAAATATTGTGAAATATTATTACAATTTGAAATAAATGTTTTCTTTTTGAATATATTTTAAAATGTATTTTATTTCTATGATGGCAAAGCTGAATTTTCAGCATCATTACTCCAGTCTTCAGTGTCACATGATCCTTCTGATTAAAATCAAATCATTCTGATTAAAACATTAATTATTATTTATAAACAGTTGTGCTACTTAATATTTTTGTTCTTACTCTTTACTGTCACTTTTGATCAATTTAATGCGTACTTGCTGAAAGAAAGTTATCATTTCTTTCAAAAAACAAAATCCTAATGACCCTAAACTTTTGAACGCTAGTGTATTTTAAAATATTATTCATAAATATTTAATTTAATTTCACTTATTCTATTAACTGTTTTAGACTAATTTGCCCCAGCACTGGGCTTCATTCTGAGTGCATGCACCTCTCTCCCTCAGCCCCTGTGTTATTAATAGACGCTCTGAACATCAACCTTCTAATAATATATGTGAAGCGTTTCCTGTCCATGCCAAGCAGCTGGGTTTGGAGGGCTCAGGGAGGCAATCAAATTTCCTGCCAACATATTACTCTACATTTGACAAATGAAACCAAACGGATGTGTGGATTTCCATCAAAACATCACTGAAGCTGTAGATTAGGTTTTCTGTTTGCCTTAATTAACAGCTGGCTGAAGTTGGAGCCATGGCTCAGCGGTTAACACAGACATGTTAAACTGTGGTGGCCATGCAGATCCAACTCTGACATATCTATGTCTTATAAAGCATAAAAAGCCCAAGAAAATACAGCTACCAGTTGAAGACGGACATTTGACATGAAAGTCTCATTCTCTCACCATTCTCGGACTGCCACCAGGACTTCTTGCGGTGTGGTTTGAAGGTGGTGATGACATTCTCGATGCGGTGACTGATGGGGTTGGAATAAGGATCATAAGGGCGCCGTGAATCACAGTGGAAACACTTCTTCTCTTCCTACATAAGGTCAAGAGTCAAAAATGGAAAGGATCAGCTCTGCAGCATCAGCATAGTCACAAAAAACTCAAAATGGTGTTTGTGTATTGTCTATGACGACTGGTGACCTGCAGATGGCTGACAATGCAGTAGGGTTCTCTCCTTCGCAGGCCACAGGTGGACGATGCTTTCAAGTTCATTTCCCGCCCCACCAAAAGGTCGCCGGTTGCAGGGTAACAGCTTCCATGGGTACAGCCGTGGGCATGATCAGGCTCCTGTGCGCTGGCCATTGACAGGACTTTTAAAGAAACAGAGATAAAGGAAATAGACACGATGAGCAGAACATAATTGTATTTTTATAATGTTGTTCAAGTAGAAGCTTTAGTGTACAAGAAAAAACTGAACATCAAATTTTTGTTCTCTTGCCAGTTTGGCCAACCAGAGCTCAAGCTATTTTCCATTAAAGTTCAGCAAATGCCAAGTTTCCACAAAAAGTCCCTTTAGGCTGTAGTGGTAAGGAACAACAATGCTGCCTTAGCATGATGGGAAATGATTTGGCTGTATAAAAAATAAATAAATAAATAAATCATGAATATTGTGGGTTTTTTATTTTTTTTATTTGGCTATTCGGTTTCTCAAAGACTACCATTAGAAATATTTTCTCAATCCCTCCTTGTTTCAGTAACAAAAAGTAGCTTAGTAGGTAAATTTGATGCTTTTACATGAATTAGATAAAACTTTTGTAATGAATCAATTAAAAATGATTAATTGTTTCTGTGTGTGTTAAATCATTTAGTACATAAAGATAAATAAGAGTAATTCCTCTGTTTGGGGGATATAAAAAAAAACTAAACAGAACTATCGAAATATTGCCAAGTCCTAAACACTTATGCTTTTTGCAGCCACAGTTAAATATTGAGTTAAAACTGGGTCAAATGTACTTACTGTATGTATAGAGAGAGAGAAAGAGAGACAGAGATGGCGGCTACGAGATTTCAAGTTTCAGAATAACTTTTTACAACACCCAACAGCTGCTAAACATTCCTGCCAGTGTCCCAAACAAACTCTATGTGAGATGATATTAGTGTTTGCAGTCAAGAAAGCTGGGACTGCTTCAGACAGGTGCTGTGATACACTCGTATATGTGATCTTTAATGTCACATTGAATTGTGTACTTAATATAGCTGTATTCACTCGTGTTGGTAATTTGTCTTGATGGGTTTCTAGCTTTTAATGTCAGAAATCAAATATAAACTAACACACAAATAGAATTAGGAAATCGTAGTCACGTGAATGAACGTGAGGAGCCTGGGAAAACTTTTGTTTACAGCATTTATCCTTCAGAGATCTGTGTCTTCAACACAAGACAGCTGCGTCTATCTGGCACTGTACCATCTCTCACCCTTCTGCCACCAAATACACACACAGACACACACACACAAGTACCTGGCCTCACACATCAACACAGGGAAACACACCCACCTGGAGCCAAACTCCAAAAAAAGTTATAAAGTAAACTACAGGAACTGATGGGAAAATGCCTGAGAAATGAATTCAATTCAAATTTAAGGGAAAACCATCTCCATCTCTTTTGCCAACAGGCAGAACAACTAACCACAGATAAGTCTAGATACATTGATTTAATCTTTCTGGCAGTGTGTTGACCACAAAACAGTGAGAAAGTGGACAGGAGCTGAATTATGGGAATCAAAAGCTTAAATGTGAATGAGAGGAAGAGGAGTTATTTTGCTAGAGGGATAGTGTACTCGGCTTCATGTTTCACATTTTGAAAAATCCATTGTTGTTTTGGACCCTGCTAACTTTCATTGTATGGACAAAAAAAAAATTTGTGTTCCATACATGTTTGGAACAGTAAGGATGAGTAAATGATGCCAATTTTTGGTTGCACTATAATTTTAAATATTCTTGGCTATACAAACACCAGCAGGTGGCAAGAGCAAAATAAAGTCACGAATTGAGGATGAGAAGTTCACTTTAGGGAATGACAAATGGAAATAGTTTCTCATTTAGTCGCTACACCCACAATGAGCTGATAATAAATGCTGACAGCGAGAACACAGAGTTCATGCTGTTGTTGTCATGTTTTTATGATGATCAAACCATGTGGCTAGCCGTAATCCTAGCTCATATATGCAGGTTTCATACTATGTCCGAAGTTCTGCTTGAGAAAGCTGCCCTTCGGTCAGTGTGTGTGCCACTCGCTGCTTCTGCCTTACATGGACAAGCTCTCAGGAATGTGGGAGGACAGCTGGCACGGCAGACATACCTCAGAGCTAACAAAGACCTGCTGTTGCCTTACTGTACTCACTGAGGAGATTTCAAACTAAACACCCCATAGTCAAGGTAGTCAATATGGCAGAAATACATAAAATGCATACCATTCTTTGATGGTGTTGAATAGAATATGCTGAGTACAATTAATGAATATTGCAAAGAAAATTATGTAGTACAATCTACGGAGTCCCGCACATGAAAAAAAGATGTATATTGTGTTTTAAGTTTAACTGTGCATAGAACCTAGTTACAGGTACCGGACAGACAGACAGACAGACAGACAGATAAATAGACAGACAGACAGACAGACATAGAGATAGATAGTCAGCCATGGTTAATTCGTTTTTCTTGCAGTGAATATATGAACATGTGGGCTATAGGGGCTGTGTAGCGGTCCTGACAAGGTTCACTGACTCGGACAAACTCAGTCTCAGTGTGGTACAGTGCAGCCTGTACAGTAGGGCATAATGTGTTATCTATATCTCTGAAAACACAGCCACAGCCCACAGTGATTGTGGACCAGCGATATCCCATGATGCTCTGTGGTGTCCTGTTTGTCCTGTCTGAGCTAATCTCCTGGCATGACCCAGAGGATGAGGCAAAGAGAGAGCTACTCTTTCTCTCTCTTACATACATTCACTTTCTCTTGCATGTTTTTATACATTTTTTCTCTTCTGTAAATCTAATAAACCTCCATCCCTCTATTATCTGTAGTCTTCCGTTTCTGCTGGTCTGGGTTTGGCTCTGTGTGCCAGGTAGGGATTATCACAGCTGGGACTGTGCGCTTTGTTCAAGAGCTCCACTTTTTCATTTTCTTGCATCTCTGCCCCTCTCAGCTTTCAGAGGGGGACTGTTTTCGACCAGGGAAAGCAGAGAATCGCCTCCTTGTGTCTCTAACCCCAGAGAGACATTTTATCTTGGGGACTGTTCATTTGACGGGAGAGGAAAAAGTGACACTAACATAGCACATTGTTCAGCAGCTGAGTGACAGAAAACAGCCGGTCACTTCCTAAATAGTCCATTAAGAAGCACAGAAGCCCCTCTGAAACATTTTTAAGCAAGGTTTTTACATAAATACTGATAAAAGCCACTACACAATCTATCACGGGTCAAATTTTTAAATCTTGGTAATCAGTATGCATTGACCTTTGACGTACAGTCCGCATTCATCCACCTGCTGCTGGAGTGCAAAAAATGAGGAAAGAATCCACTAGGGATCTGACCAGGGATGGATGGACGGAAGCCAGAACTTCTAAATATGTCTGTACTGACACTTTGACCCTCCCTGTGACAAAGCTTCTAAGAATTCAACCCCAGATATGCACACAAGTCTCTAGTGTCACTATAAGCATCAGGGGTACCCCAAGGGTGTAAGCTAAAAGACTGGGATCAAATTTAAAGGTTTAAGAATGTCATTGAAAACTCTACTACTATTCTGAATGCTGGGGATGTACTTACTGCCCTCACCATGGACATGTTCCACTAAATTGTATTTTTTTGAAAGTGTCCAAATATATCCATATGCTTCATTTTACGCAGTTTATCAATTGTTTTATTGTTTAAAACCTCCAAAATTTTATTAGGTGAAATATTTATCTGTCTTGTGCTGTCTTTCTTTAAAGTAATTAGCCTATTGGATTTTTATTAATTCAATTTAATTCATTGGGTTCCCATTTGACTCAATATCGATTATTGCAAATTCGGAATGATCTGATACATTCATGATAATTAAATTGTCATTTTTGAATGTTGATGCACTGTCAGTATTATTTAAACATAAACAAGGCTGCAAAAATACAGTAAAAATAACAATATTTTCAATTTTAAATATATTTTAACATAAAATTTGTTCCTGTGATGGCAAAGCTGAATTTTCAGCATCATTACTCCAGTCTTCAGTGTCACATGATCCTTCAGAAATAATTATAATATGCAGATTTGCTGCTCAAGAAACATTTCTGATTATTATTATTAATTATTATTGTGTTGCTTAATGTTTTGGTGGAAAAAGTTATGCATTTTTTTCAGGATTTTTGATAAATTTCAAAGTTCAAAAGAACAGCCTTTACTTGAAATAAAAATCTTTTTGTAATATTATACATGTATTTACTGTCACTTTTGATCAATTTAATGCATCCTTGCTGAATAAAACTATTAATTTCTTGCAAAATAAAAATAAAAATCTTACTGACCACAAACCTTTAAACAGTTTTATGTATATATTATTTATATTTATATATAAATATATATACACACACACACAAATAATTAATATATTATAATTTAATAAATACATATTTTAAATGTTATACTTATTAAGTATCATGATTTAAAGAGCAGGTTTTATCAACAAATCAAGAAAGCAATGCATCCTCAATGCAAACACATTTATATATTTTTAAGTGTGGCTTGAGTGACTAAATACTTTTTGTGGCCTCTGTGTGTGACAAGGGCAGACATAAACACAACTGGTGTGCCAGTAATATCACCACTGTTTCAGTTCTGACCACTGTCACAGCCTGAGCAAGACATGACAGTAATGATGATGCAGCATTCAGATGCCACGGTGAGCAAATGTGAAATATAGAGAATACATGTGGATACAGGATGTTGCTGCTGGTAATCTTCCTCCCCTTTCACTGAGTTTATTTTGGCTCTGTGAGTCTAGTTAGTCTGACGAGAGGTGTCTGCTATTTGGAGCCCACTGCCCAGTCTCAAAGTCTGCTCTCTCCTCTAACCCTAGTGCTATTTCCAGCTCCGGTCATATCTAGCTCCTCTCCAGTCACACATCCACATACACCTCTCCTAAAGTCTCCTTCCTTGGCTCCTACGGCTCCTCCTATGACCAAAACAGCTGCAGCCCTGACAGATTCATTACATTACAGATAAACTGATGTCACTAATGGGAGATGTCCTTATAGGATTACAAATAATCAGTCTTTAGATACTTGTTTGAGTTTAAATGAAATACATAGATTATAAATTGTGTGTGTTCCTGCCCTTCTCTCATACGACATTAACAAAGTCAATGAGAACTGTGCCAAAAAAGCTAAAAAACATACAATCCAAACAATCTGACCACATTCAAAGGTTTAACATGCTTACCATAGGTTTATCTGATCTACTGTATAAGGACGATAATTTAGAGACATTATGGAAATTAATGTTCTACCATATACAGTTCAAAAGTTTGGGGTCAGTATGATTTTGAAAAAATAAGTTAATACTTTTAGTCAGCAGGAATCCATTAAATTGATCAAAAGTGACAGTAAAAATAAATAAATGCTGTTATTTTAAAACTTTCCATCCATCATAATTTATCACAGATTCCACAAAAATATTAAGCAGCACGATTGTTTTCAACATTGATAATAATAAGAAATGTTTCTTGAGCAGCAAATCATTATATAAGAATGATTTCTGAAGGATCATGTGACACTGAAGACTGAAGTAATGATGCTGAAAATTTACAGGAATAAATTAAATCTTAAAATATGTTCAAATTGAAGTATAAAAGTATTAAAATTGTATTTAAATGGCAATAATATGTTACAATATACCGTTTTTACTGTATTTTTGAACATTTAAATGCAGCCTTAGTGAGCAGAAGAGGCAATTTCAAAACCATTTTTAAAATCTTACTGACTTTTGAACGGTAGTATAAATCCTAGCAAAGTCTGTGAACTGACCTGTTAATTGCAAAAAAAGCTTTCCTTAGTTCTAAACGGTTGAACAGTTGCCCTAATAAAAAGCCTCCACACAGTTTAGAGATGAGTGATTTCTGTTAACTAGTAGTTCTCCTTTGTCATTACGTCCCTGCAAGAGTGCTGGAGGTGTTCCAGCTCGTTAAAGAGGATGTTCTGTGAGCTGGTACTCAGGGGAAAATGGGTACAGCATGAATTATAATGTTTCTGCACACCTTCCCTTGACCTGCATGAGAGCTGAGATCATTCTTCATTCCCCTCAGGACAGCCTGTTAAAATACTTCATATCCTGGCAATCACATATGAACATATGCAGCTGTGACACATACGTGTCCACATCTGGAGTTAGCATGAGATTTTTCATGAATCAGAAGGTCAAAGGACTGAGAAAGTGTGAGAAAAGTGTTTTAATCATTGAACGAATCATTCTTTGGAGTCGACTCTTTTTAATAATCCAGATCACAAAACTGTTCTGAATGATTTGTTCGGAAGACAAGCTTTTATGGTGCTTTTATGTCCTTTTTGAAGCTCTAGTGCATGGAAAAGAGCGACCAGAAGAAATAAAAATCATGCGGGTTTGGAACAACATGAGTGTGATTAAACAATGACAGAATTTTTCTTTATTAAACTATTCCTTTAACAATAGAACTTTTTATTTTTCATTTCTTTACTCACTTTGCCATGTGCATTTGATATACAGCCATGGCCAAAAGAACTAGCAGTGACATACATTTTTTGTTTGTGTTTGCAAAGTTTGCTTCTTCAGTTGTTGTGGTGTTGATTTATTGCTTCTAGATTATTGTGCAGAGTGATCGGATGCATTTTTAATAATTGCAAAAAGCTTCATTGGCCAAAAAAAGAAAAAAGAACAAAAAGAACAATTTTACTGTTTTTGGTCCTGGCAAAAAATGACCAGCTAACATCATTTCACTAATCATATCATCAGCACATGGGAAAGTGAACAATCATTCTATCATTCTATTAACCATTTACCAAACCGTCTCCTCCTGAGGAGTCAGCGACAAAATCGTGTCCCCAGCAGTGCAGAGCTGCTCAGTATTGGCAGCAGGTGTGTGTGAGTTCATCTGCACTCACAGTGAGGCTTTGGGACAACGGCCTGGTGTCAAGAAGGGCAGCAAAGAAGCCACTTCTCTCCAAGAAAAACATAAAAGGACAGACTGAAATTCTGCAGGAAGTACAAGGATTGGACAGCAGAAGACTGGTGCAAAGTTATTTTCTCTGATGAAACCCCCTTCCAACTGATTGGGACATCTGGAAAATCAATTGCCCGGAGAAGAATAGGTGAACGCTGCCCTGTGTCGTGCCAACAGTGAAGCATCCTGAGACCATCCATGGGAGTGCTCTCTCACAATTCTGCCCAAAAACACTGCCATGAATAAAGACTGATATAAAAATGTCCTGCAAGAGCAACAACTCCCAATGATCCAGGAGCAATTTGGTGATGATCCAAGCATTTTCCAGCATGATGGAGCACCATGTCACAAGGCAAGAGTGATAATGAAATGGCTCAGAGATCATTAGATTGAAATTTTGGATCCGTTGCCAGGCAACTCCACGGATCTTAATCCCATAGGGAACCTGTGGTCAGTCCTCAAAAGGTGAGAGGACAAGCAGAATTCCACAAATTGTGATGAACTCCGAGCACTAAGAAGACAAGAATGGATCGCCATCAGTCAGGATTTGGCCCAGAAGCTGATTTCCAGCATGCCAGAGAGAGTTGCAGAGGTTATGAAGAATAAGGGTCAACACAGTAAATATTGACTATTTGCATATACTGAATGTTTTTGCAAATAAAAGCCTTTAAAATGCTTATCATTGTTTTTCAGTATACCATAGAAACACAAAGCCGCAAACTTTGTCACTGCCAATACTTTTGGCCACAGCTATACAATCTGACACTTCTCTCTTTAGAAATCTCTTTCCCCAAGGCTGAAATCTTATTCAACTCAACTCGCATAAACAGACACGTTTCTTTGCCTTTCATTTCATCACCTCTCCACCCCCTGTATTAGTCCTTTCTTCTATTTTCCCTCCTCCTCCACCTCAAAGCTCTATGAAAAGTGTCGTATTGCCCCATTGTTTTGGAGTGCAGGGTTCTGCGGTGCTCATCAGCGGCAGCATTCAAGCGGCTCTATGGATCACAGCTACCGTCCTGAATGTGCCGGCCTCTACCTGTGTTTGCACCACACAGCTGCACACTGGGGGATGTATGATCTCAGCACACATCAGAGGAATGAAAAAAGTCACAAGGCAAACAAGCTGAAGAAAGAGATTAAAAGAAGGAGAGTCAAAAGGGATTTTTGCAGTTTCCTCTCCTCCACATTACACCAAAGCTTTGCCTGTAGATGAAACTTATGAACAAAGGTTCCTTACAGCTTTCATGTTCTTTTCATCAAGAGTTTCTTTTTATTTAATGTTTTTTTTTTTTTTCCTGAAGAAACAGCTTGACAGGATTATTTCATGATTTTTGGAGAAAGACTGTGATAAAATTTTAGGGTCCTCTAACACAAAATTATGAATTCTATCAATTATAAAGTACTTATATATTGATTTGTCAGCACAAATTCATATGCCCCATTCACACAAATATAATAGGAGGTCGTCTAGTGGTATCATTGTTAGACGTTATCGGACATTCCCTCTGTCAGATGGCAGGTAACACTAATTGGCCTTAGCTTTTGATAAAAACTGGGGTATGTAAAAGGGATATGTTGCTGGTAAAAATTAAAAAAAGATGAAATTCTAATTTGACAAGAAATTATTTACTAAAAATGAACATTTTTGATGAGAGACCCAGGCTCAATAATAAGGATGGTCTGCTGGCCCTTTTTAAAGTAATTTATTAAAAATTATAAAACGGTAAGTTCCTGTCCTTGATTGTGATTGGTCAATAGCTGTGTTTTATTCACAATAAAACACAGCTATGACCGATTCACCCAATGGTTCTGTGTATCACTACATAACACCCTAGCAACGTAAACTGTATGTTCTCAATTGATATTGTTCATTGAAGCTTACTGTATTATGTAGAAGAGTGTTGTGAGAAAGAGATCGAGTGAGCAAGTTTATTACCTGCATTCAGATTTAGCATTTTCCTTCAGGTCAGTCTTATGTTCATAATAAAACATCTGTTTAAATGTCTAGTCAAGTCAAGTCAAGTCAACTTTATTTATATAGCGCTTTTTACAATGCAGATTGTGTCACAGCAGCTTTACATTGATAACTGGTACATAATTTTGGCTGCACAGCAGCTCTTAAAGAATAGTGTCAATGCAGGCAGATCAGAAGCACTGTTGATTAAATGTCAAGAATACTGTTGAATATCAAATGTCAAGTGTCCCCAACTAAGCAAGCCAAAGGCGACAGCGGCAAGGAACCCAAACTCCATCAGGTGACATCAGGTGGCAAACAGGTGGCAAATAAGTGGCAAATAGGTGTTAAAATGAAGAAAAAAAAAAAAAAAAAAAAATACCTTGGGAGAAACCAGGCTTAGTCGGGGGGCCAGTTCTCCTCTGGCGAACAGTGCTTTGTTACGACTCAGGTTGCTATCATAAGTCTGATAGGATCGCACCAATCAAAGTGTTTATTTCAGTTCCATCCAGTTGAGGATCGTATTCATCACGTTGGTATGGACGGTTTGTTGAGGAACTGTGCTACTGGCTGTTGTGTCGATGAGGCCTTCACGATAAATGATCTAGTTGACTCGATCTCTGCTGATACTTCAGGGCTGCGTTGTGGTCATGTCCAGTTGAGGATCGTATTCATCACGCCGGTATGGACGGTTTGTTGAGGAACTGTGGCACTGGCTGTCGTGTCGATGAGGCCTTCTAAAGTATTATCTTGACCATTTAACATTTAAGGGGTTTTCCCGTGACTGACAGCGCTAGTCAAAGCATTTGTCAGTTGCGTCTTATTTCGTGTTCACAACTATTCTGTCTTTTCAATGTATAAGTCTTTGCTACTGACTGACACACTCATAAAGTCATCTTCGCCACCATCTAATGGCGTAATAATGTAACTTCTGTTGCTGTTCTCGGTCAGGGACTATTTTTCCGGCGGAAGGAAGGCTTTTAGTGACAGTTTACTTCATGAAAGTTGCATTGATACATATTTTTGCCTTTAATATTTGTATTGTGTGGTAACCATTTTTAAAAGCAATAAGGCATTCGAGGCTAGTGCTGTATCGTGAATAAGTCACGGCTGAAGGGGTTGCAGGCACTCCGCTTCATGTTGTGCCCTTCAGCACAGCCTCTCGTACCTTATTGCTTACATGTATCATGTAATATATAAATTTTGTGTTCGGCCAATGAAAATGCTGGCAGGGCTACTGCTCCAAATGTTGTTGCAGTCACACAATCCGTGGACAGTTCAAAGTCCTTTAAAATTAAACTTAGACAGGCAGTAGACGATAAATGTGACAGGAACTAAATAAGAGCATCTCCTCATCAGCTGTCTGCCTCCTACAAACTTGCTACTTTCATTAGAGGCTCACCAAAAATAACACTCCCACCGCTCTGCCTCTGACACCTCCACATTCTCTCCAGCTTTATCAATCCTCTCAGACACAGAGGCTCCTGCCGAGCCCTGCGGCCCATCACTTACACAAAATTTACACAGCTGGAGGACAGCTGGACAGTAACACTAAATGATAAAGAGAGACATGGAACACAGTAAATGCACTGAGGGCACTGTGTTTAATGAGTGAGGTCTGGGGTATATATGAAAGCACTGATTTTGCCGAGTTAGAAGCGTTCCTGGATCAACATATTCTGTTGATCCTGGAACAACATTCCTGCCTGAAAATTTAGTCCTAACCATTCCCCTAACCCTAAACCTATACCCATAAGTTATCCCTAAAATCAGAGGGAAATTATATTGATACTACTGATGTAGAAGCACCAAACCCTGATTGCAAGCCTAAACTTGACAAACTGTAAACTTGTCCCTCAAATCTGATTGGTGTTGATCCAGGAACATATTGTTGGCGAAATCAGGTTCTGCATATATGCAAACGAGACTGTGACTCTTATCAGTATCTACGAAGTAATATACCAAATCTCTTTAATTGGATCTTAACCTTACTGTGGCTTCTTTAAAAGGCATGAGGAATCAAATTTTCCTTGGTATTTTAAAATAAAAGTTTAATTTAACTCAAACCTTCCTTCCAAGTACAAAAAGCTCATTTATTAAAACTAAACTGCAAAAATAACTTCTGAACTGCTGAAACTTTCTGATATCAGAGGTTTACCGCATTCCTTGCCTATTAGGTGATGAGAAACTTGACTCTCCACCAATTAAGTAATAAGAAGAAAGCTGGATAGTTGCTATTGTACCAGATTTAGATTTAACAACAGAAGAAGGAAAGAAATGTAGAAGTTAGGAAGTAAAATGTGTAGGCAGTCAGTCAAAACATGTGTTGAAACAGGGTTCCCAACTTTCCCAAACTGGCAAATTTGTAAATATTTTTATTCAAATAGCTAATAAAACTATTAGCCTACTAAACAGTTGAATTTATCTAAATGTACTACCAATAAACCATTTTAATAAGATCATGTAAATGTTCAATTTTGCTAGAATTTTTCTCCATTCACTTTAATTTGTTTTTTCTAATCACAATCCCACTGAAAGTCATTCAAATAATGGCAAACTCTTATATTTAGATTAGAGAAAGAAATGGTTGAGGAAAAGGAATGTGAAGGTCAGTATCCTCAAGTGAGCCGATTTAGTGTCTCATATCCAAAAGGTGTGCCTAATTCATCAAAGAACAATCAAGGATGCATGTATCTGGCTAACACAATTCTTAAAGATGAGAGAACCTAGTTAATTCAATGAGTGAAGAACTGTCACTCATTAATATAATACACATGGCCTCTTTGTAACCTGCTAACCTCTTGTTTCCCTTTTAGTATGCCTGTAAATTTGTTTCAGTTTAAACTAGACAGACAGGGGAAATAAGCAAATAAGCTAATTGGGTGCCGGAGGGGGGTAATAACATAGTCTGGAGACCTTTTGCTTTGAGAAAGAGCCTCCCTTCATGACTCAGTTTTAGTGTGGAGCATCACAAATCAACTAACCAGAGTCTACTGAGACATTCATAGAATAGACTTCAATTATATAAACAGGTGCAAACGATTCATGGGTCTTGTGTGGGGTCAGGCACAAAGACATTTGGTGAATGTTTAAACTTGGCCATAAACATCTAAATGCAATACATACTGTAGGTGTAGGAAACACTTGCATATCAATATATGGGAAAAATTGAGAGCTTTTCAAATGGCAAAGTTTATAGTAATCTCTGAAGAAGAAAAAAAGCTCTCTCAAAAGGGGTATAGAGGAAGCAGAGGCAAAACAATTCATTTTGCATTTAACATCTGTACAAAACATTTACATACATTGTAAACTACCATGTAAACTAATAGGTTACTAATAATGCATGAAGATAAAATATAAGATATTACGAATAATATTTAAATTATTAATAACAGTACAAAACCAGAACAGCATATAATGAAGAATATGATTCACTAGCTACACTTACCATAGATGAACAGTAAGAGAAGCGCGCGCATTGTGCGCTTTATGATGAGCTCCCTTCAACTGTCGCGCGCCTCTAAAATATGAAAATCACTAATCAGCAGTCACACAACTTCACCTCATATATATATATAAAATTACCGGACAAAGTGTACTTTCACATAAAACCGTTAGTAATATCAGAAATAAAACACAAACGTACGCATTTCTTTATCAATGTTGGAAGCGAGTACTCACATGTTTACTGTGATGTTGTCGATGGTCAAGCTGTTCTTTGAGCCAATGAGACTTTGAGAGATATCAGAGTCAGACGGACTTTCTGAAGTCCTGTTACAGTTTTGGAAATGAGTCTGACTAATGGAAAACATGCGCTGGAGTCCCGTGAATCGTAAAGCTCCACGGTCCTCAGGGAAAGTGCTTTAGAAAAACAATACTCCACTACTTGCTTTCCGGAGCACCCTGTACATGAACGCGCGTAGTCGAACAGGAATGCGCGCGCTCCTCAAAACTGAATCAAAAGGACTCTCACAATAAACGGTAATAGTAGTAAAACACAATTAAAGCTTACACACTACACTGCAAAAAATGCTGTTCTTACTTAGAGTTTTTGTCTTGTTTCTAGTCAAAATATCTTAAAGTTCTTAAATCAAGAAGCATTTTCTTGACAAGTAAAAATTATTTTCTTGTTTTAGGAAAAATAAGTCAAAATTACGTGTTTTTTTCATTAAAACAAGCAAAATAATCTGCCAATGGGGTAAGCAAAATAATCTTATATCAAACCAAAAATAAGATATATAATCTTGTTTAATTTTGATTTATTTTTCCTAAAACAAGAAAATAATTTTTACTTGTCAAGAAAATGCTTCTTGATTTAAGAACTTTAAGATATTTTGACTAGAAACAAGACAAAAACTCTAAGTAAGAACATCATTTTTTGCAGTGTACTGTATTCATTTTTTTTTAATGTGTTAAGGAAAGCTGCATGTTTTTAAGCAACATGCAACTTAGATATTAATGCAAATAACACTTGAAAGACCTCCATGTTAAACATTGTCTGGTTATGTGAATACAGCTCACAGAATGATTTTATTAGTAACTTATTTCAACCAGTCATATTCAAGCCAGACCTAGAGACCCCCAGTAACAGAATATAGCCTAAGCTTACCGATTTGACTTATTAAACATACTTTTCTTATTAAATGTAGGACTATCAGGAGAAGACAGTCAAGATGAATGAAAAATATAGTGTGAAACAAATATGTGATTCAGTGGTATGATATGAATATCAACTAAAGCCACTGATCCAAACACAGACAGGAATACTCACAGAAATGAACATGCCCTGTCTAACAGAGAGGATGATGCAAAGGTAAACAAGTTAATGGGCATACATTTAAAAGTTCAGTATATAACCTGAAATTCAGAAATATGGATTAGAATCATAAACGTGAGGACTGACATAATGTTTCATGGTAATATGTCCCACAGTCTGTTGCATGTTTTCTACAATCTCTATCGCCCCCTCCTGTAGATCAGATGTAATTCATAAAATAACCGTTTCTTCATATAAATAAAACAAAACAAAACAACTTTTAAATTCCATACCAAAGCTTTAATGTGTTCATATATGTTTTATACACAATATAAAAAATATGATATGGCGTTAGGCTCTTCATTGTGTCTACATACACCACTGTTCAAAAGATTGGAGTCGGTAAGATTTTATAAAAATGTTTTTGAAAGGAGACTTACCATAGCTACTTTCTTTGATCAAAAATACAGAAAAAAACAGTAATATTATGAAATTATAATATCAATTTAAAAGAACTGTTTTCTTTTTTACTATATTTTGGTACTGAAAATAAACATCTTATTATAATCAATGCTGAAATAAATGCTTAATATTTTTGTGAAAACAATTAACTTTTTTTTTAGGATTCTTTGATGAATAGAAAGTTCAAAAGAACAACATTTATTTGAAATAGAAATCTTTTGTAATAATTATTAATGTCTTTACTGTCACTCTTGATCTTTTTTTTTTTGCATGCTTCATGAATAAAAGTATAAATTTTCTGTATCTTACTGACCCCAAACTTTTGAAAAATACTAGGTTACGCAACAGTTTATTTACTATAATGGTTCTCAAACTGTGGTCTGATTTGTTGATTGGCTTATAAAAAAAAAAGAATTATCAAAAAGCACCAACACTGAATTAAAAAAAATTAACTGATCGAGTTAACATTAAATGTGTTTGGATTGTATATGGATTGATGATGACTCAAGGACATCTAGACAAGTAAAGTCTAGTGCTGAATCTCATTGAAATAGCAATTTGGGTTGTAATGTAACAATATGTGAATCACACAGAGGGTAACAGAGGATAAACTGATTTCAGATTTCAGGATTTTGACATTTATTTACAGATCCTACTGACAGTTGGTATAGCCCATGACTTTTGATCTGATAAATTCTCTGACATCTGTAACATTTTTCTCCAGTTCTGCCAGTTCATCTCGCTGCTGCTGCATTTTCTTCTCGTTCTTGTTTAACCTTTTCTCCAATTCTTCAGAGGGAAACGGAAAAAGAGAAGATGAGAAAATACAGAGTAACATAGTCAAATAACTCAAAATTGAGTTTAATAGCGAAATGACAGCATAAATAACAAATACTATAAATGCTTAAAGGGTTAGTTCACCCAAAAATAATACTCTTAAGCCATCCTAGGTGTATATGACTTTCTTCTTTCAGGCAAACGCAATCGGAGTTATATTAAAAAATATCCTGGCTCTTCCAAGCTTTATAATGGGAGTGAATAAAGCCAAGATTTTGGAGCCCAAAAAAAGTGCATCCATCCATAATAAAAGTAATCCATACAGCTCCAGGGCGTTAATAAAGTCCTTCTGAAGCGAAACGATGGGTTTTTGTAAGAAAAATACTTATAACTTTATAAACTGTAATAACTAGCTTCCGGTAACGATCGTCTGCATGTTCACGAGGTTAGATGCCTATCGAGGTTCAAACAAATAGGGCTGGACAACAAACTCAAGCTCCTCTGACATTTCTCTTTAAAAATTCAAATTTTTCTCATTCTCAATTGGCTTGGACGAGCCAGGATATTTTTTTAATATAATTCCGATTGTGCTTGGCTGAAAGAAGAAAGTCATACACACCTAGGATGGCTTGAAGGTGAGTAAATTATGAGATAAATTTCATTTTTGGGTGAACTAATCCTTTAATGATAATGCCCTTGGCTCATAAGTTCAATTTAGCTGCCATAAAATTTCAGTGCTTTACTTTAGAAAATGTTAAATGCAGTTGGACACATACTTCTGAGGTCGTTCATGCCCGTGATGGCCTTGTTAAGCACTTCCTCTGCTTCTTTCTTCATCTCTATGGCTCTCTGGCTAACATTACCTTCTCCTCCCACCGAGTCTACTTTCTCTTTCAGCTCCTTGTACAGATTCTCAGCATTTATCAGTTCCTGGTAAACACAAACATGCACATACAAATAACATTAATTTTAATGCCAGAAGCATTATCTGAATAGCTACAGCCAGATGTTCACACATATACAAAGACCTCTTGAAGTCCAGCAGCCTCTTGAGTTGCATTGTCCGACTGGGCTTTGGCATCTTTTGCCATCTCCCTGTTCTGCTCTGTTTTATTCTTTAATAAATCCACTCCATGTGACAAATTGGCTAATCGCATCATCACATCCATGAGGTTGATGTCTAAAATTAAGAGTTTGTCTTCAACCTGCTCAAGAGAGGGACAGAAAGGAGATTAGATCAGCTCAGATAATACACTACTGTTCAAAAGTATGGGTTCAATAAGATTAAAAAAAGGAAGAAATTAATACTTTTATTCAGTAAGGACACATTAAATTGATCAAAAGCAACTGTAAAGACAATTATAAAAGAAGAAGAAAAATAAATTTTTCTTGAGCAGCAAATCGGCATATCAGAATGATTTCTGAAAGATCATGTGACACTGAAGTCTGGAGTAATGATGCTGAAAATTCAGCTTTACCATCACAGGAATAAATTACTGTTTACTGTATTTTTGATCAAATAAATGCAGCCTAGTTGAGCATTAGAAACTTCTTTCAAAAACATTAAAATATTTTTACAGATGCCAAACGTCTGAATGGAAGTGTAAGTATACAAGCATATATATATATGTGGAGCAAAATATCAGGTTTACCATGTTAGTGATGTTCTGGGCATCCTTGAGGTTTTCCTGGGCTGTGGTCATTTCCTCCTCAGCTTTCTTTATAGCACTTTGAGAGGTTTCAATTGCTTCTTTAGTTTTATTGATATTATTGCTCACTCCTTCAGCTTGTGACCTGCGCAAACACAAAATCGCACACACTAATCATTTACTGTATACAGATTTTTGTGTAAAACAGTGAACAACATTCCCTCACTTACTTTGAGTCTTGCGCTCTTTTAAGCAGATCCTTGACCTTGGTCAGTTGCTCTGAGGTGTGATTGAACAGCGCCTCCACGTTGGTGAGGTTGTTGATCTTTTCTTTGATTTGCTCGATTATGTTGACTATTACGGTCCTGTTGACTGGCAAGGAAATTGCCAAAACCTGCTGGGCCACTTTTTCAATGCTTTCTGGATCTGCTCCCTCCTCTGAATAAAACATGATTTTTACTATTAAAAAGGTTTTCAAATAAGGGCTAATTAGGCATTTATCATAATTAAACATTTTAAAATGACAGTTCATGCAAAATGTAAACTTATTCACCCTCATGTTGTTTAAAATTTGAATGATTTTGGGCTGTTCCTCAGACAAAGCTATCGTATTAGAAGTGTTGGATACTTATTGTTACACTACACTACCATTCAAACGTTTGAGGTCTATAAGTCTTTTTAAAAAAAAAAGAAATTAATACTTTTATTAAGCAAGGATGCATTAAATTGATCAAAAGTCATAGTAAAAACATTTATAATGTTATTATAATAAAATATTTCTACTTCAAATAAATACTGTTCTTTTTTAATTTTCTATTCATCAAATAATCCTGTGAAAAAGTATTACGATTTCCACAAAATATTAAGTAGCACTACTGTTTTCAACATTGATAATAATAATGAATGTTTCTTGAGCAGAAAAGCAGCATATTAGAATGATTTCTGTAGGATCATGTGACACTGAAGACTGGAGTAATGATGCTGAAAATTCAGCTGTGCCATCACAACAACAACAACAACAACAACAAAATTACATATATATAAGATATAATATAATATAATAGAAATTGGGTATTTTAAATTTTAGTAATATTTCACAATGTTTTTTCTTTTTTTTTTCAAATAAACGCAGCTTTGGTGAGCATAAGAGACTAACAAAAAACATTTTAAAAATCATACAGACTGCATAATTTTGAAAGGTAGTATATTATGGTCCTTTTTTTTTTCTTTTTTACTTTTTTGGACATTCTGCAAAATATATCCTTTAATCTTCCAAAAAATGTATAAAAACATCTGAATTTCATACAACATGAGGGTGAGTAATTTTCGTTTTTCCCCCTTTAATGCCACTGCATTTCACAACACATCAACAATATTGAAGCATAATCACATGATCACTGACCATTCAAAAAATCTCTAATCTTCTGAATGAAGTCTCTGAGTTTCTTGTTGGAGTCCTCAAAGAGATCTTTCTTGCTCTGGGCTTTATCGAGAGTGTCCTTCGCTTGTTTTTTCACAGTCTGGGTGAGTGTAGCAATGTCTCGAAGCTGAGATGTAAGCAGAGATTATTTCAGGTTTTTTGTTAACACACACAATGCACATGCTCAAGCAGACAGTCATTTACCTTTTTAGCCACGGTTTGTAACTCAATGCTGGCAGCGGTCAGGCTCTTATGAACATCATCAGCACGATCCAGAGCCGTCACTGAGGCACCAACAGTTCCATTACATCCTTTTCCTCCACACTTCAGCACACCGTCACGGTCACGACAACCAGCTCCTCCACAAGGGCTATCTGGACAGCTACTATTTGCACTAGCATTGCCATGGCCACCACACACCTTAAGGTATAATAGAAACAAGGATGTGTCACTGATCTAGCTAACAATTCTCTGCCGTTCAGGTCTCAAGCCCAAAGTTTTGCCCAAAGTCTCTACCTTGTTGCTGAGATGAAAGACCTTTCGGTCTATCTCGTGAGCTTTTTCCTCCAGTTCAGACAAAGACCTATTGTTGGCGGCAAGTGTACGCAGGAAGCGATCCTTTCTCTCTTTCAGCAGGGCTTCAGTACGGTTACGTGTGCCTTGAGACTGTTCCACAGGACTTTGGGGTCCGTATACGGATGCATTACAGCGCTGCTCTGAATTCAGTGAACTCTGGTAGTACTTGCGCACATTTTCAAATTGCTCTGTATAAGAAAAATGAAAAAAGACATCAACGTAGATTAAATGTTTTTAACAGAATTATGAGGATTGAAAATGTGGTCTGATCATGAGCAGGCCCTGGTGTAATCTATAGAGTTTTTCTGCAAATTTTTCTTGGGCAAAATCTATGGAAAGGATTTAAACATTGTGAACAGGCTGTTGCAAGCCATTTAACTTCCATAATTTGACAGATCTGAAACAGCATATTCAACAAAAAATGAAAGGTTTTATTGATTTATTTAATTTATAAATTGGATGGAGAAAAGTGTGTTATATGTCAGAATGGAGTCAGAATTAATGAGAGATTACTAAAATAATATTCAAATATCTATTTGGCTATTGGTTAATATTATCCAATAGCCTAATTCCAGGTGAAGAGATTTTGCTGAAAAGACTACAAAGCCAAATAACGCATTCTTTGGGATGAAATAATTTTCTTTGGTCAGTTTTGATTTCATGTGTTTATTCACATAATGCTTGCTAAGAAATACTAATTTACCTGCCAATCCAGCAGTGAGGTAATTCTCCAGCCCTCTGCGCATCTGGTGAAGAGTACTGTTCAAGTCTTTCAGTTCTTTCTCCAGTGCAGTTAGGTTTTGTTTCAGAGCACTGTCAAGGTCTGCCGTTATATTCAGCTCCCGAATCACACCCATCAGACGCCCATCAGTCAAAGCTATTTCTGCTCTGAAATTATGTTTATTAAAAATGGAGAAAAATTCTAATTACCCTCATTTAACATGCAAGCAAAGTACAAAATAACACTCACCATGTGGCAAATGTGACTAAAAATTATGTTTGGCGAACAATAAAATAAAACCCGTAAGACTTTCGTTCATCTTCAGAACACAAATTAAGATATTTTTGATGAAATCCGAGAGCTTTCTGACCTTCTTAAAGACAACAACGTTATAGTAACCAATTTCAAGTTAAAATACTCCATGTGACTACAGTGGTTCAACCTTAATGTTATGAATTCTCCAACGCTGTTCACGTTGTAAACACAGTGCAGCGCTTCCGGGTTCTATGTCAGAACGCTGGCTTATTATTGGCCGACACTGTTCATGTGAGCACCACGACGTATGCGTGTGATGCTGACGCAGGAGCTGGCCAATAATGAGACAGCATTCTGACGTAGAACACGGAAGCACTGCACTGTGTTCACAACGTGGAGACTGACAGGGAAGAGAAGAAATTGTTGAATAAAGTCATTATTTTTGTTTTGTTTTGCGCACAAAAAGTATTCTCGTCGCTTCATAACATTAAGGTTGAACCACTGCTGTCATGTGGACCATTTTAACGATGTCTTTAATACCTTTCTGGGCCTTGAAATTGGTTATTATGACGTTGCTGTCTATAAGGAGGTTAGAAAGCTCTCAGATTTCATCAAAACTATCTTAATTTGTGTTCCGAAGATGAACGAAGGTCTTACGGGTTTGGAACGAAATGAGGAAGAGTAATTAATTACAAAAATTGTATTTTTGGGTGAACTAACACTTTAATAAACTGTAATGACATTTACTGTGTGCAGGCTATACCTCAAGTCATCAATAGCCTGGCTGATTAAGTTATAGGTTCCCTCTTGGTCTCCATCTTTGATCAGATCTTGAACCTGTGCCAGCTTCTTCTCCAGTTCACAGATGCGGCTGTCACTGACTCCAGGCACCTCACCCTTCTCCAGAATCATGGCAATGAGATCCTTGATGTGGGTCAGATCTCGGCCGACCTGGCAGATGGCATCATCCCAGAGCTGGAAGCAGGGATGGCAGTGAACACACTTGGGGAAGTTTCCGGTAAAGCCACGGGCACACTCGTCGCAGCGACGGCCTGAAGCTCCCTCCTTACACTCACATGCGCCAGTTACGCGGTCACACTGAGCCGTTTCGGACCCCAAAGGGTGGCAGTTACACTCTGATCAGAGGGAGATAAAGCACTAATGATCTGACATGGAGAGGAGAAGGAGTTCGATGTACTGTATTTGTGCAATACTCACCTTCACACTGTACTCTGGGATCACCCCAATGGAACATTTCACACTCATTGCACTGCTGTCCTCCAAAACCTGGCTGACAATGACACTGGCCACTGAACTATAGGTACAAAGAGAGACAGAAGAAAAGAAATAGGTAGTAAAAAAAGAAGAGTGATTTACAGTAAATTTGGCCATTAAAACTAATTGAAAATATCATTAAGCCCTGAAAACATACTCAAATCCAAGTCCTCTTCAGTGAAAAAATAAATAAAAAAATTAAATAAATTAAATAGTCAGAAATAAATACATCTAATGCATTTAAATTGAAAGAAAACTAAAATAATTATATTATCATTTAAATTTAAATTAAATTAAAATTTATGATTAAATAATTTAATCATAATTTAAGTCTAAAATGTCTACTGCAACTGCTTAAGAAAGTGAATTGATATTGTGCCGACTTTTTTTTTTTTACGTTTAATTTTATATTTTAAATGTAAATGTATTTTTTATTTTGCAAGATAAACAATAATTAAATAGTTTGGTGTCTCTTATGCTCACCAAGTAAAAACATTAATAGTGAAATATTATTACAAATTAAAATGTAATTTATTCCTGTGATGCAAAGCTGAATTTTCAGCATCATTACTCCAGTCATCAGTGTCACATGATCCTTCAGAAATCATGCTAATATGCTGATTTGGTGCTCAAGAAACATTTCTTATTATCAGTGTTGAAAACAGTTAATGTCTGCTTGTTGAACAAAAGAAAGTTTAATTTCTTAAAAATATCTCATACCAAACTTGTGAACGGTAGTGTATATTGTAAATAATTAGTGCTGTCACTTCGATTAATCATGATTAATCGCATCTAACATAAAAGTTTGTGTTTACATAATACTGTATGTGTGTGTGTGTGTGTGTGTGTATGTATATATACATGACACACATTTAATATATATAAATGTAATAATATACATATATACACACATATATCATGTAAACACAAACTTTTATGTTAGATGTGATTAATCGATTTGACACCCCTATAAATAATATATTAATTAGGTTTAGCCTTAGTATAATGATATGAATTTTGCAAACAACATGATGTTTTTATAATTTCAAGCTTAGTAACACTTTCTCATCACACACTGGTCTTATATTTCATCACATTTGGGAGTCCTTGGCAAAGTATAGTCACATCTCTTCATGTCATATTGTACGTTGATGTTTGTTTACTGTTGTAAGGTTTTATGCTGCCATTTCAGGCTTATCTCTTTCAAAAAAGAGGTTTTAATCTTGAGAGACGAATCATGATAAAATAAAAAGGTTTGATAAGAAAGATATGAATATGAAGAAAGATGTTGTATAGCACAGGTCATACCATATTGCAATGGGTGCTGAGGGCATTTGGCAGGACACATCCACAGGGTTCACATCCACAGTCCGAGCCAAAGTTCCAGTGGTTGGTGGCGCACTGGTCACAGTTGTGGCCGATGATGTTTGGTTTACAGGGGCAAGCTCCAGTCTGCTTATTACAGTAACATACTCCATTATTACAGTAGCCCTGTAAAGTGCCAGCAGTTACACAAGTACAGCCTGTAGGATGAGACAGAGTGCAGAATTAGACTTAAATGCATGAATTGCATGAAGACTATTTTATGTCACTGTACTTACGTCTACAGTCCCGGGCGAGTGCGTTTCCATAATAACCCAATTTACACTCAGAGCAAGAGTGGTCATCAGTGTTATACAGGCACTTGAGGCATTGGCCGGTTCGTGGGTCACATGACTCTGGGTCCTGGGGGTCAATGTTCCCGTTGCACTGGCACGGCCTGCACGTCCCGCCAGGCTGCTCAGGATCACCATAGTAACCAGGAGCGCAGCGATCACAGCGTGGACCTGAGACAGGACATTGTCAGTAAACCTACTAAATGAGAATCAAAAACTATTGATTTACTGACTGTATTTTACCTGCATATCCTTCACCACACTGGCAGAGGATCTGATTAGAGGCATAGTCTGTATGACATGAAGCTCCGTTGGAATGTCCGCTGTCAGGGTGTCCTGGACATGGACAGGGGCTACAGTGCTCGCCAGAACCCAATACTGGGTTACCATAGAACCCGTTTACACACCTAAAGAAAGGATAGAATAATCAATACGATTGCTGTATAGAACAACATTTTATTAATTTTATTTCTATATCTATTTTTATTTCTTGCTACATTTTTTAACAAGGCAGCCTGGTATTAAGTGTCTATTAGTATCATACCATACATAAAAATAATATTTTATATAGCTTTTAATTAAATAAAAATTATACATATTATATTTTTGTCTTTGATATTTTTACACTACTGTTCAAATGTTTAAGGTCAGTAAGATATTGTTTTTGTTTTTGAAAGTCTCTTAAGCTGACCAAGGTTGAATTTATTTAAATCAAAAATACAGTAAAAATTGTAATATTGTAAAAAATATTAATAATTTAAAATAACTGTTTTATATTCTAATATATGTTCAAATGTAATTTATTCCTGTGATGCAAATCTGAATTTTCAGCATCATTACTCCAGTCTTCAGTGTCACATGATCCTTCAGAAATCATTCTAATGTGCTGATTTGCTGCTCAAGAAACATTTATTATTATTATCAATGTTAAAAATAGTTACTTTATATTTTTGTGGAAACCGTGATGCATTTTTTTTTTCAGGATTCTTTGATTAATAGAACATTCAAAAGTACAGCATTTATTTGAAATTGAAATTGTTTGTTAAAAGTATACTGTCACTTTTGATCAAGTTATTGCATTCTTGCTTGATAAAAACATTAATTTCTTTTTTTTTTTTTAAAGGTTCTGAGCTTTTTTTAATGTATTCACTGTTGTACTTGATATATAGTTTGTAACTGCCTCATCCACCTTTGCAAAGCATGCATTACATTGTGACTTAAATCAGTGACCTAAATGTAATTCGTCACAGTGATTTGGTCTCACCGATGTAGTCAGTGTACTGTCTCTCACCTCTCACACAGCTGTCCAGCTGTGTAATCTCTGCACTCATAGCAGGCACCTGTTTCAGGGTCACAGCTCTCTGCATGGCCATTACATTGGCACTGCCTACAGTTGGGGAATCCCCACTGACCTGGTTGGCAGTTTGAGCACTGGCGGCCAATCGCCCCATGCCGGCATGGACACTGACCCGTCACAGGGTCACACTGATGCCCTACAGAGCCCTGAGAGTGGCAGTCACATTCTGAGTGGCAGTCACAAACAGAGAAAGAGAAGTGAGAGACATAATTTAATTTAATCTTAAAATAACATTTGTGGGGAAAAAAATAGTTACAATGTAAAGTATACATCAAAGTTGGTCCAATCAAAACTGTAATAAAAATATTTTTACATTATACAACAGTTCTTTCTGGTTCTCGAATCTGATTGGCTGAGAGGTCTTTCCAGCCATGCGATATACTACAAATATCACCATAGGAACCGATTTACCATTTGTATCACTCCGCTGTCAGCATTCTCACAGCGAGTGTCATGGCGGACAAGCAAACCCACCATATTTGTATAGATACTACTGTTATTTTGTAACAGAATTTTTTTTTCAATCGTTTTTTTTAGGCGAGAATATAGTTGTTTAGAGATATGCGATTTATATTTAAACATAGTGCCTATTTGAAAATTTGTTTAGACACTTTCAGAGATGCGAGCTCCAGGCTGTCAGCGAACTTTCAGCGCTCATGTACCCGCAGAGAACAGCTTCATCTTGGCCAGTCCCTTGGGAATTTGCCACTGGCTCTTAGTGTTTAAACATGAGGTATAATTTGTTTTGGGTATATCAAATGGGCAATCTTTGGTCTTATTAATATATTACTTGTTCCAGAGATAAAAGATTTAGATTAAGGGCTTTATTAAGTTTCCTAAGTTTATATTTACATTGAAATTAAATCCTGCACTAACTAGAGCACTGCTTTTGTACGTTTGACTACAGTTTGAACTGTTTGCTTGTGTTTAGAGATGTTCCGATACCCCTTTTACATTACAGCTCAGGGTATCGGCCGATACCGAGTACTGATCCGATACCTGGGTGTGTATCTGTATATACAACTGTATATACTACTAGCCCTGTATGAACTGATAGAATTATTTATGGTGTGCTTCAGACTTATCCCTTAATAAAACAAGAACAAATACATACAGTGAACTAGAGTATTTTCATTATCTGACATACATTTGTCAGTTATATTACTTATTTATTTTAAGTGAAAAAGAACTTCAAATGCAGCCACAAATCTAACACTGTAAACTGAGAAAGGTATATTAGTTTTACAATATAACTATAAAAACAGTACAACAAATAAATCTAGGAATATAATTATATAAGAAAATAATCTCTTTAAAACTTGAAGTCCAGAAACAATTTTGTTAAATCAAAATCTCACGTTTTCGACGACTGACAGCGGCTCGTCATCCAGAGCAATAAACCCGACAATTTTTTCGGTTATCTTTATTTGTCTTTTGAAAACTTTTCTCTTTGTTTGAATGAAGCTGGCACGCCTCATCCTTCTCCGTCCTAGCCTTTCTGTAACCATCGTGTTGCGTGGGGTGACGCGTCTTCAAATGCTTTATTAAGTTATTTGTGTTAAAGTTCCCAATACTTGTGCCACCCCTCGAAATTGCAGCATTGCATATGAGACATGTCGCCATTTTACTGGTCTGAAATACTGCCAAACAGCAGACATACTGCTAGCGCGTTTTTACTTCTCCGCTGCTCTAAACAGTGGTTGCTTGTGGCAACACAGCACAACTTCCTGTGTTTGCATTCTGAGCCGCGAAGAAGAATTGATTTCCGATTTGCTGCGTTAAGCAAAGATAGCGGGCACAACTTGGTATTGTTTAAGAAAATGGTATCGGATCGGTACGTGAGTTTAATTACTCGCCGATACCGATGCCAGAATTTTTTGTGGTATCGGTGGTATTTCCGATACTAGTATCGGAACAACCCTACTTGTGTTTATTCCCTATTTTACTTCTTATACTGTTATAATGGCTATTGTTGTTAATTTAAATATTATTGTTCAATAAATATTTTATATAAATAACATGCTGTATTTTTTGGCATTGAGAAAGAGTCCGTTATTGATTTTGACTTCAGTGAAAGTTACATTAATACGCAATGAGATGGCAGCAAAGACTGTTTTTATGAGGGAGTCAGTCAGTCGCAAAGACCTTTATATTGAAATGGACTGAAACAATGAACCAAGGATGTTGTTTTTACTTCAAACATATTCCGAGATGCAACTGACAAAAATGCATGACTACCGCTGTCATGGGAATGTCTTAAATGTTATAAAAACAAAGATATCGCTTTCCTCAGTGGACATTCAAGCTGATTTTGTGATTATGAGTATAAGATTGATCTGAAGAATATCAGCTAGATGCAGGTAATACACTAACTCAGGCATACTCATAATACTCTACTCTACATATTACATGTTTCAATGGAGGGACTCAACATTCCTTGGTTTAGAATTAGTAACGAAGGCTTGGGCTCAACTGTTAAACTGTCAACTTGAGATTTGAATCCGTGGCGGAAGGAAGGAGTTCCTCACAAAAGAGGGTTTTTAAAGACACTCTGTTGTTGTTCTTATTTATTTTTTACACACTCGTGCTGTCAAACTGTTGTATAAATGCAATATCACATAAGTAGCTGTGCAATATGGCTGTATATCAGCACGCTGTGATTGCATACGGCCGAAGCACAGTCATGCTGATATACAGTCATATCGCACGGCTACTCATGTAATATTGCTTATATATTAATTCAAATAATCAATTAAAATGCTTATCCTCCACAAAGTCTCTGACAATAAAAAGTGTCTCACCAGTGCAGCCATAAGGCCCAAATCCGTACGTCCCCGGTGCACACTGATCACATTGACGGCCAATAACATTGGGTTTACAGTGACATTGACCTCCGACTTTGTCACACTCTGCACTCAGTGAACCCTGAGGATCACACTGACATGCTGCAGAAAGAAGCCATTCATAAGAATCTAAACAACAGTATGAGATTTATCTGAAGGAAAAAGGAATGGATGTGTTATAATGTGATTTTTTGACAGGACACTGAGGAAGGACATTTATCCTTTGACCCCATCACAGTGACTCACCCAGGGCTCCATCGTGCATGATAGCAGAGATGCTGCAGATGAGTGTAGTGCACAGCTCGGCCAGTGCAGGCATCGGCAGGGTCGTGAAGGAATCCAAACACATGTACACCTCCATCTCCTGCCGTCGACGCTCGTCTGGGGCGTCATCACCCTGGAAACCAGGAAGCTCTTCATACCTGGGTATCAGCACGAGCTGTGAGAAGAGAGAGATAGAATAAGCATTTTTCACTCACCAGCAGGGGGCAGCGCTTGTGTTATCTGTGGTTAGGAAATTGCACCACAAGTACTCCTTGTTTAAAGCATTTAATAACATGTGTATAAATGACTGATAATGGTAAATGAGAGAGATTCTTACTGAGTCTATCAGGATGAAGGCAGTAAGATGTCGGTGAGACACGCCATGGCGCTGGAAACGGATGGACACCACATACCAGTTGTTTGGCTCAAAGCAGAAGGACCTCGGCATTTCAATGTACCTGTCAAATATTATATGCCATCACTAACAATATTCTTAAACAGTCTATTAATGCAGAATTCTACAAGATATTTAAATTACCAAGACAGACAAGTCTAAGCATATATAATGGTGTCAAAAAAATCAGATGGGTCTAATGAAAAATTAGACATGACATTTTTTACAAGTTTATTTTACAAGATAAAGCTTGTAAAAAAAGTTTTAGTTCTAAAAAATAAATAAACATCACATAAATTGACGGATTATTTCAAAATACCATAATCATACAGTAGTCATACATACACAATCAAAAATCACAATTTGATAAAAAAACACAGAAAAACAGTAATATCTTTACAATTTAAAACAAACCTTTAGTATTTTAAAATATTTTAAAATGTAATTTAATCCAATGCTGAATTTATCATGATTACTCAAGTCTTCAGTGTCACATGATCCTTCAGAAATCATGATTCTAATATTTTCTTTATATTCTTTGATGAATATAATGTTCAAAATAACAGCATCTATTTGAAATAGAAATCTTTTGTAGCATTATAAATGTATTTAATACATACTTGCTAAATAAAGTTTTTCTTAAAAAATATCAGTAGTGCATATATACGAACCTGGACCACAAAACCAGTTATAAGTCGCACAGGTATATTTGTAGCAATAGCCAATGTATGGGTCAAAATTATCGATTTTTCTTTTATGCCAAAAATCATTAGGATATTAAGTAAAGATCATGTTCCATGAAGATATTTTGTAAATTTCCTACCGTAAATATATCAAAAAATTATTTTTGTGAGTGGATATACATTGCTAAGACTTCATTTGGACAACTTTAAAGGCGATTTTCTCAATATGTTGAATATTTTGTCACCCTCAGATTCCAGATGTTCAAATAGTTGTGTCTCGGCCAAATATTGTCCTATCCTAGCTTATTTATTCAGCTTTCAGATGATGTATACATCTCAATTTTAAAAAATTGACCCTTATGAATGGTTTTGTGGTCCAGGGTCACATATATCACAGACATATGCATGTAGTGTGTGAGATGTGATTATTATTTATATTTATAAACTATTAATATACTAAACCAGCTTTAATAGGGTGGAGCATGCCGCTCTGACCCTGACAGTTAGTACATACAGCTGCTTCCTTTACCTATGTTAACAACATTCATTTAAATCCCTTTCAAGCACCAGACAGCCACCCTTATTTAGTTACCCACAGTTAGACAGCAGCTCCTGATAATGTCTGTGAAGTCTTATCTCCTGCCCAGGGTTTATTTCCCCATGGAAAGGCTTAAACCGGTAACATATCCAGATTGAACTTCCTGAACTCACCTGACTGCCTCTCTCCTTTCTTTTTCTTGTTTCTCTCACTTTCTCACTCAGCCAATATCTTATTTTTTAATTCTTTCAGTGTTTGCTCAAGAGGATATGCAGCTTTTGACAGAGTCTAATTTGCTCCTGCATTCTCTGAGCTTTGGGATGAGGCCAGAAATCAGATTAGAGTCAGATTACAATGGCACCCAAAAACTCAGCCATGCAGAAAAATGATCAAAACAACTGCCGTGGAACTAGGTTTCCCATGAAGAGGGGATGGGCAAATCAAAAGTTTTACAAGGTTTAAAATAGTAGTACATAAGTCTACACTTGCAAAAACTATGCATGAAGTGCTTACAAAGAAATACGAATGTGTACTTGCATCCAAAAACAAAGACATAAACATAATGATATTACCTCCTGTGGTGGGGCATTGTGACTGTGTACATCTGCTCTGTGGGCAGCATGTTTCCACAGCGGAGACTTGTGGGTAAATTCAGGGATGTCACGCTCACTACAGCCTCCCAGTCCTCTGTGGACTGCATGCAAACAAAAAGAACAGACAATATGATTATTAATAACATTCATTTTAAACCAAATATGAGATTTGTGATATTTATTAAAGGCATAGTCCACCCAAAAATGAAAATTGATCTGTCATCAATCATTGGTTAACATTGACTTTCATTGTATGGACAAAAAATATAATGGAAGTAAATGGGAACCAAAACAATTTAGTTACCAATATACTTTTCTTTTACATTCCCTATTAGAAAGAAAGTCATACAAGTTTGGAACCACATCAGGTTGGGTAAAGGATGCCAGAATATTCATTTTTGAGTGGACTATCCTTGTAAGTTATTATTAAAGACACTGAACCAGATTAAACTGCTATCTGTGTTTCTGGATTCTAGTTGGTCTAAACTGGAGCAAGATGGTCATTCGTGGTAGATGGTATGACCAGGTCGTTGTTTCTTGGTTAGAGAAAATCTACCAGCTAGTAATCAGCTACCATGTTCCGAAACAATAGTGTTTCAGACCACAAACCTCTGGCTCGTATCGGATCATGATGTCATATTCCATGGCATAAGGGATGTTGCTGATGGCAAACTGTAGGCCAGCTCCATCTTTAACCCGAGCGAACCCCGGCCCGGTCCATGTGACCATCTGACCCGGCTGTCTCTCTCTGTGTACTATGCTCACGCTGGGCTGAAAACAAACACAGATTCATATTAAACCAGATACAACAGTGAAGTGTAAGTATAGCAGCTGATGAATGCAGAGGTGCAGTTATCTGAAGGGAAACTCACAGTTTGTTGCAACTGTCGGATACGTCTCAGTGCTGCCCTCTGCTGCTGGGCGATGCGACGGTGGCGGCGGTGTCTTCTCAGCTGATTGTTGAGATGCTGCACACAGTCGGTCTCAGCCTGAGGCCTCGGGTTGCCCTAAACAACAAGCACACAAGCTATATTGTGCTCACCTTAATATTCAAGATATAACATTTATTTATACTGGATAACATGAATTGGAGAGTATGACTACAGTATGTCTAGAATGGCATATCACCATAATCTCATTCTAATCTTCTAGTATGCAGTATGTATACTATTGTTCCAATATGCATTATTTAAACTGTGCACACAGTAAGAACATTTCCAAATGTGTAGTATATGACCAGAGCGTATTGCATTGGATATTATATGTGCTCATCTTGACCTTCCATTTTGAAAGTTATGATTGCACCAGAAATGACATTATAAAACAGATAGTTTCGGCCCTTGATTCTGATTGGTTGAGTCGTGTCCGAAGCCGTTGTAAAATTCCCGAAAACATACAGCTGACCGCATTACATAATATCGCTGCACCACTGAATGTGTATGTTGCTGTGTCTGTAATAGAAACCACTCTTAGCAGCGTAAACATATGATTGTTCTCTATTGATTTTGTTCAATGAAGCTTATGTAGAAGAGTATTGTGAGACAGATATCGAGTGACCTTGTGTATTACCTGCATTCAAATGTAGTATTTTCCTTCAGGTCAGTCCTATGTTCATAATAAAAATCTGTTTGAATGTCTGCTGCTATCTTGTCCTTTTAACATTTAATGAGTTTTCCTGTGCCCTGCTGACACTGAGAGCGCTAGTCAAAGCATTTGTCATTTACGTCTTGTTCCGTGTCCTGCGTGACTCGCTCATAAAAAACAATCTTTGCCACCATCTAATGGCGTAATAATGTAACTTCTGTTGCTGTTCACGGTCAGGGACTATTTTTTCCAGCGGAAGGAAACCTTTTATTGATTTTACTTCATGTAAGTTGCATTGATACATATTTTTGGGCTTTAATCTTTGTATTGTGTGGTAACCGTTTTATAAAAGCAATAAACTCCGCTCCGCGTCGTGCCTAACAACGCCCCTTAGCTTTTATAAATTCACTGTAAACCACGGCTTCTTGGGGCTTATTGCTTTAACAAAAAAGATTTTTAACATCTTTTGTGACTTATTACTTAATCAGGCATTCTAAAATTGACATTTTTAAACTAAATTGGATTTAAAATGTCATAATGAAAGACTCTAACCGAAGTAAACATGCGTACTGAGGTCATGTGGCAATAAGGACACTACTGTTATACAGTACAGTGTACTTCAAGTTCAAGTAGTATACAGTATATCATATACTACTGTTCAAAAATTGAGGTCAGTATGATTTATTTAAAAGAAATGTATACTTTTATTCAGTAAGGAAAATTTTAATTGATCAAAAGCAGTTTTGGGGAAAGTTACTTTTAAAAGTAATGCATTACAACATTGCGTTACTCCATAAAAAAGTAACTAATTCCCTTAGTTACTTTTTATGGAAAGTAATGCGTTACGTTACTTTTGCGTTACTTTTTCTCCTGGGCTGGGCTTACTTGTTTGTTTTTTAATAACAAAAAAGTTATATTTTTGGCAAATGTAAAGGCCTTTTCACACCAAAAGTGAAATGAATAAGCCTCAGGCTGAAGGTAATGCATATTTATGCCTGTACAGTAGAGGGCGCAGCTCAAACAAACCTCTCAGCTGTGCTCCCTTTCTGGATTGCAGAAGAATGGGATGCAGGAGAGGAAAGTTTAACACTCTTTTGTAACAAAAAATTACACACAAATGTGATGATTCAATTCAGTTTTGCATATTAGTATGGCTGAATTGGATAATTGAAGGTCAGCAGCAAAGACATTGGTTAATAAAGTGAGATTAAATACATAATGTATATATTTTTTAATTTAACATATTTAATTACTGCAGGTTTGCGTACATTTACATTTACATTTACATTTATGCATTTGGCAGACGCTTTTATCCAAAGCGACTTACATTGCATTATACTATACATTTGTATCGGAGTATGTGCAATCCCTGGGATCGAACCCATGACCTTGGCATTGCTAGTGCCATGCTCTAACCACTGAGCTACAGGAAAGCTGTGCGTAATATTCTGAGTTTGCATTTCACTGTTTTTATTATGATTATTTATCTAAATCTGTTTTTTTGCAAGTGAGATGAGTATTGCTTGCATTTAGTCTAGAACTACAATAACCATCATGTTCACAGCGCACACAACGTCTCTTAACTTACTCAAGATTCCTCTAAAGTGAGTGAGGTGGCAGGCAGTGAAAGTGTGAACTGAAATGATGATGGTGGAGAGAGTGAGAGACTGTGTGAACCAGACAGTGCTGGTGTGCGTTTATATGTGTGGTGGGCATTAATAACTTGCTCTGACGGCAGGCATCTCTTCTGCTCTCTGATCTTATTCTGGGTCACTTCAACTGTGGACCCGTGAGCAATCTGCACTTCGTATGTGTGTTTGTTTGTGTTTGCTATAGTGTGTCCTAACAACCAGCACTGTCTGTATGAGTTCCTGCGGAGGATTTGGTGCCTCTCCAAACCATCCTGGAAAGACCTCACTTAATTATGATAGATTAAATGCTTAACAATAATAATTTATTTTAACTGGAAAATTGGAAGACAATTTTTTTTTCACTGCAATTTTAACCAAAGCTATCACCAAACCCATTGTGACTCAGAAGATATGATGGTATCAGATAGGCATGCGGAGTGTTTTGTGTCACACAGAGCAGCGGAAATGAAGATACCTGAGGGTTCAACTCACATGAATGTAAACTGACAAAAGAGACATTTTTACATTTAACATATTACATCAACATTTAGTAAGGTTAGGGGCTGAAAGATCCAACTGAACCCAAAAATCAAGGAATTATTTCACAGACATACACATATTACTCTTCCCATGGCCCAATGATACCAGCATCACCCCCCAAGAAAGAACAGACACCTATTCATAACAGTAGGAAGATTTATAGCAGTACCCTTATAATATGGCATGAACTTTAAGAGTTTAGTCTGCCAAAAGGAAAAAAAATACAAAATGAAAATGCCAGTATTAGGTGCTGATATGATCTCTGTGCAGTTGAGCATTACTCACAGGAAGAGCGGGATCATCAGGGGAGTGACCTATAGCTCCTTCTGCTTCATATTTGTAATAATCCAGAGAAGCACAGAAAAACGCAGGCTGGACTTCAGAACACTGCCGACCAATCAGATAAGGCCGACAGTCACATTGACCGTTGTCCATCATGCATCTGAAGGTGAAAGGGAAAAGAGTTTAGGCACATTTGTCATAGATTTCTTCAAGTCTTTTGAAATTAAGGGCCACCTTGCAGTTTTGGCACTACCGTTTAGTTCAATTCTTTAGTTCAGTACCTATCCTAATCAAATCCCAGAACAATGTAGGACTTTAATCTTGGTATTTCAAAACTACACCCAGATACCAGACACTTCCTTATTGCTAATCGAGGGTAAATACACTCATTTAAATGCAATAATTGACATCAGTGACTCACCTGCTGCTGGTTGCTCCACCAAAGTCACAGTTGCAGGGTCTGCAACCAGCCAGATCATTACTGAGTCCCCAGTATTCAGGCTGTAAAGAAACAAAAATACATACAGGCATTTTATGAAGGTTGAATTTTCAAAATGAATGTGAATTCAAATTAAAAATTAACGTGATGCTGTTATTTAGAGAGAGAGATCATGTACCAGGCACTGGTTGCAGTAGCGGCCAGTTACGTATCTTTTGCAGGAGCAGTCCCCACTGATCTGATCACACGGGGCTCCCAGCATGGTGATGCCACGGGGGTCACAGTTACATGCTGCCAATGACAATCACATACGTGGAACACATAAATGTCACATACAGAGGCTCCTAAAGGTATTTTCACACTTAAAGGTAGGGTAGGCAATTTTTTTCAAAAACACTTTTTGCTATACTGGTTGAAACTCTCTTCACATCCTGATAGCAATCAATAATAGAAGTGGTCTAAATAATAATAAAAACATTTTTACATATATTTTCTGTGGAAGTCTCATGACCAAGAAATGTTCATCCAATCACTGCATTCGGTTTGAACGTAATGATACGATGTCCTACCTGCCTGTCAACAGTATGTACTTCCATACCTCCACGTACCCTGCTGGCGTTTGCTGCGTTCAAGTCATAACTAATGTACAACGTAATTGACGTTCACAAAGACCCGCCTCCTTTAGTTACTGTTGCTATGTCCGACAAGCCATGCCGCTCTCACGCCACACATCATGTTCTCACAGTGAAAAATACATTGCGGAGCAAAGAGGATACTGATAATGTATCGACAGACAAGACAGAGCAGGTTACTTTTGATATGAAACAAAGTCTCAAATTTGATATTATGTAATTTTTAAAGAAATGTAAACAATAAATACCATTTTGTGGCTCTTCGTGACAGATCGCTGTAGCGCCTCAGATCAAGCAGCTCATGAACCAATCATCTCTTCTTACTAATTAATTTATATAATGAAATAAACATGAATGAACCACATTTCAACCACAGAAAGACATCAGTACACATCATTTTTCAAGTCCACCAACGTTAATCTACTAACTCCCGACTGCTTTGATGGCGGATTCGGCGTTATGATTAGTTAGATTGCCTGTCAATCCATCTCCCGGCGTAGGGTCAATTAAGAGATGACAACCCATGATGTTCATGTCCTCAGGATTTATGTTTCAATGGCAACACTATCAACGCTGAAATAAACCTGCAGGAGGTACGTTCATTATTATTGTTTACGTTCAATATTATTGTAGTGTTATGTGCTTTGAGACATGAGGTAATTTAACCCCACCTCTCATGACGCTTTGCAGACTCTGCTCTGGCTGTGCGCGTTCATGTGTTTTGGAGGGGGCGTGGCTTTGGAGACGCTCTGAAGGGAGGGTGGGATTTAACGCTTTCAAAGCTAGCTTGCTATTGCTAGCCTCTCTGAAATTGCCTACCCTACCTTTAAGCATACAAAATATATGAATGTTTTTCCATTAAACCAAGTAGAATTTTATTTTTAAGGAATATGGCACAAACTTTATAAAATAGCTCAAAAGTGACAGTAAAGACAAAATGTTACAAAACATTTTACATAAATGTTCTTTCAAACTTTCTATACATCAAAGAATATTGAAAAAGTATCATGGTTTACACAAACAAATATATTAAGCAGCGGAATATTTATAAAAAGAAAGAATGTATGCAAATCAGCATATAAGAATGATTTCTGAAGGATCATGTGACACAGAAGACTAGAGTAATGGCTGCATAAGCGATTTCTTTCAGAAACATTACAAAAATCTTCCCAACCCCAAACTTTTGAACAGTAGTATATGGTTTAAAATTGACATTTTCTTGTTGTCACATGTTAGTTGAATATTTCATAGTTGATATGATAAACTACACCTGTGTTAACTTAAGCAGACTTCAAACATCCACTAAACACATGCAAACACTTACGCTGGCATCCCAGTGGGTTGTCAAGACTGAGTCCATAGTGTCCCTCTTTGCAGTAGTCGCAGCGCTGCCCCCTGACGTTCTGCTTACAGCGACACTGACCACCAATCATAACCAAATCCAGATCAGTATGACTGTCACAAACTCCTCCCTCTACAGAGCCCACGGGGTCACAGTCACAGGCTGCACACACACAGGAAACAACATGTAGGAGAAAACCCCCCCAAAAAAGTCCCATGGAAAGGCTTTTTCTCAGAAGATTATCATAAACAACTTACGGACACATGCAGCCGGGTCTCTGATGTCTCTAGATGGATCCTGATAGTAAAAAGGTTTACAGGTCTCACAGTTGCGGCCCATGGTGTTGTGGAGACAGTTGTCACACACTCCTCCACTGATGTTCCCCGTAGCCAGATACACCGCCATGTCAAAATGACACTGATTGGAGTGACCGTTACAGTTGCATTCTGGGAAAAAGTCACATATATTACAATTTTTTTTACATTTGAATTAGGATAAGAAGATTTTCTTCATGTGTGTGTATCTTACCCCTGCAGGTATGTGAGATATCAGTCTCAGCGGGCCTCCAGGGTGCATCATGGTAGAAATCTCTGCAGCGCTCGCAGTTTAGTCCCACAGTGTTGTGCTTACACACACAACGTCCATGAATCTGCCCGATCAAAAGTATAGGATAAATTAAATAGTGTGCTTCATTCACAATCCATCAATGTAAGAATAATAAATTGGTATTTTAAATCAATACAAATTAATCTGTCTGACACCCACCATGCCTGAATCCCTGGTGGTCACTCCTGGTACTGGTGCACACTCCGACGCGTGACCATAGCAGAAGCAGCTCCCACGCACAACCAGCTCATACAGAGCGTAGTAATATTTCTGCAGCACGTCAGGACGGCGGTCAAGCAGGTTATCGCCAAGAGTGTGCAGTTTAGTGAAGTTTATCCTTAAGTTAGTGATCCGCAACAAATCTGAGTGGAGATTGTGCAGCTGCTTTACTTGCAGTACAGTGAACAGGGTCCAAACTGAACACTCGCTACAATAAATGTGAGTTTTTTACTTGATAAAGGCAATTTTACTCACAAGTTAACCATTAATAATCCCGTTGCAATAAAGTAATAAGATAATGTATATCCAGCCAGTTTTTAATAGCAAAATAAAACTCGAAAAGGTGATCAGGACAAAGCTGAGGGGCCTTGTATAACCCTGAAGGGGGTTATTTTGTTATAACATCCGACTGGATGTACATTATTATGCTTATTACACGGCTACTTGTCAAAAAAGTAAATAAGATTACACTTTATTTTAAGGAGACGTTGTTACAGTGTAATTAAACAAATAAGTACTGAGTAATCTTATTTAACTACATGTACTTACTATAGGTTTAAGATTAGGGTTAGCTGCTTGTAGTTATACATAAATTACTATTATTACTATAATGTTAAAATAAAGTGTTACTGTAAATAAGATGCAAAATATTGATTTGAGTTTAAATATTTTGTTAGCTCATTAAACGCAAAGCTGCAGTGAAGAAAAACAGTTGCTAGCAAGCAGCTTTGAGTCTGGACGAACGATCAAGTTAAAAAAAGACGAACATTTAAGGGATAATGTACAGTCGTACCACTTATTACACAGCTTTTTAATTACAAAAAAAATGATGAGGACATGAAATATTGATTTGAGAAGAAACCTTTTTTTAAATCTTACCTGTTTATTATCTTATAATCCATTACAGTGTACAAAACAATCATTCTAACAACAAGACGAACACTTCAACAATATTATCATAGGCCAGCTATTAATACTGAAGTCCTCCGGTTTAATTTGACAGTAAATACAGTATAGTCGATGACTGGGTTTCAAGACGGCACCTATTGACAATGGTCATTATCAGGGAATAACTGACCTCAGAATGTCGTAACTGACAAGTATTTCAGAGAGCCGTGTAATAATAAAAAATAATCCAAAAAAAAGTTACATGGTAAAAAAATGGTTATACTGTACTGCACTAACCCTGAATGTCAAGACCGTATGGGTCTTTGACATGGATCGCAGGATCCAGCACTTTGTAGATGACCTAAAATAAAAATATTACAATCACATAGTGGGAACGCTGCATCCAAAATAACAATAAATCACAGACCATCTTAAAATACCACACACTCACCTCTCCCTCAGTGGAAGGTTCAATATCAGAGTAGCGCTCCTCACAGATGACCTCATCAATAAACCGCAGAGCGTGGGCAGGAACCCTGGGGAAAGTCTTGGTGCAGTTGTGGGCAAAGTAGCGATATGGCCTCCATGTACGGCCAAAATCAGAAGAACGCTCAATCATCATAGCAGCAGGCCTAAACGTCTGTGGAGATGCAGACAGTTTTATTCACTTTCATTGATATACATTTTTAATGAATTAAATTGCTGATGTAAAAGTTGAAACTTGAGGTGATACTCTTGATCTCCATTTATATACACACCTTAAACTTCATGATGAGATGAGTAAAGTGGAACTCGGCCTCAAGATTTAGTCGAATACTGACATTCTCCTCACCTGCACACAATTGTAAAAAACAAAACCAAAGTCATAATCTACAAGTATTCAATTGAACTAGTGAACTTCATGACATTTAGGTAGTAGAATTACTTTATATGTCATTAATTATCTTTTTATTATTTAGTGGGATCCACAAACCTGAGACCACTAGTTTCCATTCTATGTTTTAGATTTTTTCCCCCAAGTTTAATAAATAGTATACACTAACATAAATGCATATTAATAATAATTAATTTGAATATATATATTTTTAATTTTAACAAAATTTTTTATTAATACATATTATTATTATTATCTATTAAATAATTAGATANAATTAGATAAAAGTTTAAAATAGAAACAACAAAAACAAAATAAATTAAAAAAAACATATAAAACAAACAAACAAATAAATAAGTCTTTCCCCCCCTTACAAATTATCGATTGAAAGCTCATTCAAGAAATGTACACGAGTTTCATAATTTTAGATAGTTGAAGTATTTTATGTCATAAATGTTCTTTTTTAATTTGGTGGGGTCCACAAACCAAAGACAAAGTGTAAATATTTTTCCATTTTAAAATTCAATATACTAATGAAAAATGTAAATTATTGTTGAAATGTGTGATAATTTTTGTCAAATAAAATTGTTGTTCAAAAAAAAAAAAAAAAAAATTCAATATACAATACACATTAATTAAGATTAATGTATACTAATAATAATTAATTTGAATAATAATAAATTCAACACCAGTGCTTTTATTATCAAGTATTGAATAAGAAGAAAGTAAAATAGAAGCAAATAAAAAAATAACTAGATAAATAAATATTTTTTCTTTCCAAATCTTAAAGGGGACCTATTATGCCCCTTTTTACAAAAAGTAATATAAGTCTCAGATGTCCCCAGAATGTGTCTGAAGTTTCTACTCAAAATACCCCACAGATCATTTATTATACCATGTTGTACTGTAAATCCCCATTTTTGAGTGGAAGGAAAAACATGCTGTTTTCGTGCATGTATCTTTAAATGCAAATGAGCTGCTGCTCCCCACCCCTCTTTCCAAAAAAGGGCAGAGCCTACAGCTCGTGGCTCGGATTCTCTGCCAAAAACGAACAAAACATCTGTTTGGTTTTGATCTCTATCACGTTCACGCTCTTGTGACATAATTGCAGTTCTTCATCATCATTTAAGTTTATTATCTGCATGCGTTTTAAAGCCATATCAGCCTAAACTTCTGATATATGGTTTTCTGAGCACACACATCCAAAGCATGCACACAGAAAGCTGGCTGTCAGACAGCACGTGCCGTGAGTATTAAACTAATACTCTTACACGTGTTATTTCACTTAAACTGTCAAATAGGTTATGTTAAAAACACACAAAGTTCACAAAAAAACAGTCGGTTATGTCTATGAACAAAGAAATCGCATGTGTATATTAGATCTGTGTATTAAAGTGACACCAGCGTAATATCAAAGTCCCTTTAAGACAAGTCATTTCACTCTGCGGCCATCTTTGAAATGCCTCTCGGGCATTCAAGTGCAGCTCCTATCTCTTTGAATGGGGAAACATCAAATTCTCCATAGCTTTTTGCCAAGCTTTCGATTAAATTTCATATTTGAAATCACCAATGAACTCTGACAACAACTGTCTCATAAATTGTTTCTAAACGCTTGAATCATGACAAAAAAAAATTATTTTTCAGGCTGGACCAAGCTAATGCGCAGTCCTAAATGCGCATCTCTCATTTCGGAGGCGCGTTTCTGACTTTTTCTATAGGAACCGGAGCTTCTAACGGCCTCTGTAGTGACGCGATGACTTTACCAATCGGCGATTGGCTCTTGTTTAGAAGGCGGGACTTATTCCGCCATGTTGCGCGTTGCACTTTCTCCCATTCAAAACACTACGAGTGACACGTTTTGTGTTATTCTATAGTCTTTGGTAATATACAGTACCTGCTGCTATATATGCTGTTAATATGAATCAAACAGTTGTAGGCGGGGCCTAAGCATTTGTGACATCACAAAAAGATAAAATCTGCAAACGGCTTGTTCTGAGACACTGCTTATGATTTATGGGAATTAAAAAAAGAGGAGTGGGTGGATTTTTACCATTATAGAGTGGATGTGTACACACACTGTCGCACACATTTCTGTTCAAACACCATAAAAAAGTGAATTTTGCATAATAGGTCCCCTTTAAAACTATAAGTTCAAGCAGGAAAAAACGTTATGTGGTCTCGGGCTTTTGGTCTCAAAAAAACTCATTCACACACCATTAACAGATTGCCACCAGGTGAGTTCTCCTCGGCTGTCTCTCTGATAGATGACGTTCTCCACCCCATGGCTGCTTCTGCGATAATCTGCATTGTATGGCTCCTGAGAGTTACATATAAAGCACTTATCTGAATCCTGTCATGAGACATAGAGAGAGAAAGAAAAAGTGAGAAGAAAAACAACACATTTTGCAAAAACACTTAGCACCATCAGTGCAGTCTGACAGGAGCCTTTCCACACCTTTTTTTCAGGTACAGTTTCATTTGTAACAACATACTGTAAACCCACATGGCTGGTGGCTCAGGTAGCTGCCAAGACATTAAAAAAAAACAAAAAAAACTGGGTCATAGCCTGAGCAAAATGTTCCATCGAAATGGGGGGGCGAGTTCCATGCCAACCTGGAAGCGGAGGAAGAGAAGGGAACGGGCCTCCTGGATTCAGTTGAGAACATGAGAGTTAGCGTGGATGAACGCCAGAACACTTTGTCTAAGCTGAGTAGTTGTCATGGGCAACAAAACCTCCCGCAGTGGCCTGGCTAAAACGAGTGAGACACGTGTATTTCTTCAGCACCCTTTAAAAGGTCACAACAATAACCAGGAGAACCTCAGTATCTATTTCAGATCTTCACAAGCTCTGCAGGAGACAGATATCAGCACTTTTACAATATTGTGCTTACCACACACTAGACACATGCTTACTGGGGTAGTTTTGAGTGTGAGCTGCCAACAATAGGATTAGCAGTGATCAACCGGATTATGAACTACAGGAATGCTATGCTGAGGCCCTGAAAAAAAACACATTGTTAATTCTCTAGCATGACTTAACAGCTTTGTGGATTCACACAGTTTAAGTGTATAAACTGAAATAGGGGTTAATAGAGATAACGTAAGTCACTCTGATCTATCTATCTACCAATCTATTTTTAATGTAATGCAAGGGAATAATCATATCTGCAGGTCTTTGGCATCAAAAAGTTTGAAAACCCTTGGTCTACAGGATGATAGCTGAAAAAGGTATACATCTTGTAATGTAATTAAGAAGACCATGGTAAAATTCACAGATCAAGTTAGTATCACATTTACTACAGTGATTTTTAAATAATAACAGAGCAGTCAATTAAAACTATTTGACACTCATGATGGATAAATCACAACACAAATGGAAATGTGGGGAAGTAAAATAAAATAAATTGACAGAGCGCTGACAGGTAACACCTGCGCTGAGGAAAAAAGGGTGTAACTCCCGGTCTAGGATGTGTGGTGCCTCCAGGCAGTTAAACAGTTTCTGTCAATTTTATGCAGCCAAAACACTTTAATGAGGGGTGAAATACATAGAACCTAAAAGAACATTTTAAATAGACATTCATTGAACATTAAACAGTCAATGAAAATGCATTTTATGAGGGCAGAAAAGAGTGCTTTATAGACATCTAAAGGAAAAGGGAGGAGTAGTGTTTCAGGATAAAAGAGGGATAGCAAACAGAGGTAGATGTAAGAAATGAATACAAGATCTTTTAAATCACACACACGTATCGATCAGAAAAGGCTTAGGCTGCAGATTTTACTGCTGTAAAAAAAAAAGGTGTGGCATAGTGAGCAATACACGTGCAAAAGTCCAACGTGTGCAACATTCTGTAATCTAACAAGCGTGTGTGTGTGTGTGTGTGTGTGTGTGTGTGTGTAAGCGTGTGTGTGTGTGTGTAAGCTTTGCCTACATTTTGAAGATCATGAATGTCCCTATACTAGGATAGTAAAAAATTTAAATCACCAATATTGTGGTGACTAGGCATCGAGGAAATGGCAGAAAAACAGTATGATTAGCTAAACTCAATAACAATGATATATTCATGAATAGAAAATGCGTGTAAATTTACCTAAAAAAAAACTTCTAAAGGGGCCCCCTGCACATGCACATCTATCTTCATATGACAAATAATTTCCGTCAACACAAACTGCAGGGCAAGGCCATACATGCAGGAGTAGAGAGCATGGTTTACACAACATGAGATCATGTTTGTGTGCAGTGTTGGGGAAAGATACTTTTAAAAGTAATGCATTACAATATTGCGTTACTCCCTAAAAAAGCAACTAATTGCATTACTTAGTTATTTTTTATGAAAAGTAATGCGTTACATTACTTTTGCGTTACTTTTTCTCACCTGGGCTGGGCTTGCTTGTTTGTTTTTTAATAACAACAAAAAAAATCTTCTATTTTTGGCAAATGTAAAGGCCCTTTTACACCAAAAGTGAAATGAATAAGCCTCAGGCTGAAGGAAAAGCATATTTACGCCTATACAGTACAGGGCACAACTCGAACAAACCTTTCAGCTGTGCTGCCATTCTGGATTAAAGAAGAATAGTATACAGAAGAAGGAAGTTCAACATTATTATTTCTAAATCTAATCTAAAATAATTTTTGCTTATTATTATGGTTAAATTGGATCACTGATGGTCAGCAGCAAAGACATTAGTTAAGGAAGTGAGATTAAATACATAAAGTATATTTGTTTAATTTAATATATTTAATTATTACAGGTTTGTGTAAAATTCTGAGTTTGCATTTCACCTTTTTTTTTTTTTCATTTTGAGGATGAAGATGAGTAAATGCATGTTCACATTTAGTCTAGAACTACAATAACCATCATGTTCACACAGCGCACACAACACCTCTGCACTTTATTTCTCTTAACATGGGGAGAGCTGTCAGTCAATAAATGTGAAAAAGTAACTTGCGTTACTTATTTGAAAAAGTAACTTAGATATTTTGTTGTAAATTGAAAAAGTAATGTGTTACTTTACAAGTTACTTGAAAAATAAATCTGATTACGTAACTCAAGTTACTTGTAATGCATTACCCCCAACAATGTTTATGTGTTTAAATTAAAGAGAAGGAATGGTTCCGAAATAATGTTGGGTTTACCTGCAAATGACTGACAATGCAGTACAACTCAGGCCCATCCAGGCCACAGGTGGAGGTTGCGGTCAGATTAATAGCTCTGCCAATCAGAAGGTTCCCTGTTGCTGGGTAACAACTCCCGTCCATGCAGCCATGTGGGGCTGAGGGGAGCTCCTGAGCCACAACTGGAAGAACTGGAGAGTACACAAACAGAAAGAGGAGTTCATTAACTTAACAGTGTATTCCATTTCACAGGGTTCCTAAACATTATTCAGTGGATATCTGTACACCTCCCCTTTGCTTGGCTTTTTAGGAGTTCATGTGCATAGTGCTGAAACCCTATTGTAATTGTTAGAATTTTCAAGGATCAGCATTCTCCCATAAAAGTGATCAGGCAGACCAAACCGTAAATAGTAGAGATTTGAAACTTTGAGGGATGGTAGTAACCTATCCCGTCTACAATGTCACCAAGGCTCGCCCCAACCGGCCTGATGATGCCACTACAGCAGTCAAAAGTACATAATGACTCATAACTCATAAACGTTCGTCAGAAAAAAAAAAAAAAAAAAGCTCCTAGGCTTTTCGCCCGATCTGAACCAAACCAGTGCAGAAAGGTTCTCTGACTGTCAATAATTATCGAAAAAAGTTGAAATTTTGATTCACGTCCGTGACGGGACGCTAAAATGTTCAAAGTGGGTATGGCCACTTTTACTAAAACGGCAATCCTTCTTGAATGGAATGAGATAATTTCACCAAACTTGGAACACTTATGTACGGGCTCGGTCTGTGGTCGCGTGAAAAAGGACACGGCGACCGGCCACTTGGTGGCTCTATAAAATAATTTTAAAAAACGGCTATAGCTATGCAATAGTCAGTCCGATTGTCTTCAAAACTGGCATGTGTTGTCTTTGTCCAAGGTGCTACGATTGTCTAAGAGAAAATTTGCATATCTTAAAAAACATGGCTGCCGTCGGCCAATGAATTTCAAGCGGCTGTCGGACAAGGTTAACAGAGGCGGATCGTAACGCGTGTTCGCGTTTTTCACGTGTATATTATTGTATATCATGCGATTTTTCACACATGCCCAAGACATTCATATCATATGGTAGAACTCCTCATTCTGAGCAACTTTGCCTCTAGGACCACTGCCGTCAATCGAATTGTTCATAAATATTGGCGATTTTTTCAAAAACCTACTTTTGCGAACCTGTCCTAGGTTTTTGGTTCAACCCTGATCACTTAAAAAGCATATATTTCCTTAGTAAATTGCCTGTTTTGGATGTAAATGGTCTCTTCCGTCTATGATATAGATGGCAACAGGCTTGCTAAATAAAACATAATACTTTTTACGCATATGCTTAAATGCCTTCAAGCGCTTTAACCCCGATAATTGCTGCTCGCAGCTATAGTCCTGCATCGTCAATAATAGACAGCTGAGTTGAGCAGAATCGGATTTCAGGTATGATGACATAATATACGGAATAATAGACATAAATGTCGAATGAATTGCACTAAGTAACATTAATATAATAATTTGAACAATAATTAATTTAAAACAAAAACAATAAATGAATGAATGAATGAACAAACAAATTAATAAATAAATATGTTGTTATGTGTAATATGAAAACATATTTGAAGGGCTGCATCTCATGTAGGTTTATTTTAGTCAAACTTCGAGTGAAGCACAATGACTTATGGGTAAATTTCCCTATCCACCTCCTGTGAAATGATTTCTGCTATACATGATCCCCACGCTGTTTGCAGTGCCTTTTGGACATATTCACATAAACACTCCCTACAATTACAAATCTCACTTAAGATGACCAAATATCCTATAAATTCCACAATTGAGTTAATGGAATGTACCTATTCTATTTCTAAAGAATGGGTGAGTGCAACTGAAACACATCAAGATAATGTAAAACAACCTATGCATTAGTTTACACTACATTTACTTTCCAAAACACCACACGACAGCCAATGATTGGACATTATCATGGCATACAACCAGCACGGCTTCTGTTTGATGACCTCATGGTCCCACCCAGGCGGCACTATCAAAGACTGAGGGTTTAGTTTCTCATTGAGTCAGGAAAATAACTGGCTTTGTTCCACATGGTTACCTCTGCAAAGGGCTCAAAATGCATTGTGTTTGCCTTTCAAAATCCACAGTTCATTATAAGGTTATCTAACATTGTCAAATCCAGATGTGTGGGAGGTCTTACATGGATTTTGAACATTCACCTCTAACTTTGTGGAACTATCATTAAGGAAGACTAGCACGTAACCGCACCCTTAAACTATAATACTGCAGAGGTCAAGGATTTTGCAGTTGGAGAATGGCAATAACCACACGACCATACATCTCAATGTGTATGACCTCTTTATCAGAGGCTCTTAGAAAGGTAGTGTCCTGGTCAATCTTTGGGCCCCTCGGTGCTACCATTTTTCACACATCACTGACTCAGAATAATAATGCCATCATCTCAACACAGAATAATGAGAGAATGATAGAGAGTAAATGAAGCAACAAGAGTGGACATAGTGAAGGCAGATAGAGTGGACGTCAGATCGTGTATGTGTGATGGGAAAAGACATTCAGAAAAACAAGATTCTGCTTTAAAACATAATGTGATGCAGCCAGAAAATACAATAAGAGGGCTATATTACATTAAATTAGATTTTTAATTTTGTCAGTATCAGACAATATATTTAATTGTGCATGTTTATTTTTGTTGTTTTTATATTTATAGTAAATTGCTTTAGCTTTCATCTAAAACTCAAAGTAATTCTTTAAAAACACTAATAATTTAATAACACTGTGATTATGCTGTGATGCCTAAATTTGCTTGTAGCATTTAAAATGATTGTTTTTCATTTATTTAGACAAGACAGGGTAAAATTTTAATATAAATGTATCAGTTTTCAGACATAACATGAAAATAATTATTATCTAGTATCCGGCAGAATATCGGTGCATCTCTAGTAATTATTCTAAGAAATTAACATAAATTGATCATTTGACTTCTATAATACACATATGCCTGGTTTCACAGACAGGGCTTAGATTAAGCCTTAATTCAATTAGGACATTTAAGTAGCTTTTATAAACATGCCCTAGAAAAAAAACATTACTGGTGTGCATCTTGAGACAAAACAATGGCACTGACATATTTTACGATATGTCAGTGCAACTTGCTTTCAGTTAAAACAGCTCAAACATGCATTTTAGTCTAGACTTAAGCCTTGTCTGTGAAACCGGGGAATAGTTTATTAAGTCAAGCCAAATTTATTTGCATAACACTTTCACAATACACACTGTTTCAAAACAGTTTTACAGAAAATCATGACGTTAGTGTTAGTATTTTAATATCTTCATACCTTATAGTTGCATTTAGCATATTAGAGCTGGGCGATAATATGTTTTATATTTTGCAACAATATAAACAAGCAGTTGAGATTTGCTATATAGTACATATCACCTCACGTGAGTATACTTTATGTATGCAGGTTGGATATACTATTTATCCAACTTTTAATATATTGTGTATATAGTAAGTCTTTAAATTACTCAACACTGTTCTTTGCACAAGAGTGCAGATAAACATATAAAGTTCATAACAATATTGAAATACAGTCCCTTCTCAGGTCAGAAAAAAATGAAAACAAGTGCCATAAATTCCATTTGATTGCATCAAGGTGCTAAACTAAAGTGTATCTGGTGTGTGAGGGCACTGAAAGTTTTTATGGTTAGCTCACATACTGTAAAAATCCACCTAATGGAGGAATAAAAAGCCTTATGAGACCTGATGCTGCATCCCTCATAACAGATTCCCTGAGGAAAAGGATGCATTTAACACTTTTTCTTCACGACTTCTCATGTTCTGACTAGCAAGGGTGAAAATGTGACTGTGAGTGTGTGTTTGGGAAGGGGTCGGCAAGAATAGGGTTTGACTTTTTTTTTTTTTGCATAGTCTGTTATTGAGTCTACACACATTCTTTTCTCTTCTTCAAAGTGTCAAAACAAATGTGAAAAAGACTGATTGAGAAAGAGAAAAAAAAGAGGCATTACCAATAGAAAAATGGATGAAAATACAAACAGTGGATTGTTCCATCCATTCAAGTCTTTGTTTTAGATGTCTTTAATTGTAGATAATTAGAAAAAATTCCTCAAATACTGGTGTTTTCTAATAGTTTAAAGCCATGTAAGAAAAAGTAAAAGCAGTCCAGTTTGTACTCACAAACGAATTTCAAGCTTTATATTTAAACATGTAATTTTATTACATGTTTAAATATAATAAAATTATATTTAAACATCTGCTCTTTTAGTTTGAGGCAGGTAAATGGTTGCTTGTCCCTGCATTTTCTAACACACCCACAAACTGCATTAGCTAACTCACACCCTCTTTCCAACATGCCACATTTACAGCACGCAGATACAAGCTACAAGCAGTTCCAGAGGCAGATGTGCATCTGCATAGTGAAGACAGTACAGGAATGCCAAGCCAGGAAAATGTCATTCATTAAGAGAAAAATTCCAGGTGTAAAATTATCTCACACGGGTCTTACAAAATGCCCATCTGTAGCTAAGGAATGGCATTCCACAAATCAACGACAAGCCGCCACATGTGCTGCGCTGCATGTCGCAAGGAAGCTGAGACCACCGCAGAAATGACTGATGTATCTGCCATCAGCTATAAGCAATATGACTGTTCTCATGGGACCTAAGAGGCACAACATGTTGGTACCATTGCGGTAATCGGTTGATATTAGATTTTTTTTTTTATTTACCGTTTTTTATTTATTTAACGCTCACTTAAAAGTTAATCTTTAAAAATATAAATAATTGAATAACTGTTAAATGTAATCCTTAGCAAATCTCAAAATGAATATACATTTTTCATACTGTGTTGTGATGCCTAGATTTGATTGTTGGTTCATTGTGGGTTCTATTGTGATCTCATATGATTGACAGTTTGTCCCGCCCTCGTGCCAGTAATAATAAAAATAATAATGTTTATTTTACATAGCGCCTTTCTACCAACTCAATGACGCTTTACAATGGAAATGTAGAACAATAAAGTAGGATAGAAAAGAAAATGGAAAAGTACAAAATATAGCAAAATACAACAAAATACATAGTGCAGCTATACAAAATAAAACAAGAAGTACCCATTTTGATTTTACTGTGTGAAATGTTTAAGAATAGGTGGGCTAACATAGACAATGCACTGTCAAATCCTGAACTGGAATGTGAAAAATCAGATAGTGAACCTACAGGCACAGACAAAGCAAGGCAGTCATTGTTGTTTGAAGTCAAACAAATCACAATCTTGACAGATCATAACGAGAATGTTCCTCCACAGATAATACTGATAAAACTGATTATGGTACAATAAAGTGCTTATGAAGGAACAGGTATAAGCAATGCATCCTAATGCTGGCAGACCTATAGATTTTGTCTACATGAAGTTTATTCCAAAACAGGACAGAGTTCACAAAGTACACGTGCCCTAAGCCACATAGAGACATTCCATGACAATGGCACATGCTCACACACCTTGATCATATTCCTTGTACAATCATTAACACACAGTCTCACTGACCCACATTGAGTAAAGAGAGTACAATGGACACAGCCCACAGCTCCAGATAATTAACTTGTGCTTGTGCTAGGAAAAATTACTGTAAAACATGTTATCGGTGATGATCAGCATTTGAATTCATGGTAAACAGTGGACAAACTTATTAAGGTGTCCATCTTCTGTTATAAAGTTATGAGTGTAACTTGCTCTAAACGCAACAAAGCAAACAAACCAACTTCCTGTTATTTAGCTTTTTATAGAAGCCTGTGACATGCCATCCACTTTTTTCAGTTTTTAAATCAAGTCATGTTAATTTTAAAATGCTATAAAACTTGTCACACACTTTCAGGTGAACAACCTCGGGTGTACGGCTGCATGATTTTGCAATTTATTGCTAATTGCAATTTAAAATACAGGTCTGGATTCGTAATCTTTCATACTGGGCATTTTCCCGGTGGGCTGATGCACTTTGGGGCCAATACAAGTGTTTATTTATTTATTTTTTATTTGTTTGTAGGACTGGCCTATCATGCAGATGTATGTGTGCGTGCTAGTGTTGTCAAAAATATAGATATTTCGATATGGATATTTTCTTTATTCCAGTACTCATTTTCTTCAGTAACTGATACTAGCTGGAGTAGCTGCACGTTCTTGCTCTCTTTTCGAATTGACAGTTTGACGTATACCCGCCTCCTCTCACTCACTCGTCTCATTCGCTCAGGCTGAATAGTGTTGTTACAGGGCACAAATTTCAGGTTGTGGGTATGATTTCGCATAATTTTACTCATTCCCGCAGGTTTCGCACTCACACCAAAAGCATGTGCACAACTGATCTACTGTATATAAGTGGCGCGCACACGAAGCTGCCTCTCAAACAGCTTGCAAGTACCAAATTTAGTTCTTTTTTGTGGCTAATTGCACTTAAAGGAGCCGTATGTAGGATTGTGGCCTAAACTGGTACTGCAATCACTATAAAAAATACTGTAGAGCGGTGTATCCCCTCCCCCTACCCCCTGACTCGAGGTTGCCAGATGAACTGCAGGATTCAGCAGAAACGTAGGCTGCTTCAATGAGCTTCCAATGGCAAAAGACGAACAGACGTACACAGTAATGTTTTTTGTGTTAATTCTGTTTATGCAATAAAAAAAAATCTGAGAAAAAAAAGGATAATAGTAAAACAAAACAAAAATAAACAACAAAATAAAAATTCCTTATTTTTCAGTACGAAAAAAAAAAAAATCGATTTACAAGTACTAAAGTTTTTGTCATAAGTAGGCTAACAAATAACCAAAACATTTGCCACAGCAATTATAACGCGGGACAAATTCAATATCACCAATGGCTATCACAGTGTTGTTTTCAGTTCCATCAGAAAATATTGTTAGAGTAACTAAATTACATTAGCAATGGTCATACAGGTCAACTTGCAGCACGTGTAACTTAGTCCACGATATACGTGAAGAACAAATGACGAATCATTTTTACTGAGGTAACATTAGGCTACTGTCTCAATTACGTTTCAAATTGCCATAATGGGCGTGCTAATGTAGTTTTCCTCAGCGTCTCAGCATAATGACAGAGCATACGTCCATGTGAGCTAACGTTATGTTACTTTGCACAAACATGCATAACTTTGTTCGACTGTCATGAATATATGAAATGTCCATTGACATCAAGTACAAGTTAGCCAAGCATAGATGAATCTTACCTGTCCAGGAGAAAATTAGCAACGTTGGCGTCTGTGTTCAAATTCTTCTCCGTTTTCAGCCGTCTCCATCTTTCAAAAGCATCTCCAATACAAATTCTGGTTTTATTTCGGACTTTGTCACGACGAATTTCTGAATTATAATGAGGTCTTTTTGATTTAGTAACATTCAAAATTTTTATCAGACTGGACTTAGGGTAGGTTACAGCAAAGCTGGCAACATGGATCCCGAAACACCACTGACTTCGTGATTGGTAGATAGGTGGAGGGAGGCGCGTCAGGCCAAAACACAAAATGACAACATCAACATCAGTTGAGGGCTGCAAGTCCACTTTTTAAATGACAATATCCTGGCCGGACTACTTTTGTCAGTGATATAAGTATTTGAAATGAACATGATTTCTTAATGTCTAGTGACACATCAGGGCCATTTTATGATTAATTGAAATAGATTTCTTACATACAGCTCCTTTAAATGTTTAAATACACACATAATTATGTCAAAATGCCCATCTTAGTATTCAGGTAAACACAGTGAGTTTTGGAATGTAAACAGTTAAGAAAGAAACCGAGTGTTGTGTGACAGTATATTGGATCTGTGCATAAGCTCTTAAAGTGACAGCAGCCTAATATTCCTGCTTAAGACATAAAGGAAATCACTCACTGCTTTTGACTCAAAAACTTTAATTGTAAGCATTAATCTGTATTTAATTTTTACAATGAAGCCCAATGTTATTTTACTTTTGATTACTTTATTTAATTTCTGTAGTATTTCTTACCCAATTAGACACACCTTAAAAACTTAAAGCCATGTTTTTGTCATCTTTACTATTATATTTAAATGCAATTGTCTACATTTTATAAAAATATTAAACTGCCATGTAATAGTCTAATATTAAACACTAAGAAAAGAGATCTTACAGAGAACTCAATGGAAAGGAGTGAGTGAAGTTGACTCTACAGGGAAACCTTCATAAGAATCAACTGGAAGCTTGTTTAACACCCCTTCATCAAAACAGGCTTTCCAGCCACTACTTAAAATGTCTTTTAAAAAGCTATGTATAGAAATCACACACCTGAGACTGTTATCAATTCCACAACATTCCTCTCATGCTCTAAATTCTGGCTAAACCTTTAAACACAGCTTTCTTGTCCACAGAAACAAGGCATCAACATTCAAAAAAGGCAGACAACATCTTCATATCTTACATTTTCACACTTAACAGAACATCAGAGGGACTTTGCTAATGCAATTTATTCTAATGTCTGATGTTAGCATGTGTTGCTATCTAAGCTAATAATACCCAAAGAAGTCAATTAAAAGCACACTCAAACACAAATTTTATTACCAACACAGTAATACTGAAAAAAATATATTTATAATCGACACTTAACATCTTGGATGAAGTTTTTTTTTTTCTTTGGTGCAGTGCATTATGGGATTGCCAAATAATAAAAGTATTGCTACCTCAGAATTAAACTAAAATGAGGTACCTAGCATCTTTGGGAGATTTTTTTCACTTTTACATTTTACTTTTACACATTCATCATACTACATAGAACATAATTTTTAGTTCCTCATCAAAAATAGTATCTACTCAGACGGTATACAATTTCAGAAGCAACTCGGTTCTTGATCTGGGGTCACAGATGCACCATATAGTGCTACACACAAGGCTATAGTTCCAAAAAAAGACTGCTGTTCAGAACAGCATTCGCATAGGGAGTGAACCTACAGTATGATGTCTAAACATGCCATCTGGGTAGGCAGCTCACTAGGGTTTGGAACAGAGCCAATGTTGCAGTGTTTTTCCATTTCCAGTCCATTTTTCCAGACATTTAATCTTTTAAGTGTAATAATTTCAACAGGGGATATGCATTTAGCAATCTAGCTAAATTACTAGTGATTGAGCATATAAGGATCCTGATAAAATAATAAATGATGCACTGCTGTGCTACAATGAGAATAATGGGCCAAAATTAGCGTGTTGCTCCCCCTCGCCCTCACATGCCAAAACTAATGGCCATCCTCAGCACTGTTCTCATTCCATTCTCAGTGAAGCACCCTCACTATTGAAATCCTGCTCCTCACTATTATTATCAACTTCTCTCCTCTTGTTCAGCTCTCTCTTTTGATTCAATACATATAGCAGAGTGTGAAAATGACTGAAACCTGCATCCCATGCATGAGCACCAGGACTGCAAGTGTCAGAAGCATGTGTTCTAACTGTTAGCTGTTAGCCCATCAAACTACAGCTACACGGATCAAGAAAAGCACTCACCTCACTTAACTTTAAAAATAAACAGGCGCAATGTGCAGCAGGAAAGTAGCACTGAATCTATAATGAGTCGAATTAACATAAAAGGAAACGTGCCAATAGTTAAATACAGTACAGCACTGCTTCAGTGCATTTAACACCTGGTTAAACTGAATTACAAAAGCTTAATAAATGGGTCAATGACGTGATGGGTCATTCTTTTGTCCAAAGGCCTTAATAATAATAAAAAACAAAGATATGACATCCAAAGTATGTAAGGTAGTACAACTAGATCTCTTTTATTGAATCCAAAAAGCTTTAATTATATTTTGCAACATATAAAGGTATTTTAAAGATTTTGAAGTGTCAAAAGGTCATTCGGTTTAACCGTCCAAAGGCCAATACAGCCATTTCATTTGTGATTAAAATATCTTAAAATGTAATAAATGTATATATTTTTTATTCTGGCATTATTTTATATCATATTACATCATATATCAACATATAAACATATAACAACAACAGATTAAAATAAGTGTGTCCCAAAGCATAGTATGTTAAAAAGAGTATGCCAAAAGTCCCCGGATGGTCTACTATTTCCGGTAGATTTTCAAAGTGTGGATCCCTGCACACTATAAAGGCTAATATTGCCCACAACCCATTGCGCTTTGGATGAGGATTCAGTTCAAAACTACAAACACGAGTAAAAAGTGTTAAAAAACTACAAAACATGGCGGATATGCGCAACCAACCCTGAGAGGTTTGAGTGACTGATAATCAGTTCAACCTGATAGAAAATATTTATTTAATGTTATCCATGTTATATTTCATCTGCAATACCAATGTGGACTTTTATAAAGATCCAATTGGCCATTCACTTTTAAATGCATCATTATGCATTAATATGAGGAGAGTTCTCCACATGAAAGACCCGCGACTGCAGATCAACATGGTACTGCATTTCTCTCCGATACGGTAGGAAATTAGCTAAATGAAATGTGGAGGATGTAAGATGATTGACAGGCCAGTTTACTTTACGGTGACAGGAGCAAAGACGCAATTGTATGACATGATAGTATGTTCCAAAGCTTGTCTACTCTTTTGCTACACACTCAAAAGTATGTACTTTTTGTTCACAGAAAGAGTACATACTTTTAGGGCGTAGTATAAGTAGGCAAATTGGGAAGCAGCATTACTTTCTTTTAACTATTTGAAAAATTCATGTTTTCACTTGCTCATAGACATGTACCGAAACATCAGGTCATTCGGTACAACCGCTATAAAACATAGAAAATGTTGTAATACTTTAAAAACTTGTATAAAATGTTTGATTGTCCTTTTGCTAGCTAGCTAGCAAGCTAGCTACCTAGATATCAGCCTGTTAGCATTGTTTGAAAATATTGTCATTTGGTATAACCAAAACTGTCATTCGTTAAAACCAAAATTTTGGTTAAACCAACTTACTTTTTTGGTGACAAATTTTGTCCGTCTTGTAAAAAATTACAAAAGCAGTGTTAATTGATTATAAAAAAAAAACACAATCTCATTGTTAACACTTAATAAAACTTCAAAATGAATTATATCTCCACTGTGTTTTTTATATACTTTTAAAAACCTTATTCGTCAATGACCCAAATACATTTTCAGCATTTTTGCACTAAGTTGTGTTTAAAAATGCAAGACAGTTAAAAATATGTAATATCCAAAGACATGCATTTTCAGAATGGCATTTCACATAAGAGACACTGCAAAAGATGTAAGATGCAAGCACAATAGTCAAACAAGTCTGTTTAGTGCAACCCCAGAGGCATTTAACGTACTTCTGCGTACCCCCTCTCTTCCACTTAAGACTGCAGTCACACCTTTTCCATTAAGGGACAATATTTGCCCCCTTAAATTGATTTTCCAGTGCATTGTTTTTTACCTTTATGAATACCTTTATAAAATAAATAATGTTTTAAATAAAAAAAAATGTTCAATAGAGAAATATACAACAATGGTAAAAAAAGATACTTTTAAATATTAAAACTAAAATCACCAGTAGGTGGCGGTAAGTCACTGACTTAATGAGTGAGTCATCGAGTCATTAATTCATTCATTAATTCAGTAATGAAGCAAGTGGCTGTATGGCAGTGTTGCCAGATTGGAAATGTCCAAGTATTGTACCAGGAGCTCAAAAGATAATGTAATTTGATTTGAATGTCATTTTTATGAACTTGCCCCGTGTATCTGTTTGCATGGTTTTTTTTTTTTTGGTTGTTAAGTATCAACAGAACTTTTCCTTGCCTTGTTTAGCAGAGTTTGCTGCAGGTGTACGCTTTCCTCTCCATAATGTATACCTTTCATTATGAAACACAAAGAAGCAAGGACACGCAAACACAATGCCTCTGATTGCTGCTCTTCAGAGAGAGAAAGGCCAGGCACTGATGCTAAAGAAGAGAGAGGGTAACGGGTTGGTCATGTTTTCGTTTGCTTAAGTCTAGATTGTTTTGTGTTGAAAAGGGCTCTCATGGGAGCTACTGTGAAAGACCTCCGGGGTAGGGGGCAGGTGGGAGTCTGTGTGTTTGAACTTCACTTTGTTTAAGAAGCTTATCCCCTGCTCACCTGACTAGAGAGTGAGACTTTGATAATGACATGGGATTGTATGTGTTGTCATCAGTCATTTTATGATCCCACCTTAAAGGTTTAGTTCACCCAAAAATGAAATTTCTGTCATTTACTCACCCTCAAGTTGTTCCAACCCTGTATGTTTTTCTTTCTTCTACACAGAAGAACATATTTTGAAGAATGTTGGTAGCCACAGAATGATAGCCATTTACTTTCATAGTATTTTTTCATCTATACTATGGAAGTCAAAGGCTACCGTTTGGTTAACTGTCAAATGTTTGGTTACACACACATTCTTCAAAATAGCTTCTTCTGTGTTCAGCAGAAGAAAGAAAAACACAAAGGTTTGGAACAACTTGAAGGTGAGTAAATGATGACAGAATTTTCATTTTTGGGTGAACTATCCCTTTAAGCTTACATCTGGAAGATAAAGATATGACCACCATAATCTAGTTTATGCAGAGATCTGTTCAATTCAATCTGTGACTTACCCAGAAGCAGAACACTGAAATATCTCGCCATCATCATGGGCTATCAAACAAACATGAGCAGCCAATTTCCAGGGGCCTGAAATACAAAGAAAAATTATGAAAAATAGTGGTTCAGCAGCTGAAAACCAAAAAAACTAAATCAGGTGCTAATGTTATTCATATAGTGCGTTCACAAGACATATGATTCATAATTATATAAAATGAATAAAATGTTTATGCATTTATCTTAAAAAATTAAAATAATAAAAATAAATCTGAATGTGAAACAAGCATTCTTAGAATTAAATATAGTGATATGGTGGAATTGTTTTAGTATTCCCCTCCATTATTTCACTCGCGGTTCCCTAACCGGGTCGCCCGAAGTGCAACCGCACCATATCTTAGAGCACTTGCCCACTTGCTATGGGCCCCCGACTGCAGGCTCTTCAGTGTGCTTGTGAGAGGAGAGGAGTGACAGGTCAGCTCCACCACACAATGCCACAGCCTCCGTTTCCCACACAGCTTCCACTCCATATTTCACTGCTACTAAATCCTCTCTCAGCTACTATAGAGAACAAACCGTTTCACTGATGTTATATCAGTCAATAAATACAATCCATACACAGAGCCACGAAAATAATTTAATGCTAACTTAAAACCTGCTATAAGTACTCAAGTAACTGAAAAAAAATTATAATTTTATGATTTAAAACCCCTTAAAAATTCTAAAATAAAAGAATTTACTGTCAAATGGGACATTAAATCAAACCTCACAGTCCTTAAATCAGTCTAGACCATACCAGGACACTAAGGTATGATGCCTCATAGATAAAGAGCACATGTCATACTGTCAAATCAAAGAAGAAGGACAAAAGACAGATAAAGTGAATAACAAAATGAAGCCAGGATTTACAGAGTACGGAGTCAAAACTGGCTGGCAAGACAACAGATAAAGCCAGCATGACCTGCGCATCACCTGCATCTGTGTAGAACATCCAAAGCACGACAGAGCCTCTGATTCTTTATCTAAAGCCTTATATGTGAAATACAAGAAACATATAGTACTCACGCAGCCACACAAGTTGATAAAAATCCTCTGGACAGGGAAGAGCCTTTCTCAGAAAGGCTCCCTTGGAGGCACAGAAAGAGAAGGACTGGTTGTGTGTGTGAGACTTGGGATGTGTAAAAACGTGTGGATGTGTAAAGTTAAGCATAAAAAAGAAGAAAAAAAACTTTACAGGCCCAACTGGCCTTTCCGGACAAAAACAGAGGGAACGGCTTAAGCCAATCAGAGTGGACGGAAAATGGTCCCCCCGCCCTCAGCGCAGCAATGGTGAATGGAGAGTGATTCTTATTCAAATGCAGCTGTCACTCTGAAAGCCACTGTTTGAAAGGGGGAGCCGGTCTCCAGGCTGACGGAATGCACTGAACCATTCTTTAGGGGGGCGTTGAGCTGGTTAAGGGGTGCAGAGGGGAGGGCAGTGATGCTTTGGCTTTCTCTGACCACACACACCCTCTTCCCTTCCAATCCAACATTCAGTCTGAACTCATAGAAGGAAAAACTTGAAAGAGATCTATCTATCTATCTATAAGCCCAGTCAGACCAATAGCAAATTTTTTTTACTTATGAAATAAATAAGTAAATAAATAAATAAACGGGCATGCAGATTTGCTTTGCTTGTTAATTCTGATCACTAACAAAGATGTCTTTCTTCTTTTTGTGCCATAAAAAAAAATTAAACAATTATTTACTAGTACTTTTTCTTCTTGTGCCCCACTATAAAAATGAAAAATACAAAATCTTATAAAATGTCAGATTGTTTCCTTTTAACTTATGTAACTCCATGAAACACACTTTTGTTGGAAAGCAATAAAACGTTTTGCAAAAATTTGAGACTTTCAATTATGACAAAACTTGACTTGTCAGCCAGCTAGATGGTGTTATCTTGGTGACATGTTTAAATCAGTGTTTAAACAGTGGTCAATACACTAAATTCTGTATCAAATGTTTACTTTAAAGGGGGGGGGNAGGGGGGGGGGGGGGTCTAATGCTATTTCATGCATTCTGACTTTGTTTTTAGACTACGAAATCAACAATGTCACCAAAGAAGTGTGTTTTTGGTTGTTAGGGAAAGATAACCTTGCTTCCCAAAGAACGCAGCGTTAAGTGGAGCTGAGAGATTTGTGCTCACGCATTACATTGATGTGCTCTCGATATTTGTCATTAAAAAAGAAACCGCCTTAAATTAACTATCAAAATAAGGATAAAGTCGTGTCTGATAGTTGCAATAAATTTTGTATTGGTTAAAATTAATGAACAATATCTCATGTTTTTCCGTGGCTGCTCGAGCCCTCATGATCGGCGCAAATGGTTTTATAAACAATGCCCAATTCTACGCTGGATTTACAGATCGTTTAAAAAATGAAAGATGGAGCGGTCACAGCGATAATGATCCCGGTCATGAGTCGGAACCGCAGGTGGTAGGTAAAACTCATCAAATGTCTGTTTTGTTGGCAATAGGCGCCTAAGTGCATGTAATGTAAACAACACGAACATTGTGAATTCATAAATTCATTATTTATCATTCACTATACGCTATATTCATTATAGTGATTCAAAAATTATCCAGGGATAATGCGATGGTGTATTGTGTGTGTTTGAATTCAGTTGTTTAGCTGACCATCGATAGCTTGCAGACGATCGCTACACAAAAGCTGCGCGTACTCGTCACTCTTTAGCTTCGCCCATGGCACGCCTCCAGGAGCTTGGCTGTTTTCGGAAAGACTTGGTACAGCATATCTGTCTTAATCTGATAAAACTAATATGAATATGATATGAAGGATGCACTACTACTCTATAGGTACTCAAGATTAACATGAGATTGTCAGAAACTGTGTTATGTACCCTTTAACCAACACAAATGAAATATTACAGAGATCAATATTAATTTATAACATATTAAGACACTCCTTACACATTCGCACAGTAAGTAAAGAGACTAAACTGGCACTGGTCTTCAATGTTCAATAGGCCACAAGCATATCTGAGCAACTTACTCTATCATGTAGGGCGCACACAGCTTTTAAGACAGCAGCTAAATGACTTCATCTGCAAACATGAGCAGAGTGAAGGCCAACCTGACCACATTAAGACAAAGACTACAAATCTGCACTCACTGCGGATGAGTGACTCATGAACAAGTGACGATGGGTGTGAAATACAGTAAAACATCTATTCCCCAAGATAGGTGAGAGTGGAATGCATGGCACCTCACCATCTCAATTGCTTTGTTATGATAGTTATCAGTAACTTATTGAAACACGCATAAGGAAAAAGTTTGGAAAATTAATTAATTCATTTACATATTTAATAGTGAAGTAGGCTAAATAATTCAATACCAACATTACCTGAATGAACTGACTGTTTTTCTCACTCCTTATCATATCAGAAAATATAGATATATGCTGCTGAGGGCACTTCTGTCAGATAAAAGCCTTCAGCAAACGTGAGACTGAACAAGGTATGTATAACATACTTCTCAGTCTATGAGTTCTACTGTCTGCTGGTGGGTTTCAGAGAGATTTATCCTGGGAGTAGATAAATCATCTAAGCTAAATATTTAAAACTGAGGAGCCATGACATGTTACAGCAGAAGTGAATCAATTATAGAGTTGAGCTGTGTAACTACTGGGCTAATTTGACAGAACTGATTTACAATGTAACGTCTAAACCTCTTGAGATCAAACTGAAAGACCCCCTGTGCTGAAAATCAAGTTTTTAATGTTATTCATATGTCTATCTGGTGTTTTTAACACACTTTTAGACAAACAATGTGGAAATTCATAAGTCAACACCATTGCTGAGTATTTTCTCTTTAAAACTGAAGGAATCCAAAGACAGTCTCAAACCCGCTGCTTGAAATCACTGGTGTTTCTGACGTCACAAACTATCTTGTAACCAATCACATCAACGTGCCGGCGGGTTTTAGGATATTTTTAACTGACCGCACAAGGGAGTCTCAAAAGAAGGTTATATATTTTTTTATGTATTTTTTGATATGAAAAATCGGGTAGATTTAGCAATATGGCTGGTGTATGATGCATATTACGATGTTATGATGAACTATATGTCTTTCTCCACTGACGTTCTGAGTTGTTCAAAGCGTTTCTAAGGATACTGATTGTTAGAAGGCAGCTGTCTGACTCGTGAATGTGAACATGGTTTGTGTAGCATTAGCAACACGTTATTAGCTGTTTGATAACATACTCAAGCAAACGCTAATCATATTAATTACCGTTATGTGTCCAATTTTGTAAAAAGCGCTACCATTGTGCAGCATGTCTTAGCTCATAAGAGTGGGTGGAGGCGGGGCTAATTAGCATATTCATAGAGCCATGTATATTAAATGAGGCAAGGGTGTAGAGTTACATTCAAGCTATTATAATAAGGCATTAAGAATTGATTTTCAAAGGAAAAAAACATTTAAATATGTAATTTTGGTGATCAAAGATGGGTTTTAAGGGATAAAATTTACTACAGGGGAACTTTAAAAACATAGTGACATTCAAAACAAAAACAATTTTTAACACTTTGTGGATGCGGTAGGCTAATACATAAAAAATTCAGACTATAAAAATATGAAAAATATGACCGCAACCATCATATTCAGTATCAGGTAAGCAACATAACACACACAAAGCTTAATTTACTTTCCTTTGCTCAATTCATATAGAAAAACACCTACGCTAACTGAAAGGGTTAGTTCACCCAAAAATGAAAATAGTGTCATTTATTACTCACCCTCATGCCGTTTTACACCCGTAAGACCTTCGTTAATCTTCAGAACGCAAATTAAGATATTTTTGTTGAAATCCGATGGCTCAGTGAGATCTGCATAGCCAGCAATGACATTTCCTCTCTCAAGATCCATTAATGTACTAAAAACATATTTAAATCAGTTCATGTGAGAACAGTGGTTCAATATTAATATTATAAAGCGACGAGAATTTTTTTGGTGCGCCAAAAAAACAAAATAACGACTTATATAGTGATGGCCGATTTCAAAACACTGCTTCATGAAGCTTTGGAGAATTATGAATCTTTTGTCTCGAATCAGCAGTTCGGAGCCCCAAAGTCACGTGATTTCAGCAGTTTAGCAGTTTGACACGCGATCCGAATCATGATTCGACACAAACGATTGATTTAAATGTGATTTAAATATGTTTTTAGTACATTAATAGATCTTGAGAGAGGAAATGTTATTGCTGGCTGCAGGTCTCACTGAGCCATCGGATTTCAACAAAAATATCTCAATTTGTGTTCCAAAGATGAACGAAGGTCTTACGGGTGTGGAACGACATGAGGGTGAGTAATAAATGACATTATTTTAATTTTTGGGTGAACTAACCCTTGAACATGTGCCGCTTGCAATGTGAGCTGCAGGACAGGTTATTCGTTTGAAAACAAATACTGACTAAATATTAAATGACTAAATATATAAAAAGTCTGCAAGATACTTTAGAACCATCCTCGTTCAAAAGAGCTGACAAAGATATACTATATACATATTATATACTGATTTGACTGCTTTCCATGGCATTTACATTTGCTATGTCTGGCTGTGTCAACCCATACAGGCATCACTACAGATATTTGAGTTGAATTCTGCTGCATTTGTGGGAGAGTTGCAAACTGGCTCAACGAATGAAGTGAGTTTGAGATGGGACGATTGGTTTGTGTAACCAACATTAACAGTGGAATCCATTGCAATCTTCAAAAACAAACAAAAAAACAAAACTCGAGGACAAAACTGTTCAATACACCTCCTCTAATAATAATATTACCACACTGTACTAAAAAACATGACTGCGGTTAACATGGGAGACATGTATAGACAAAGTCCAAACACGAGTGTGCCTAGTTCCTCACATTAGGCTCTACAAGATTACACCATGTCTTTCTGATTGTGCTCAACTGTATAAAACAAGTTAACATGATACACATGTGATCTGCACTGTATTACCACAAGACTGCTTTACAGCAGGCTGAGATGAAATCAGCTCAAAAGACCTTGAGCTTTGGCCTTGTGGTTCACAATCTTCAAAAATTAAAATAATCCATAAGAGCATGCCTGCTTTACGTATATAATCACACTGCTGTAAGGAGGATATTGAATCTTAATGCAGAACAGCAGGCTCTGGCTCCTGTACCTGGTTTTTAAGACCATTTATTAAGGTTAATCTCTAACCATACAACCTGAGTGTTCTCACGTGAGCTCACTCCCTCTGGCTTTTCTGGAGTAAGACTAAACAGTAGCCAAATGTAAAGTAAAACCTGTGCTCACCTTTAGATTCAGTCACAGAGCTACTGCACTTTTAAGTGGTCAATGACTATCCAAATCAACAATCAATTAATTTGCTAATAATTCGGTCGATATGCTAATCGAATCTGTTACTTGTTTCTATCTCAGGATGCACATCCCAGAGTAACTACAATTTGTGCAAGCTCCAGTTTGGATCCAGCCTTTCCAATGTTTTCAGACGACAATCTAGCATTAAGTTTCTTTCATTGCGTACGTGTAGGAGGACGAGAAACCTGAGGCCTTTTCTGAGGAGATACTGTATGTGCATGATCAAAGAACCAATTACATGTTAAAGAATTCCTCATGTTCAACTTGATGATCACCTTTGAACTTCCAGGGAATGAGAGACTGTGAAAAAAGACCAGGTCTTCCTGAGAGGGTCATTCCAGAATGTTCAGTAGAGTGACGAGTGATGTTCCGGAACTGTACAATTCTCTACATTCCTCACAGAATGCCAGAGAGAGCTACATTACTCCCCATACGGGATGAGACAATTCACCAAGGCCCTGACACATTTCATATCAACATGTAAGATTTATGAAGTCATGTATTTCCATGAAACAACATGCTGATGATGGGGCAGTTACACTTCAGTTTGGGGACCAATTCTCACTATTACCTAGTTGCTTATTAGCTTGAATACTACTAATATTGGCTATTTTTTAGTACTTATAAAGCACATATTAATGTCTCACTAAAACCACTGAAACAACTACCTTACTAACTATTTGAATCAAAAGTTGTAGTTAATAGTGAATATAAGTTCCCCAAACTAAAGTACAGGTCCTTCTCACAAAATTAGCATATTGTGATAAAGTTCATTATTTTCCATAATGTAATGATAAAAATTAAACTTTCATATATTTTAGATTCATTGCACACCAACTGAAATATTTCAGGTCTTTTATTGTTTTAATACTGATGATTTTGGCATACAGCTCATGAAAACCCAAAATTCCTATCTCAAAAAATTAGCATATTTCATCCGACCAATAAAAGAAAAGTGTTTTTAATACAAAAAAAGTCAACCTTCAAATAATTATGTTCAGTTATGCACTCAATACTTGGTCGGGAATCCTTTTGCAGAAATGACTGCTTCAATGCGGCGTGGCATGGAGGCAATCAGCCTGTGGCACTGCTGAGGTGTTATGGAGGCCCAGGATGCTTCGATAGCGGCCTTAAGCTCATCCAGAGTGTTGGGTCTTGCGTCTCTCAACTTTCTCTTCACAATATCCCACAGATTCTCTATGGGGTTCAGGTCAGGAGAGTTGGCAGGCCAATTGAGCACAGTAATACCATGGTCAGTAAACCATTTACCAGTGGTTTTGGCACTGTGAGCAGGTGCCAGGTCGTGCTGAAAAACGAAATCTTCATCTCCATAAAGCTTTTCAGCAGATGGAAGCATGAAGTGCTCCAAAATCTCCTGATAGCTAGCTGCATTGACCCTGCCCTTGATAAAACACAGTGGACCAACACCAGCAGCTGACATGGCACCCCAGACCATCACTGACTGTGGGAACTTGACACTGGACTTCAGGCATTTTGGCATTTCCTTCTCCCCAGTCTTCCTCCAGACTCTGGCACCTTGATTTCCGAATGACTTTGGACCACTGAGCAACAGTCCAGTGCTGCTTCTCTGTAGCCCAGGTCAGGCGCTTCTGCCGCTGTTTCTGGTTCAAAAGTGGCTTGACCTGGGGAATGCGGCACCTGTAGCCCATTTCCTGCACACGCCTGTGCACGGTGGCTCTGGATGTTTCTACTCCAGACTCAGTCCACTGCTTCCGCAGGTCCCCCAAGGTCTGGAATCGGTCCTTCTCCACAATCTTCCTCAGGGTCCGGTCACCTCTTCTCGTTGTGCAGCGTTTTTTAGCGTTTTTTGCCACACTTTTTCCTTCCCACAGACTTCCCACTGAGGTGCCTTGATACAGCACTCTGGGAACAGCCTATTCGTTCAGAAATTTCTTACCCTCTCGCTTGAGGGTGTCAATGATAGCCTTCTGGACAGCAGTCAGGTCGACAGTCTTACCCATGATTGCGGTTTTGAGTAATGAACCAGGATGGGAGTTTTTAAAAGCCTCAGGAATCTTTTGCAGGTGTTTAGAGTTAATTAGTTGATTCAGATGATTAGGTTAATAGCTCGTTTAGAGAACCTTTTCATGATATGCTAATTTTTTGAGATAGGAATTTGGGGTTTTCATGAGCTGTATGCCAAAATCATCAGTATTAAAACAATAAAAGACCTGAAATATTTCAGTTGGTGTGCAATGAATCTAAAATATATGAAAGTTTAATTTTTATCATTACATTATGGAAAATAATGAACTTTATCACAATATGCTAATTTTTTGAGAAGGACCTGTATGACCATTGAAACCAATACAAGATTCTCAATATTTTGTCTTCACTACAAAATGCTATGCAAAAGATGGTAATGGCTATACATTAATATATTCCCTATGCTTGTAATGTCATTGTGGCTCATAGCAATTCACTATTAAAACATCAAAGCACACCAGCAAGAAATCATACTAGGCTTTAATTCTGTGTATACTTGCCAATTATTATGTCTTATACGCAGAACTTTAGGCCCATCATCATTTCATCATATCTGTCAGTAAAGAATACCTCAACTGACTGATGAGACTACTCATCTGCTGCTTCAAAAACCTGAAAATCCCAAGCAATCACAGGACTGACGTTTTAAATAAGGCTCCAGAGAGAACGAGCAGCCAGCGGAGCTATCGTGAGAGACGCCGAATATGTTTTGACAGCTTTTCCTTCAGCTGCGAGTAATTATTGCAGAGGCTTCAGACGTAATCTAGCTTTTCCAAAACATGTATTTAAACTAATCTCAAGAGTATCTGTGTTTGGGAGGGAGGATTTGCAGGTGGCATTGCTATCTATTAGGCACAACTAGGTCTTTAATAACTGTAGGAAGTTATCCGTTAACATTCATATTCATTTCAATTGCTCGACCTGTAGTTATCAGCATCTACCAGCTAAAAGGGTCTGAAGATCCTGAAGCCCTCTTAGAGGTCTAGGACTCGTGGAACTCTTTGAACTTCACTGTCACTCACAGCAATGAGGCTAAAGGGCAAAAGAGAGCCGATTAAAGCTATACTCAGAAAAAGGGATCGTTTCCCATGCTTTGTGACTCTGTGCCTTGATTTGCCCTTTGTCCGACTGTCAGCTTAGACCCCTTAAGATTCATAAAACACATGTTTATAAAGATTATGGTATTAATTCAACAAATGATGCCTGTCTAAGAAATTCTATAATCGCCATCAGAGCATGCATGCACATTTGACAGTGCTGACAAATGAAATGTGAAACACTTCTACAGAGTGTGCTGCAAAAGAACAAAAACATGCAGATCTTTGGGAATGTAGGAGAGTGTAAATAATCAGGCTTTACTGATACAGACAAGTCACTTCAAGGTCAATACCATACTGATGTGTCTGATATCTCAGTGGTTTCTAAACTTTTAGAATGAAAATGAAAGAATCACATTGTCGACATCATTTTGTGACATCACACTCATTTACTCCAATTATACTTCTGACTTCACAAGCAACCAACACATTCTGTGAAAAGATTGAACTGAACACTTGGAAAGTTAAAGAGATAAAAAGGAATATTCTGTCATCATTTCCAAACCTGTATAAGTTTCTTTCTTTTGCAGAACACAAAAGTAGAAATTATGAATGTTGGTAACCAAACTGTTTTGGTGACTTCCATTACAAGGAGAAAAAAATTACAAATAAATATACACTGAGACATTTCTTAATATCGTCTTTTATGTTCCACAGATACGACACAAGGGCAAGTAAATTGTGACAGAATTTTCATTTCTGAGTGAACTATCCCTTTAAGGAAGCCCTAGAAGAAAGTGATTTGAGCTCTTTTTACATTCAGAAGATTTCACCCTTTTCCCAAGGGTGCAAGGGTAGGATTCAGTTTACGGTTTAACTCTCATATTAAGGTTAATATATTCAATGACATGCACTCTGATACTTTATGAATTATTTCTAATCTTATGGGAACCAATAAGAAACCAAAATTCAACTTGACTACATGCATCAAATTTCCACATTTGGGGTCTTAGAGACCCCAGACATGATTAAATGCTTTGTAGTTGGTATTTGTAGATGTTTGTAGCTGATGTACACTCTAAAAATAAAGGTGCTATATAGCACTAAAAGTGGTTCTTGGCTTGTAATCATAGGGTAACCACTTTTGGTGCTATAGCACCATATCTTTAAAGGTGCTCTACAGCATCTTTGTCAAATGGTGCTATGTAGAACCCATAAGAGGTGCCATATTACATTTTATTTCTTCAACAAAAATGGTGCTAAACAGCACCAACAGTGGTTCTTTGTCTTGTAAAAAACCTTTAAAGGGGCTTAATGGGTTCTTTGTACAGCAGTGGTGCTATAGCACCTTAACCACCTCAAAGAACCACTGAAGAACCGCTGAAGAACCATACAGGGGCTAAACAGGTTCTGTATATGGTAGCGGTGCTAGCACCTCAGTCATCCCAAAGAACCGCTGAAGAACCCCTGAAGAACCACTGAAGCACCAAGATTTGGTGCTATACAGCACTTAAAGTGATTTCCCTATGATTACAAACCAAAGAACCACTTTTAGTACTATATAGCACCATTTTTTAGGGTGTACACACTGTACTTTTTAATGTATGTAGTAGTCCAGTCCTTAATATTTGAATTACCTTTATTGCATCTTTCTGCAATGTGTTTTTGAAAATGTCAACAGACCACGAAGGTCTGTCAAATCCCTACTGCAACTGAAATGATTCTCATGACAGACAGACCCCTATCTACAATCCCACATGACAAATGATTTATCTCTCTTCTGTCTGAGTATGCTTTTCCATTTCAATTCAAGGATAAACAGTTTTCGAAACGAGTCTGTACACTTTAGTCAGAGAGATGAAGACGCTGCGACCCGTCTTTTCTTTCACAATAATCGGATAACTCTACATAAATAAGTTATCTCACAGGACATGAAACACATTATTACTAAAACCAAAGAAACAGCAGAAAATGAGCAGCATTACACTTGAAATGAAAGTTCATATACACCGTTTCGACATAGGCTACTAAGAGTTTGACCGCAACTTTTTAAAATAAGATTATAAACGGCAAAAGTGTCTGTAAATCAATCATAGTACAAAGTTAGACAGTATAGCTTAACTCTTACCTGTGGACTGACTCTCATAAGCAGAAGCGCTCCTTACGCGAGCTGCGCGTCCACCTGTTCACATGCACAGTTCACTGCTGAAGGAGGAGTCCACGCGGGTTTTCCCTCTCACAGTATAAACAGGTAAGAGTGTTTATATAGCGACGTCATGGCTTGTGTTTTAAATAGTCCTCAAATGACAAGTTTAACGTACACACCCAGTTGTAACTTGAGGGTGGCTTGTGGTGGTCTGAAATAAGGTGGCAAAGTTTCCTTTCTTCGTTTTTTGATATTATAATCCACGTTCATGTTATGTTATAGTTTATAGATTTATTGAGATCATGGCAGGCACGGAGATGGCGTATTTATTAGCTGTTCATTTCATGTCTCATGTCATTACAATCCATTTCAAATAGATTGATACAGTCAGGCGTATTTATGGACATGTTTTCCCTAGCGGACATGCCAAACAGTCCTCTCACGTTGTATTTGTTAGCAGGTTTTCCCTGCTGCACAGTGACTGTGCTAGAATGATTGATGCAATCAAATTGTTTGTATCATGTATTTGTGCTGTAGCTTTTTTTTTTTTTTTTTTGTGATGTAGATGCTATGTGTGTGCGTGTTCTGGTAACATTTACACATTGAAAAAAATAATAAAAGATCATTTGAAGTCTGATCTTTGCACATACTTGTATTATGATAGTTACAGCAGCTTTGAGTTCCAGAGCTCCACTCTGTGTTTATTGCAAACCTTCCCATCTGAGATTAAACACATTCAGTTTTCATTGTAGCCTAAGGCAGGTTAAGACTAGAGACATACATATGAGGCCTCTTCGATTAGATGGTGGAAAAACTATTCTAAACTAATGCTTCAGTGTGATTGCAGAGGATTCAAGCATTACAAATCCAGGGCCTTCTTCCTGTAGGCTAAACAAAGAAAAATCTGTCAAAATTGTATATTCAAATCTTTATACTGATAAATATGCCAACAATACATAGTAGTAAAAATGGAAGGTTGCAATGGTCTTGCTGAATTGTTCTCATAGCAAATATTGGTTGTTTTCTAATTAAGGGGTTAGTTAGGCATGTTGTCTAGTAGTAGCCATGAGAATAAGGGCAGTGAGTAGATGGTGAATGAATCATGCAAAGGTCAGGGGTTTTATAAGATTTTTTTATATATTCAATTATGTTTTCTCTATAATTTTAGGGTTTCAGAATCTGAGGCATGAGTGTGGGTTTCAGCTGGTGGGTTGCCTCCCAAAGTGATAGATTCACAAGGGAAAAACTTACTTTTTTTTGTTGTCCCATAAGAGATGTTGCAACAAACATATAACTAATTACTGTGATTAGATATCAAAATATATATGCTTATCAACTCTAACTGCACAAGGTTGAAGAAAATATGACCTAGACGACAACATATACAGGTTATAATATTGTTTTTATATTGTGTTGGCTAAGTAAATTCTGGGTCCTGAAGCAAAACCAGTTGAAAACCACTGTGATAGGGAATAAGAATTGTTCCAGCACTGAGACTAAAAGACAAATTTACAATCTGCTGCCCCCCTATGGTAGTGATGGGCAAGTACAAAGCCTAACTGCAGTGCACCACAACTGACTCATTTACTGTATCAAGCCTGTGCAAGTCTCTGATGGGACAATAGAACAGTAAGTGCTGGAAAATGCTGTGAGTTAGTAAAGTTAGTAATTAGTTAGTAAGGTTTGTCTATGTCCAAAATTGAGCCATATCCCTGGGTTCCATAGTCCAATATGTTCTTATTTGGTTGATTCAGCATTATGGTCAAAAATCAATTCAGTCCATTATTTATCCCATAGTCAAAAAGAGGATTGTGTTGTAGAAGGAGGGCAGAGATGGCTTGGTTATGCTGAGCACAGCGGGACATGTATTTCACCCCTGCTAGGTGCATCAGATGGTCCTTTTTCATCAGTGTCTTCCAGTCTGTCACCCTTCTCGCAATCTGTTGAAGAAGAGCAAAGTATAACATTGCTGGTTGTTGCTTAGTAAAGACACATTTTAATATTTCAGAGTTGAGTTAGTTGGCTGTAAGAGAAACTGACCTGATTAGTGATCACCAGTGAGGGTTCAGTGTTTGATTCTTGCAGTATCTGTGCAGTGCGTTGTCTCAGAGCATCCCACAGGGCAACAGCACTCATGTGATCTAATAACAGAGACCACACTTAATCATCTTAAATATTTCTTATTCATTTTACGTCCTGATTTCTTTTTTTCCAGTTTTTTTACACACATACACAAAATAAAACTTTATGAAAGTGAAAGTGAAGTGACATGTGGCCAAGTATGGTGACCCATACTCGGAATTTGTGCTCTGCATTTAACCCATCCAAGTGCACACACACAGCAGTGAACACACACACACACACACCCGGAGCAGTGGGCAGCCATTGCTGTGGCGCCCGGGGAGCAGTTGGGGGTACGGTGCCTTGCTCAAGGGTCTCACCTCAGTCGTGGTATTGAGGGTGGAGAGAGCGCTGGACATTCACTCCCCTCACCGACAATCCCTGCCGGACCTGAGACTCGAACCCATGACCTTTGGGTTACAAGTCCGACTCTCTATCCATTAGGCCACGACTGCCCACATTTACTACCATTCAAAAGTTTGAGGTTTTGGCAAATTTAAAATTTGTTGTTGTTGGTGGTGTTTGAAATAAATTAATACTATTATTTCGAAGGATGAGCTAAATTGATCAAACATGACAGTAAAGACATTTATAATGTTACAAAAGATTTCTATTTCGAATAAATGCTGTTATTTTGAGATTTCTCTTCATCAAAGAATACTGTAAGAAATGTATCATAGTTTCCAAAAAACATTAAGCAGCGCAAATGTTTTCAACATTTATAAAAATAAGAAATGTTTCTTGAGCAGCAAATCAGCATATTAGAATGATTTATGAAGGATCATGTGACACTGAAGACTGGAGTAATGATGCTGAAAATTCAGCTTTGCCATCACAGGAATAAATTACATTTTAAAATATTAAAATAGAAAACAAATTGTATTAATATTTCACAATATTACTGTATTTTTAATCATATAGATGCAGCCTTGGTAAACATAAAAAATCATACAGACCTTAAACATTTGAATGGTAGTGTAATCATAATCAAGTTTGAAAAATGATTATCTTATTGCACATGTAATAATACCAATACATTCATTTCTCACAGTTATCCATCTGTAGAAACTATAGAAAAATGTCAATACCTTTCATGTCGTCTTTTAGCTGGGAAAACCATGGGGGTATTTCCTTTGAACAAGAGGAAGGGCTGAGGAAATACTCTGCGGTTGATTCATCAAACAAACTAAAACACAGATTGCCAGCTGTTCAGTTTAAACAGTGCTTCTTCAACTCGCACTGTATATCAAGAACAGCCGTTACTGAGGCCCACCATTACCCAAAACCACATACCTGATGAGGTATTGCTTGCATTTTAGATGGCAGTCATCCTGGATCAGCTCATTTTCCAGCATCATGTTTTGTTCCGTCATTCTAAAGGCGTTTTGACAGCACAACTGTGAGCAGACAGAGGATGTTACTTCTTGACAAAAGAAGTCAAAGACTGTACCTGCCCTGTCTTTTGTAAAATTGCCAAAAATGTAAGAAAAATAGACATATATTCTCATCTCTATTCATCCGGTCTTCATCTGTGACTTTCTCCCTGTACTCTTAGAAACACTGGGAGTGACATCCAGCTGACTGATTCCAGATCAGATTGAGACAGATCTCGGTAGGGCCGTGCCACTCAGTTCAGGCAGCGGGTTGGTTGTGACATCCATGGAGATCCGGTAACCCAGGTGACCGAAAGCACCTGATTCCTCCAAGGAATGAGGACAAATGGAGTCCCATCCCTTCTGACACTTGCCTCTGCTATCCAGGGATTGTGGGATAGTATGCGTTGGCCCAGAAGTGATGTGTGCATGTCTGTTTAATGATTGACTTCAGAGCTGCGGGTCCAAACATGTCCTGTTAATCCTAAAGCTGATGAACGAAAAAGAGGGAAACTGATGAGACAAAGTAACGTTAAAGGATGAAAGACAAATTCTGTCCAAATGGACAGTCCATGTAGATTTTAAACATGACTTCTGTACGCATATTAAAAAAAATATCATGTTGATACTACTGTATGGTAGTTACCCAGTTGCCTCTGTTATAATTTAATGAAACATTGTAATGGAAAAACATAAAACCTTAAACTCACCAAAAATAAGGTTGAGACTATCTATCTAATATCAGAATGGATATCAGAACTATCAGAAATTCGATTCTGAGCTGTTTACCCCAAAAATTTAATTCTTTCATTAATTACTCACCCTCATGTCTTTCCAAACCCGTAAGACCTTCGTTCATCTTCGGAACACAAACTAAGATATTTTTGATGAAATCCAAGGTTTTTTTTTTTTTTACCCCCCATAGAAAGCAACGTAAATACCGTCATTCAAGGTCCAGAAAAGTAGTTAAGACATTGTTTTAATAGTCAAAGTGACTACAGTGGTTCAATCTTAATGTTATGAAGCGATGAGAATACTTTTTGTGTGCAAAAACAAAACAAAAATACGTGTGATGCTAATGCAGGAGCCGGCCAATAATGAGTCGCCATTCGGACGTAAACACAGAAGCGCTGAACTGTGTTCACTGTGTCAACTGTCTTTAATACCTTTCTGGGCGTTGAATGAAGGAAATGACTTTGCTTTCTATTGGGGATTAAAAAAAACAACCTTGGATTTCATCAAAAATATCTTAATTTGAGTTCCGAAGATGAATGGAGGTCTTACGGTTTGGATTCTTAGTATGAAAGTAAATGATGCTCATATGCGAGGTGCATATACATGGTTTGTTTTGCATATACATGGTTTTCATGTCAAAATACTTTTGAATCAATGTACTGAAATAAATTCTCAATCGGAATAATTGTTTTTTAATCAAAAGACAATCTGTAAATAATGCACATATTATGTTAATATGGCAATTTCTCTGTTAGAATACATATTCAATCCGGTAATATTATGTTAATATGTGTTAGAATATGTTAATGTTGGATTATAAATTCACTATAAGAGCATTGTTTTCCCTGCATTTTAATCATTTGTTGTTATTTATTCCGCTTGAGCCCTGGTTAATTTCCGACCTACAGTGGTTTATAAGTTTACAACTTTTAACTTCGCCCCAACCATTTCCTGCATTTTCACCGGCTACAAAGTGGTCTTTGCTGTGCTCATATGAAGGGGACGCCATACCTTTCAGCACGACCGATTTCAAATGGTGCTAGAAAACCCCAGTCCACTCTGAACACCAGAGGAAATCAGTCACGCTACAAAAGGTAGAAGCATAGCGGAGGACTGTTTTTGTGTGGCACCATTAAACAACCTTTTAAATAAATAGCGCAAATGCATTTGAAAAACAAATCGAATGCCAATATCACTCAGTTGAAACACATGTCTTCTAGTCTTCTTCTAGTCTCATATACTCATATTGATTTATGAATTGCTTATAGAGGACCTTTCCATAGATTGCATGCACATTGTTTTTGGTGGTTTGTGTGTCTCTGTGGTAATTGGAGGGCCCCTCTGAAGGACGCTGTAGCGTGTCATAGCAGCTTAGCCATGGACCATCAGTGCTGAAAAGAGGATACCTCCCAGAATCAGCATGGCAGCGGATCTGTGTGAGACGTGGGAATAACCAGCACAAACACACACACATTTGTCATTTTAATTGCTAGCTTTAATTGCTTTTAAATTCATACACTTTTATATATTTCACATTCTTTTGATACATAAAATTGAAATAACATCCTTCAGTCACTCAATTTTAAATGAATAGATTGACACTTAAAGGGACCATTCTTACCCTCATGTCGTTCCAAACCCGCGTGCTGTTATTTTTCAGTGGAACGCAAACAAAGAATTTTTAAATTATTGTCACAATGCTTTTTGTCATAAATGACACTTTCTAGTGACTCTCTACAGAAATTTTTTTTGTTATACTGGTTGAAAGTCTCCTCATATCCTGATAGCAATCACTATGTTAAATGGTGTAAATGTATTTTTTAGTTTCATTGATTTTCTACCTTTTTTTTTTTTTTCAATTATTATATTCGGTCCGAATGAAATAATGTCCCACCTGCCTGTCAACGTATGTTTTTACAAACCCTTTCACACCCTGTTTGCGCAGACATCATACATCATCAGTGCGTTTAATGCTATGCAGAGTTTATGTAGATGGACGTCAGTCACAGAGCAGCGCAAACAAACAGCAGCCATTTCTTACATTTCTTACCGAATCAAAACAATGAGCTTATGCTGCGTTCACGCCATAACTACCGTAATTAAGAGATGGTAACCTGGTGACATTCTAAACTGAGCTTTTCAGTCAGACTCGGAATTATTCGTTTCCATGTCAACAGTATCAACACTGAAATTAATCTGCAGCTGTCGGGTATTACAAGCTAAGTTGTTTACATTCATTATTATTGTAATGTTCTGTGCTTTGAGACATGAGCTAGTTTAACGCCGTCTCTTGTGATGCTACTTCATGTGTTTTTGAGGAGCCTGGCTTTGGATGATGATTTGCTGGATTGTATGCTTTCAATGCTAGCAGGCTAATGTTAGCATTTCCCAGATCACCTACTGCACCTTTAAGTCTTTATTCACCAAAAATTTTCTTATCTCTTGCATCTGAGAGCAGTTCTCAAATCAAATATGGTTCAGTTTTTAATGGTGATGCTTGAAGTTATTGGTGTCCAGCATGCGCTATAACAGCCATATTTGATTTGAGATTACCTGTGATGTAGCTTCTAACTCTAAAGTCTTTAATATTAGTTAAAGACTTTAAAGGTGAATAATGACTTAATTTTAAAGCACTTAATATTAAAAAGAAGTCTTTGATATCACTCTTTTTGTATGTTTCCCTAATTTGCAATGTGTGCACACCTGTTATATATCTCAAAAATGTGTTTTAGGGCTTCATGATCCTTTAAGTTTAGCCCCTGAGGCCAATGAGCTGCATTTCTGTCAGTTCTAGTTGAATGTAGTTAGCCACACCTGTACTTAACCAGACAGATTTGAAAAGAAAAGACAGATTTGATTAAAGACACACCTGTAGTGTGTACACAAATCTCTACATGTTTGCAGTCATTAAAAATCACACAAAATCATCTCCAATCTTTAACATTTACACCAGAAATCAACTGACGTGATATATTGACTTTTGGGAAAAAAGTAGTACATTTCCAAACTTACAGTGCTATTGTGAACAGAAATGTCACTTCACAGACTGATGTGATCATAACAGCATAAGGATGTGTGAAGGCACAAGTATATGTTATGAGTCGATCTACTACTATAAATATAAGATGCTAGCAGATGTTGCAGCTGTTTTTATTATTATTATTAATGCACTACAGTTTTTAAAGCAAGTAAGCTATTTTCACTAAGTGTAAATAGCAATTAGTTGCTATTTACACTGTTAAAATAGCATATTTTCTTAGCGATAGATGCTAGTTACACTAAGTGAAAATACCAATATATTCTATTTACACTAAGTGACAATAGCAGCATTTTCTTATCGTTATGCTATTTACACTAGGTGAAAATAGCGATAGATTCTATTTACACCATGTAAAATGATCAGTTCTTTGTAAAGATGCTATCTATACTTTATATTGGCAGATACTATTTGCACCTCAGTATTTTTGTAGTTTAACAGGATGCAATAATATCATAGAGTGTAAATGATTATATTTATTAAAATTATTAAATGGACGCTGCCTTATTGCGAGAATAAAAACCCTCCCTACCCATAACACTACCCAATAAACACTTTTAATATTATCAAACACTTTTATTTCCACTTTTAGAGCATTATTTTCATTTTTATTGAAAATAAATGCAAACTTGGCAAAAGGCGGATTCGGACCCACGTCGATCATTTTAAAAGTCAGGTCTGCGAGCCTTATTTGCTACTGCTGCGCCACTGAAGATGTTGATTTCTGTGTGACTTTTTTAAAAATTGAGTGGCCCAACCAGACATTGGTGGGCGGAGTTAGTGTAAATAACGTTTGCCAACAAGGGACGCTATTTGCACTTAGTGTACATAGACACTCCGATAATTAAAGGGTTAGTTCACCCAAAAATGAAAATTATGTCATTAATTACTCACACTCATGTTGTTCATCTTCGGAACACAAATTAAGATATTTTTGATAAAATCCGGCACAGTAAAGCCTGCATCGCCAGCAATAACACTCCCTTTTTCAATGCCCAGAAAGCTACTAAAACATATTTAAAACAGTTCATGTGACTACAATGGTTCAACTTTAATATTATAAAGCGACGAGAATACTTTTTGTGTGCCAAAAATAACAAAATAGCGACTTCATTCCACAATATCTAGTGATGGCCAATTTCAAAACACTGCTTCATGAAGCTTCGAAGCTTTACAAATAATTTGTTTCAAATCAGTGGTTCAGAGCGCCAAAATCACATGATTTCAGTAAAAGTTCAGTAAACTTAGTCGTAAGTGTTTTGAAACTTCAATAGTTCTTGTGACTTTGGGAGTTTGATACGCGCTCTGAACCACTGATTCGAAACAAAAGATTCGTTAAGCTTCAAAGCTTTATGAAGCAGTGTTTTGAAATCACCCATCACTAGATATTGTGGAATAAAGTCGGTATTTTTTTATTTTTGGCGCACAAAAAGTATTCTCGTCACTTTTTAATATTAAAGTTGAACCACTGTAGTCACATGAACTGGTTTAAATATGTTTTTAGTAGCTTTGAAAAAGGGAGTGTTATTGTTGGCGATGCAGGCCTTACTGAGTCATCGGATTTCATCAAACAATATCTTAATTTGTGTTCCGAAGATAAACAAAGGTCTTACGGGTGTGGAATGACATGAGGGTGAGTAATAAATTACTTTTTTCTTACATTTTTGGGTGAACTAACCCTTTAATTTCTGTAATTCCATCTATAATTACACAGTTGACCCTTCCCTTACCCCTTAACCCTAACCATACCACCAAACCTGTGCCTAACCTTACCCATATCCCACCTCAATAGCAGCAAAAGTGTCTTGTAATTCAACATGAACACAAAAAATGCATTGTACCTAGCATTTTTTTTTTCTCATATACTTTAAGTACCTACTAGTTATAGACACCTAATATAAAGTGTGACCATGTTTTCTTTGGGCAGAAACTTGGAATTTATTTAATTTTAATGATTTTTCTCTCATCCCGTATAATAGTGTTACAGTGTCACACTAATCACCATAACGAAACTCTTTTACGCTATTATCCTGCAATGCACAACAACCTGGCTATTTTCTTAATTTGTTGTGTTATCATTGAAAATGCCTTTGCATTGATTTAATATCTAGAAAAATTACTGTTAAATCTCATACAATCCTCACGTTTTTTATGATGAGGGAAGACTGGGGGCTCGTCTGTCTGGTCTGTCTAACGTGAACTAGGTCAGTGCTCTTTTTTTGTGTTGGAAACCATTACTGCTTGTCTGTGTCCTCCACGTGCACTCAGTAACCAAGACTGAAACGGATATGAATTGACTTGCCCACTGGCACACCCTTTATCAGTAATTACTGGTGCTTCTCAATTATAAAAAGCAGGCTGGATCAAACATGGCCTTTTTTTGAGGGTGTGACCTCAAGGAGAGCACATGGTGATGGGATATGACTACAAATCCATGTGGGTTTTAAAAGCAGGGTGTCATGCAGAGGATTAAGGGTAAAGAAATGCAGCAGTTTCGAATATGGATTACTGTAATTGAACCGAAAGTCCTATAGGGTATCAAGTGTAAAGCATATTATTTGAGTCACAATATTTATAGATAATTGCAACAAATAAATATTCGCTTAAGTTCACGAGAATTATATTTTATATCACATACTTAAATAATGTTATTATTATCATGTATTGCAAATAGGAATAAATAGTTTCTTATAACTTGACAGAATAAATCTTTTTTTCATCTATGTAACGCTCATCTGGTCTGATGGAAGACGTTGGATCAGCAGCTGAAAGTCTATGTATGTGATATATATATATATATTCATCAACTTTCAAGCTATTGTGAATAATCTTACCTTTAGATAAAGTGCAGTAAAAGAGATTCAAAATTCTTGTAGATCTCTTATAGTGAAGAACGGACAGTCCCAAGAAAGGTACCCATGTGTGGGGTGACCATGTGCTCATCATTCTTCAGCAGCACAGTGATGCCGTCTTGGCATGTGTGTGGGTTTGTGTGCGAGTGAGTAAGAAAGAAGAAGCAAGGAAGAGTGAAATAAATGAAACAATGAATTCAGTGCTGTTTTAAAGACAAAACGTGGTTAAAAATGAGAAACGAGAAAAACTGAAAAATACCTTGACGATTAAAAAAACAAAGGAAAAGACTGAATGAAGAACAGCATGATGTGAGGATGCAGTGGATGAGAGATGAGAAGCTAAGAGAAGCATGGAGGCTTGTCTGTCTGGAAACAGTCTCTCAGACAGACTTGACAGCCCCCCGCCCATGCCCCCCAAACTGCTGGCTTTGAAAACACCCCTACACCCACCAAACACCCCTCCCCTCTCTCCCTACCCTCACCAACAGCCATGGCAACTCCCTAACACGGCCTTTGTGAGGAGATTTTCGCATTTTTATGTTGTACTTTAATACTGTTAATGAACTAAAACTGATTTATCTCAGAGTCTTTTGTTAACAAGCAACGTGTTTTTAGATCTGTTGTCTCATGACCCAGTACATGTGAGGTGAATATGGGCCAGGGTGCCCTCTATAGGCATCCACTGTAAATAGCAGAATGGTACTCATGTGAGAGCATGTGATTACACTGTATACCTGCACAGCCTCATTTCTTGGTGTGTCCTTCTTATACTGTCATGATACACTGATGGTCTTTCTAATAGTCAAGATGGTCTATATTTATCTGTGATTTGTGACAGGTTCTTTGATGATTGTTGAATGGAAAAAAATAACATGTATAGTAGCAAACAAAATTTTATTGTTTATATTGAACACAAATTTTTTCTCCATGTAATTTGCATGATAAAATGTCAAATTAAAAAGGATAGTTCAATCAAAGTTGAAAATTCACCCAACTAGTGCAGTCAAAAGTACAAAGTCGGTGCTGAAATTTAAAAAATGTGACGCTTTGAGCGCAGTTGAGAGGATTCTGATTGGCCATTGTGTTCACTCACTCATCAAATATGTCTGTGATTGGCTGCAATGATCAACACTTCAAAAACATGTTGTAAATAGACATCAATGACACTCTTCACTGAGCGCTTACAGAGATACATGCGGGAGTGTTTGAAAGCACACAGGAGTGTCTGAATTTAAAAGCGATTTGAAAGCGGGAGCTCTCGCAGACATATCTGATGAGCGCGAGAACACAAGGGCCATTCAGAGGTGATCACGAAACCGCTCAACAGCGCTCAAAACGTCACATTTTTAAAATTTAAGTACTGACTTGGTATCGTGGTCGGTACTTTTGACACTATTCCAAACCCTGATGAATTTCTTCCTTCCATGGAAAAGCAAGAGAATATTTAGTCTGCCATACTACATTAATGTGCCAAATCTGAATTTGTGCATTTAAGTTGCATAAATGAGATTTGACCTACAGCAGAGGGAAAGATTTTCAGTAAGTAACAACTTAAATTTCTGTCTATTCTTTACATATAGCAACCATATGGCGCCAGACGACTTATAATATAGTGCAGGATTCATATGGACCAATGGTACTTGCTTTTTTTGTCACCCCCTGGACACCATTTAATGTATGGAAAGGTCAGCATGAACATCCTGACAAACATCTCCTCATGTTCAACGTAGAAAATAAAATCAGCAAAATCAAGTTTGAAAGATCATGAAGCTGAGTAAATGACATAATCTTCATTTTTGGGTGAACTGTGCCTTTAAGTTGAATTGTAGCATGTGGATACATTACATTATCTGTCAGAAAGGTACATAGTTTCCTCATGTTTTCTATTTAATGCCCGCCATCAAGTGAAACCACCAGTTTGCCTGCACAGTCCAACCTTTCTGCTCGCAAAGTGCAATCTGCTGCAGGAAGTGATTCCGAGCCTCTTCCTCCCCTTGATCCTGCTGCAGTGCAGTACGTAGGTAGCGCATGTCCTGTGACGTGCTGAGCTCAGGAATTCCCGTGAGGAGCATTAGAGAGAAGAGCGTGACAAGAAGGCGAGACTGAGACCGGAGGGACAGATAGGCATTGATACAGGTGTCCTAGAGAGAGAACAGATAGGCTGTAGCATTTTGTTGACTTGAGTTTAATAACACTGTAACACTGAGGAGATTTTGACAGTGCAGAAGAACATACCATAAATCTCTTGAAGTAGAGGCTGGGACGGCCTTTCACCCTGCCCATAACGTACAGGAAGTCAGGGGTGAGGACAAAGGGCACCCTTTCTCTGTTCACCCCCATGAAGCTCTTAGTGTTGCCCAAGATATGGCCAAAATCAATGTGGAACAAGTTGCCTGAGAAGAACATAAGACTTAATATTAGTTAGATTCTCTTTATACACATTCATTAGTAAAACACTTGTACATGTATTTATGCCCATATTCTGTGCTATTGAAACCTCTAAAAATCTTTTCATAATACTCTGGGCATTTTGGATGGATGGTAAATGTCAAATATCTGGCATGAATCGTATTTTAGTAACCAGCTGTAACGACTAAAGTATTCCATAGATCATTTTCTTGTAATATGTTTGTCTGCATAGTTTACTGGTTTTGCAGATTTTTAAAACAATTCCCTAATGCAAAATGGCTTTTTTTTCTTGTCAGAAGCAAAGGACAAAATTAACTTGTTCTTTTACCTTGTTCGGTGATCATAATGTTGTCGTTGTGGCGGTCACCTATACCCAGCACATATGTGGCCACACAGTAGCCGGCACATGAGTTCACAAACTTCTCCATTGCTTGAAAGTGCTGTTGCACCAAAGTTCAAGACATAACGAAGAGAATTATCAGATACCTGCTTATCGACATCTCAGATCTAATGGAAGGTTGCTGACAGAAAGAGGGCAGCTCACATGAAATAGTATTAGTAGACTATATCTGCTTACTTTTTCCTGGAATGGGCATTTCCTCTGAAGCCAGTCATACAAGGCATTGTTTTTGAAAGCTCCCGCCATACCTCCTTGACTCTTCTGAACTGAGGCAATAGTGATCGCATTTCGCACAATCTCAATCATTCCTGTGTCAAAGACAGATATACAGCTAAATGTCAGAGACAACAGTCAGTTTGTTGGTCATTAGACTTTTTTTTTGTAGCATGCAATTATACAGAATCAAGTATCCCTGAGTGCTGTGTCAAAATTATTATTTTTTAAATTATATTTTTGCTTTGCTTTGCTGTCAATATTTGTTAAATGTTTTAAATGCTCTCACTGCGGAATTTACTGCTGTTAAAAGAACAAGAGTGAGACTAATCATTACCTATGCTATATCCTGTTGAAATGCATCCATAAGGCACCAGGTTCAAGTCTAAACCTTTTTCTTGCCAAATTGAGTCCATGACCACTAGAGTCTGAAAAACAACATTAAAAACCCTTACATTTCTTAATAAATTAAGTTTATAGTTGTTAGTGAAAATCGGTCTGTTATGAAAATTGTTTTTGAATTTGAATTGTTTTCATTTACCTGGATGATAAGCATGTCCTGTCGGAGGTCATCTCCATGCTTAAAGATGATGCCGACAGGAGGAGAGGCTGGAGCTTCTGACTGTACGCAGGAGAACTCAAGCCAGAGTGGCTTTTTCTTAGAGGCCATGACCTTACAGTCTTTCAGCTGTGTGAGGGATAGTTTGAGTTAAAGGGACAGTTTTCCCAAAAATGATAATTCTGTGATTATTTACTCACCTTCATGTCCTTCCAAACCTGTATGACTTTCTTTCTTCTGACAAACACAATTGAAGACATTTTGAATAATGAGTCAACTGGTTTTATCCATACAATAAAAGTAATTGGACATCCAATACACTGGGACATTTTACAAAATATCTTATTGTGTCATATATGTTTGGAACAGCATGAGGGTGAATAAATAATTAGAGATTTTTTCTTTTATGGTATACTATGTATTTAAGGGCTAATTTTTTTTCTTGGGAACAAGTTCTTGTTGGGTTGGGAGTAAATCAATCCCCCAACATAGAGAAGCTTATGTTTGCGATAGGTTTGAAAACTTTTTAATATTCAAGCATATACTGGAAACCATATCTATAGATAAATATGATCAACTCACTATGATACTTCCTGCTCTGACACGGGGATCAAAAGGCACCAGAAAGTCGGAGGGTAAATTGCACTCCTCCAATAACTCCTGCAGCTTCTGAGGAGCTGACACACATACAAGATGATGTAGATGTATGTATAAAACACAAGTAGTACTGAGGGCACAGATGTTTGAAATGTACCTGTTGATGGAAGGTCTGTCCTATCAGGGTAGAGCACCTTTACTGCTAGAGCCACATCGTGCAGGCATTTGACGACTTGTACTTGACGCTGGAATTCAGTCAGCATTGCCTCTCCACAGCCCAACAGGTATGCCTCCAGGATAACTGCCATACGCTGGCGGAAAAATGGACATCCTGCCACCTCACTCCGCAAATACCAGAAAAAGAAGTGTCCGATCCGTCTGCTCTGTGTTCCAGGAAATGGCGACAGTACATGGAGTTAACCTTTTTCAGGTGAATTGGTACTTTTGGTGAAAATTACAGAGATGTGAAACATCGGCTAATGAAGCATGCATTGCATAGCTAGAAACAAATGACTCACCCTTAGTGCTCTTTTGAGAAGGAATCTCGCCAGACAGCTATCATGATATGGCTCGACTTTAACGGTCTACAGAAATAGCATGCTTTATTGGAAATCACAGTTGGAGAAAATTCAGTAACACTTTATTTTACAGTGCCGTAGTTACACGTTACAAGTAACTAACCCTAACTGTATCTCTATAGTAAGTAGATGTAGTTAATTAATAGTACTCTACTTTGAGTTGAGTGCCGTAGTTACAATGTAACTACGGCACTGTAAAATAAAGTGTAACCAAAAATTCCAAGAAAGAGCTCTTAGAAGGCTCATTACTTTGATACTGGCATTATTGTATAGGTCAGTATACTTTTAGAGCAATTTACCTGAACCAGCTGCAGCAGGTATTTAAGTACCTCATCATTAGATAGGATGTCTAATCTTTGAACTGCCAGTCTTCTGACTTTTATGTCTGCAAAATCAACACTCAGGAGCTCAAGAGCCACAAACAACTCTATGTCCTCTGGCTCCCAGTGACTCAACAGCCAGTAGACATCCTGGACCGCAGTTGGCATCATCCAGTCGACCTTGCGCAAAAACTGGGGTAAATTTGAGGCATAGTGGACACTTTCTTCTTTGAGCCTCCTGAGGGTGAAGGGTGTTGTTGTAGGAGCCTCATTGGATGGGGAGGAGAGTCTGGATTCTCCGGAAAGGTCCAGTGTAGAAGGGCTTGAGATAGGAGATGTACCACTAAAAGAGGAGCTCTTGCCATGTGGCAGGACAACAGGAAAGCTGTAGCGATCCAGCATGAACGTAATTGCCATTGATTTAGCTACATCAGGGTTAGTGGCGGTAGACAGCTTTTCCGCTTCATAAGTGAATGCCTCCTCATCCCACTCTGGGAAAGCCCACATGTGCAGAGTGTGTGGACCTTGGCTAAGAAGGGATCTGTGGTCAATCAGATGGAGGTTTACAAAGTATAGTACTTGCCCTTTTCTCTTCTGATAATCTGGTAATTTAGAGGAGTTTGACTTTGTGTCCTTGGTTGACGTGCCTTCTGTGGTACAGGCATTAATTGTGAGGCCTAATTTCGCTCCGTGAGGGATATCCCTGATCAGAATGTCAAATTCCAACCAGGTGTTCCACAGCACTTCATCTGTAAATTCTTTTGGAGTTGAACAAACCGATGACACAATCTTTCTACCATATATTATGATGGCTTCCACATGAACAAATGGAGGTACCTTACTTGGTAGTTCTGGGATGTCAAACCCTAAGAGTTTAACCCTGAATTTTCTCTCACAGTCCCACAGAGAAATCATCACAATGTCATCTACTTCCTTCCCTTTAAGGGAAAGTTCCTTGTGGGAGATTGAGAGACCAGTGAGACTGTCTACCAGTGGCCAGTACTCTTTGCTTACTGTGTTATCTGGAAGGTATGAGACGGCAACCACTGAGAGATGAAGCTCCAGTGAGTTTTTAAGGCAGTGCCCGACCCACAAGTAGTCTGAGAGCTTAAAGTTTCCATTAAAGAATTCCTCTCTGCCACACACCTTGAGGACATGATCAACAGACCATCCTTCGAATGACAGGTTCCCCTTTGGCAATGATTCCCAGAAGATCTTGAGGAGATCACTGGGGGTGTGTGTCAAGTCAGCATTAATGGAAATATTTGATCTATTATAATAAAGAGTCACTGAGAGTTTCCGCTGAAGATGACCTGGCTGGTCATTTGGGAGCACTGTGGAAGTTGTCCATGGTTCAGTGGCATAAACTGTGGGATCCCGGTTTTTCAGTTCTTCCCTTCGCGGTGTAGCAAACTTTCTTCGGGTATAGCCTAGCTCACTTAAACGATTAGTGTCTGAGGAGTCTAAATCATAGCCGATTAGTTCGTTCAGAATGCCCTGGAAGCGAATTCTCTCCTCAGAGGTAGTTTTCTGAGCCAACACAGTGACACAGACGGTCTGAAGACCATCAGTACCCTGAAACCAGGGTGCGTCCAGAGTTCGTAATACCTGAAAGTCATCATAAATTTCATACCACTCCTCCTCCTTCTGGTACAACAGACTGTATCGTTCTGGGTCCAGAAGTGCAAATGGCTCTGAAAGTCTGTTATTCTCCTGTACTAGCATACACAGGCGCACACGAAGTTGATGGACGCTGCATTGCGCTGGGAGTTTGATCTCAATGGGCTCCTGCCTGTCCAGTGACTGGAATCCTTCCCTGGCCGGTAACTTACAAATAAATACAAGGCTGTTATCGGAGCAAGGTTCCTGTTGCTGGTGTGCATCCCATTCGTTTTCCATGGATGCTGGAACTGAATAGAGTTAACATGAGCACTTCAGCTATAACTACTTTTATTGTAATATTAAGGTTAGTCTTTTCAAAACAGAGTGTGTCTTGTGCTTTTTGTGGTACAGAAATGAATCATAGAATCAACTAGAAAGAAAAATCAACTAGTATCCAAGTTGAGCCATTTGTTTTAAAGAAAATGGTGAAGTGGTGCTTGCACTTTTTAAACTCATGATGCTAAGGTGATTTGACTGAGCAAAGGCCAGGGCACTTCCTTAAATTGATTTTTAGTGTTTTGCTATGCAGTTACTTTTTAAAACCATGGTGTAGTTGTTATCTTGGTGAGACTATTTTACATTCCAACAATGTTGCTGGTAAACATTGAGTGTTGCTTCCTCCTTGCATTTCCCCGTCTTTGTTAAACTAAATATTTTCTTTAGTGCAAAAAACTATTTTTTTTCTTAAAAGCAAATGTTTCATGTAAAAATAAATGTGTGTGTGTGTGTGTGTGTATATATATATACAGGTCTTTCTCAAAAAAATAGCATATTGTGATAAAGTTCATTATTTTCCATAATGTAATGATAAAAATTAAACTTTCATATATTTTAGATTCATTGCACACCAACTGAAATATTTCAGGTCTTTTATTGTTTTAATACTGATGATTTTGGCATACAGCTCATGAAAACCCAAAATTCCTATCTCAAAAAATTAGCATATTTCATCCGACCAATAAAAGAAAAGTGTTTTTAATACAAAAAAAGTCAACCTTCAAATAATTATGTTCAGTTATGCACTCAATACTTGGTCGGGAATCCTTTTGCAGAAATGACTGCTTCAATGCGGCGTGGCATGGAGGCAATCAGCCTGTGGCACTGCTGAGGTGTTATGGAGGCCCAGGATGCTTCGATAGCGGCCTTAAGCTCATCCAGAGTGTTGGGTCTTGCGTCTCTCAACTTTCTCTTCACAATATCCCACAGATTCTCTATGGGGTTCAGGTCAGGAGAGTTGGCAGGCCAATTGAGCACAGTAATACCATGGTCAGTAAACCATTTACCAGTGGTTTTGGCACTGTGAGCAGGTGCCAGGTCGTGCTGAAAAACGAAATCTTCATCTCCATAAAGCTTTTCAGCAGATGGAAGCATGAAGTGCTCCAAAATCTCCTGATAGCTAGCTGCATTGACCCTGCCCTTGATAAAACACAGTGGACCAACACCAGCAGCTGACATGGCACCCCAGACCATCACTGACTGTGGGAACTTGACACTGGACTTCAGGCATTTTGGCATTTCCTTCTCCCCAGTCTTCCTCCAGACTCTGGCACCTTGATTTCCGAATGACTTTGGACCACTGAGCAACAGTCCAGTGCTGCTTCTCTGTAGCCCAGGTCAGGCGCTTCTGCCGCTGTTTCTGGTTCAAAAGTGGCTTGACCTGGGGAATGCGGCACCTGTAGCCCATTTCCTGCACACGCCTGTGCACGGTGGCTCTGGATGTTTCTACTCCAGACTCAGTCCACTGCTTCCGCAGGTCCCCCAAGGTCTGGAATCGGTCCTTCTCCACAATCTTCCTCAGGGTCCGGTCACCTCTTCTCGTTGTGCAGCGTTTTTTGCCACACTTTTTCCTTCCCACAGACTTCCCACTGAGGTGCCTTGATACAGCACTCTGGGAACAGCCTATTCGTTCAGAAATTTCTTTCTGTGTCTTACCCTCTCGCTTGAGGGTGTCAATGATGGCCTTCTGGACAGCAGTCAGGTCGGCAGTCTTACCCATGATTGCGGTTTTGAGTAATGAACCAGGCTGGGAGTTTTTAAAAGCCTCAGGAATCTTTTGCAGGTGTTTAGAGTTAATTAGTTGATTCAGATGATTAGGTTAATAGCTCGTTTAGAGAACCTTTTCATGATATGCTAATTTTTTGAGATAGGAATTTTGGGTTTTCATGAGCTGTATGCCAAAATCATCAGTATTAAAACAATAAAAGACATGAAATATTTCAGTTGGTGTGCAATGAATCTAAAATATATGAAAGTTATATTTTTATCATTACATTATGGAAAATAATGAACTTTTATCACAATATGCTAATTTTTTGAGAAGGACCTGTATATACACACAGTATGTAGTGTATTATAAAAAAAATATTATGTAACAAAAAGTTAACCCAACCTAACACTATAGCTTTTCTTACTGTACTCTCTCCTACTATAATAATAATAATAATTTACCAGTTGCAACTATTTTCAAGTAAATACAGGTTAACTAAGGTCTTGGGTTAAGATGGCTACAAAGGTTTTGCAACAGACAAACTGGTTCTGCCAGCCAGAAGAATGTATCAGTCTTGAGCATTGTCATGCTGAGCTATAGCCAAGTCAGAAGCAACAATCTTTTGTAAGTATTATACTGTATAAATAAAAAGTTGTGTTTTACAACGTTTAAAATACCAACTAAATGTCAACTTATGTTGCATTATTATAATAAATCAGTAAAATTGCACTTACTTATTCAGCCTGTTTGTCTTTGGTTTCAGGTCCGTTTCTGTGGCTTGTGTGTGAGTGTGTTAGCAACAGTTCAATTTCCCTTACTGTAATACATCAGTGTGAAGTGACTGATTACACAACGTCTCATCATTTCCTCATTCCTTTGTCTTTGTGCACCTGAGAGGAAGACATTTTTAACCACTCCAGACTTGTTTTCTCTTGTTGGTTTCATTTAATTCAGAATGGATTTCCCTTGACCAAATTTTACGTAGAAATAGTTATTTTTATGACCTACTGGTGTATCCTAAATGGTTAATGTTTATGATAATGTCTTTATTCATATTTCTTTAATTAATTATTCTTGATATATTATTATTCTTTTACGTTTCCTTAATCATTCATATATTTTCTACTATATGCTCTGATATGTTTGAATATTTACAAATGTAAGATCTTTGGTGTCTTTTTCTGTGCTGTAAGATTGAGTGGGTGTATGTTTCATTTGAATTACCTTTGTATCAAAATTCTATATGTCTGTTTCCATCTCTGCAGACATGAGATAATTCAAGGTCTGCAATATTCTCTTAATGGTGTCAAAACAACACTTCCTTCATCTATCTTTCACATTTGACCAGTCACTCTGGCCTAGCCGTTACACCATTTATGACATAATGGATAAGTCCATTTGACCTTTTCTTATTAGACCAAAACATAAAGTTTTCCTGTCATTTTCCTGTCAAAAGTTTTCCATGCAGCTTTCACACATTTGCCAAAATGACAATGGACTTTCAGTATATATATAAATGTTTCATCCTCATTTGATTTATTGCAATTCTCTCATCACTTATTTAATTTAAATAAGTTAAGGGAAAATAATTAAAAGTAAGATTGATCACATTCAAAGTCAAAGTCAAAGTCAAAGTCTGCTTTATTGTCAATTCTACCACATGTACAGTACATACATACAGAGAATCGAAATTGCGTTACTCTCAGACCCCCGGTGCATACAGATAACACTAATAGTAGAGCTTAAGAATCTAGATCAATATAAAATATAAGATATAATTATACAAGATCAATATAAGATATAAGATATAACTATACAGTAAGGGGATGTAAAAAAAGACAAAAAAAAAAAAATATATAAAAATAAATAAATAAAGTTAAATAGAGCAGCGCAAGGCACATGGCAGATAGAGTGCAAACCAGTGAACAAACAGTGCAGATAAAGATTGGCTTATTCATTCTGATTAAAGTGACAAAAGGGCTCAAGAGCAGTTATTATATTTAAATAATAAAGTATACAAAGTGACTGGTGCATGTCATCGTATGTTAGTGGGAGGGGGGGTGGAAGGACCTGGGGATGTGGGATCTGGGGGGGGGGTCATAGTTCAGTGGTGCCTGGGGCAGAAAAGGTACGGGGGGGCAAGTTCGGGAGCGAGTTCAGCTTCCTGACAGCCTGATGGATGAAGCTGTCCTTCAATCTGCTGGTCCTGGCCTGGAGACTCCGCAGTCTCCTCCCTGATGGCAGCAGACTGAAGAAGCTGTGTGACGGGTGGGTGGGATCACTTGCGATGCAGAGGGCTTTGCGAGTGAGACGGGTTCCGTAAGTTCGAGATGCATTGAAGGTTTTAAAAAGTGTCAAAAGTTGCAGTAAAGGCTGTGGACAAAGTAAATAATAATAATTATTAAATGTTCCAGTAGGTCAAATTAAAAGATTTATAAAAGAAATAGCACACTTCTCCTCAACAAGTCACACAATTTGAACAAATGTTGTGGGGGAGGTATACATCATAGTTTAATATTTTAAGGTTTTAGATGCTTGTTCATATCAATAACTCAAAGTTGATATTGATTAATAGTAACATAGTCATATTTGTTTTAGTCATGTCTCTGCCAGGAAAAGAAAGTCTAGCTTGTTGGGCTGACTTGTTTTTTTCGTGGCATAGTGATGTTTGCACAGTTTGCACCTTGAATAAATGTGTTCTCTTTAGTTACACACGGCCTTGGCCCTGAATAATGAAAGAGTCTGTATATATGGACAATTATCCATTTTATCACAAAAGAAGCAGGGGGCCTTATGATTGTTAGGGTGTGCTCACTCTAGGCGCTCTGAACTGTGCCCAAGCGCGTTTGACCCCCAAAGCCCGGTTCGTTTGACAAGTGTGATAGCTCTGTTCCGTGCCAAAGAATAGCCTTTGTATTTTTCTGTGGGAAATTAATAATTTGTAAAAGACATCTGGTCTTGCTCACCAATAGGCTACTATTATTGTTGAGAGAGAGTAAAGAGTGTCTTTACTATTTCAGAGTCATTGTTCTGTTCAAGCACTTCAGATGCAGTTTAAAGTGCCCACGCACGGAACGGAGCGATCGCACTTGTCAAACGAACCGGGCTTTGGGGGTCAAACGCGCTCGGGCACAGTTAGTGCCTAGTGTGGCCTGCTTGGAAGAGGTGGGCCAGAGCGCGGTTCGGTTGGTCTCAAGCGCGGTTCGCATGCAGTATGAGCGCTAACTGTGCTGGAGCACGGAACAGTTACTACTTTTGTGTGCGCTACTGTCATCTTTATGACGGCAAACTTTATTACTGCTTTGATAGTACACTTATCAATTCATGCAATTAATTCGAGTGTATTTGGGTTTATAACGGGTCTGATTCTCACCTTATTGATGAACAGGAATTGCAGTTTGCGAGTAAAGGCCTGTACACACCGGGACGAATATCGCGCGCGATTATCGCCAACCTTTTGTTCACATGCATGGAGCTGCTGAAGTTACAGTATATCACGACTTGGTGGCACTCAAGCACAAAACTCCTCGTTTCCTCGCTCCTCCGTCCTCCATCTTATGACCCGGAAACCGATCGAGCTCAGCCATCTTGAAGGACATCTCAATTCTCTAATTGCACCGCGAGGAGGCGAGGACGAGGAGCGAGGATACACAGGTGCATCCTTTGCGGAAGTCTTTCTCATCGAGAAACGTAACGCAAACATAAATTGATAATTTGCCCCCCTTCTTCTTCTTAGTTTTATGGCAGATTGCAACCACGGCTTATCAGGTGCATACCGCCACCTACTGTATCGAAGTATGTAGCATGGCTATGAATCTACTTTACAAAAAAAAAAAAATATCTAAATGTAGCACCCTTTAAAGAATTGCTGACAATTTAATGATTGAGTTGAATTGAATTTATCAGAAGATTGAAATTAATTAATCAGAAGGTTTAGGGATCGTAAAGGAGGTGGCGGGTTGTGGTGAGAAATAATAGACAGACAACAGTTACATTTGATTTTGAAATATAATTTGGTCTTGAAATATAATTAGAAAATTACAAAAGAACAAAAGCAAGTAAATTACAATTTCATATGAACAATATACAATAAAGATTGGCTTTGGAAATTTCCCTTGAGTGCACTCTTTTCACCCCAAAAATATACAAGGACCGGTCATTTCAATATTAGAAAGAGAAGGAAAAGAAAAAGAAAGAAAAGAAAAACGGATAGAAAAATTTATTTTTCTCTCAAAAATCTCACAGATAATCCAATAAGGACTTCAATGTTAATCCAATGGGTTACTGGTATACTATCAAGTGTTCAATGTTCTGTGTAGTACTGATCAGTTTCTTTTTCTCTTTTCCCGTTCTGTTCAGTAAATTCACTCAAGGAAGGGAATGTAACAGTTCTCTAGGTTGAAAGCGTCTTGTTTTCTCCAAGCAAGAATGATAATTTCAAAGAAAGGATATTTTCCTCTTCTTTATGATGTGTCGTCTATTTTCCTCCGTAGCAGATTTTGTTGGCTCGCCATCAAATGTGAAGTTTCGCAGGATGTCACAGAAGATCACCGGAGTATCGCGAATCCGTAGAATGAAGAAAGAAGAAAAAGTAGTAGAAAGAAAAAAAAATAGAAAAAAAAGAAGGAAGGAAAAAAACCTGGCCTCTATGAATTGATTTTACTCGCTCACAGGCGCGTCTCTCTTACACACTCGTGTGTGGCCTACAATGGCGTCGGTGAACTCGGAGTTCGTTTTTTCTTTCACCTTAAAGAGTCTTTATCACATGCGCGTGTGACCAGCAATGGCGTCTGTGAACTGCAATGAACAATAATCACGCGATTCACTATGACGTTTATAACTACTAAGGTCAAAATAAAAATAAAAAATACGATAAGCAGTTTACTGCAACTAAACCACTCAGTTGCAGTGAACCAAAGTTTTTAAACATTTTTCCTCTTTACTATCGATTACATTATGCTGACTCACCGAGTAAAATGCGTCTCAACAATGTTCAATCGACGTCTTGAGATGCTGGATGCCTCAAAATAAATTATTTTAAACGTCTGTACGATATTCGGAGGGTTTTTTAATCTATATTTAATCAAGTTTGATCACGAAGATCAGGGCCTGTATGTATAAAATGTTGCGGCAAAAATTAATTAGCTGACATCACTAGCAAGAGACAAACCTTAGGAAAATTCACTTTATAAAGATTTTATTTCTTGCAAGAAAGAGTCCACAGTCGACACAACCATACAATGTCTGCCCCGAGTGTGAACTGAGGGCACAAAAGAACCCACAAACATTTATACCCCCAATGTTTGAGCAACTCTTCTCAGTACTTTCCCATACAGAATAAAGGTAACAAACACACACACAAATGGCTCCCCTTCTGTCTTAGAACTATTTTAAATTACAAAGCAAGAAACACAATGGTCCCCCTTCTGTCTTAGATTTAAATTATCCGACACCCTTGGTTCGGGAAAGCTCTCAGTTTGGGTGTCCCACCGTTACCCCCCTGGGTTTCAACAGACACTGTCTGTTGAGCTCAGAGAGGTGTTTTGCATAGCTGAAGCAGATATTGACTTCTGTGTGAACTATTACATTTTTCCCCAACAAAAACTTCTCAGAAATGCTCTTAAGAATAGTCTTAAGTTTTGTCTTAAGTGTCAAAAAATTCTTAGTAAAGAGTAGGGGTTTTCTAAGAGTAGGAGACTTTTATAAAGAAGCTAAAAGCAACTTTTAGTAAAGTGTAAGACTGATTCTTAAGTGCTGACTTAAGTGTTTTGAACTAAGGGGTGCTTCTCAATATCCCTCCTCGTTTCCTCGCTCCTCTGTCCTCCATCCTATGACCCGGAAACCGATCGAGCTCAGCCATCTTGAAGGACATCTCAATTCTCTAATTGCACCGCGAGGAGGCGAGGACGAGGAGCGAGGATACACAGGTGCATCCTTTGCGGAAGTCTTTCTCGTTGAGAAACATGACGCATGAATTCTAATCCCCCTTCATATCTGTCACAATAATTTAAATGCATGCTTTACTTTTACAGTTTAAATAAACTTTATATCTCATATATTTCAATGGGGCATCTTGCATTATTAATATTTATTATAATTTTTTTAAATAACCAAACTTTATCAACATGTGGGTAGATCCCTCGAGTGCAGCTGATGACGCTTTGAAGTGACGCTAAAGGGAGCGAGGATATCATTTCACTTGATTCATTCCTCCGTCCTCGCATCTTTTCCTTGCGTCCTTCCCTCGCATCCTGAAGGGGTGGAGCTAAGACGCGAGGAAAGGAAACGAGGATGCACAAATAAGAATTGAGAAGCACCCATGGACTACAATGATGTCAACTCAAAATGGCCGCCCTCAACCTCTGAATCAGCCAACAGCGAGCCTGGAAGGGTGAAATCACAGCAGCACAATACCAATCATTTAATGTTATTATTTAAAAAATAATAATAATAATAAATATTAATAATAAAAAAATACAAATGTTTTAATATTTAAATTTATTTAAAAGCAATAGCTTTGGATTGTGCAAAATTATCACAAATTAGTATTGATGGTGTGGAATCTTTTTCTATTGATATATGTCTCCTCATTTACAATTGGAGCAATTGAATTGAATTGAATGTAGTCCTTTATTGTCACTAGTCACAGGTACCAGCGAAATTGGCCATCAACCTGTCCATACATACATACAATATGACAAGGGGGTAGACAGAACAGGAAGACAGGGAATTTGGAAGAAATACAGCATAACATGAGGAAGGGGAGGAGAAAAAAAATACCAACCCCAGACTATGCTCCTATGGGGAGTACAGTGTGGGAACAGGAAAAAACACCTCAGCAACATAAGCATATAATCAATACAACATAACACACGACTTGCAACAGGGGAGGGGGAGTGGGGGGATGGAGGTAATCCAGCACAGGCAAACAGCCATCCGGTCCTGCAGCTAGAAAGCGCTCGTCACAGACCCGCTTGTCAGACTTACGGTACAAAGTGGCGAAGGCGAGGGATTAGGGGTTGGGGTGGTGAATGCATATCAATATATATGTGTGTATGTGTGCGTGTATGTAAAAGTTCTTGTATGTGTAGGCCTGTAGAGTCGCTACTCCTGGCATCAAATCTAGGTGCCTCAGTCCGCAGGATTGTTAAAGTGATACACAGCAAGTTGCCATGGAGACAACCTTGATCAGGTCCCAGACATAGTCAACAATCAGCAGATGACTGTGGGATTGGGGGGAGGAACACAAGAGCGTCTCACTGCAGAGCTCTTCCGGGGGAGTTGTTGTTCCAACAGCGGCCTTGGCTGAGGCCAGTGCTGGTTGATGGGAGCCGAAAGCAGATAAGATTGGGATTGTTTGGTCTTGGGGCGAATAGCCGCATTCCAATTTACACAGCTACTCTCTTAGTCCATTCTGGTCTCCGAATCGGTCCATTTGCCTTTGCAAAGCCGTGAGCTTCTCCATGATGTTATCCATATTGCGGTTAATAGTCCCAGTCTCAGTGCTGACCGCTCTGCCCACTGCTTCAATCATGACGGGCAGCCTTGTGAGGTTTTGGACAGCTGTTACCGTTTTCCGATTTTCTCGATAAACCAGGGCAAAGCCTAATCCAATCAGCAGAAGACCTGTTATCATGGTTCCGAATAGGTAGATATCTTCAATGTCCTCCACGAAAGGGCCGCCAGACACATGACCCGCCACCTCTCCCACGCGTCCAGCTGCGAACGTTCCGGCAGGGCAGTCAGGTTCCCCCGAACCCAAGCTTCTCGTCGAGAAGATGGTATCAATTGCGTTGAGAGACCAGTTGATCAAATCCATGATTTTAGATGTTTGGAGAGCAGTGCAGAGAGAGTCTCTCAGAGTAAGACAATAGACGAGACGAGTCTATTCTATTATAGACTCATTGTGTCATGAGTCTATAATAGAATAGACTCATGACACAATGGTGTGTCATGAGTTCATCAACGGCTCCAACAACTGCAGGGAAGCCCACAGTCAACATAAAAGTGGCTTTCTTTTGCCACATGGTTTGATGGTGTAAGGAACCCCGCATCGGCCCAAAAACGGAATCCGACGCGCCCGGGCGAAGGTTAACGCGTGTATGCCTTTTCAGCGTCTCTAAATGTTCACTTAATTTCACTCGTTTAATCTGACTCCAATTTCAAATGATTCTTATTCTTAGGTTGTGCTTCTAATTAGAAATTAATCAGTTATGCCTCAATTTAGATTTTTGATTATTCTGATTACCTTATAGTTTCAATTATTTCGTTCGCCGTAGACCCGGTATCGCTTTAGAAGAGTCACTTCGGCCGATTAAAGGCTCTTCCCGGACACAAACTCGTCAGTTCTGATCTTAAACATTGGATGCAGGGTAAATATCTACCTTTAAGTCGGTCGCGCTCTGCTTACTCGTAACAAAAAGCATAGTTATCATATATTTACGAAAACTGCAACTTATTTAAGACAGTGATTGTCAGAAATCGAAATGGACTCAATTGATGTGCCCTTATGCTCCATCAATGAACCTTTCGTATGAACAATCCTGAACACAGATTTGAGGTAATATCTTCGCTTTGATCTACTAGAAATAATGAATTAAGAATAATGCAGAATAAATCATTTTATTCGTCAAGTAAAAATGTATCATGCCATTTACGTTACAGTTAGACAATTCAAAGCCAATTCAGAAATAGTGAATGCATAACATCAGTTGAAATGCATATACACACAGACATGGGTGAATGTCTTCAGACATTCACCCATCTCTGTGGGGGCCTCTGGCTACAGAAGATCCCACATGACTGCTTTGCTCTTTACCTTTTATACCAGGACCAGAACAAAAGGATCGTAAATGTTTATTACACCAACACCTGTTTTGGGGAGAGGAGAAGACACACCACCCAAAAAGAGGACAGAATTTTCCTTAGTTTTCAATCTTCTTCATAATACCAGTGACTGCTGTGAAATTGAGACCATTTTACCAATCGCACTGAGACCTTTAAAATGATACCAAACATGAAAGGGAAAAACAATATATATACAAGTTACATTATACATAGAATATAAACTTTCAGTGACTTACGTCAGGGGGAAGGGAAGGTGTGTTTGTGTGTGTGTGTGTGGGGGGGGGGGAGGCATTGTCCTTTTTGGGTTAGGGCAAGGTGTTGTCAATTGCCACTTCTTTGAGATTTTCTTCTCTATGCAAATTTTATTGCTTTATTGCAGGATGCTTGATCTCAGTTTTCGTTTAACAGGAAAATCAAGCCTTACAATTGTCAGTTGGAAAGTCAATGAACTGCCTGAGAGTAGCGGCCAAATGTGATGTCCAGCCATATGAAAACTGACTTCAACCTTAATTCAAATATTTTAAAAAATGTGTTAAAAGATGTAAGCATATCGTGTAGCTGTGCTTGGAGTCAACTGTTTCATGTGTGATAATGAAATGAAATTTCAAATTATTTCAAATAATTTTTGGCCAGGCTGTCATGCAAAGAATTTATGAACACATGCAAAAACAAGAGAGAACCAATTAAATATTAAAAACTGATAATGTATTAAAATGCATTAAACATATTAATTATTAAGTAATATTTATTACATTTATTTAAAGTTATTACATTTCTTATTAGATCAGTTACAAAAAGAATTGACAATCAAGTTTATATCATTCTATCAACTCCATGTCATCAAAAAACTCCAATATAGCATATCTTCATTGGAAAGCGTGCATCTCCTCTTCTTTGCTGCCATCTTGTTACTCTTAACTAGGTTAAGACACCTCTCCAGCTCTCTTAAATAATTTAAGAGCTAAGACCTAGTCTTGACACTTAGGAACCTTTATGAATCACACTTATTCTTAAGTCTAAGAATAAGATGTTAAATGTCGCTGTAGATTTAGCAGCACATTACTGTAAAAACCTACAGTACAATACTCCATTTTTATATTACAGTACAATACTGTAATTTGTACTGCATTCTGGGGAATTTTGTTTGAGCGGGAACATTTTACAATATATTTTAGTGTTGCTGTAACCAACACTGTAAAAAATGACCGTGATTTTAACAGTAAAAGACTGTAAAAATGCTGTGGTGAAAAACTGTTAATTGGTTTACAGAAAGTTTCCGTACTATATATGGTGAATAACTGTAATAGATCTAACGGTACATTTAATGTAATTTTACGGTAAAATACGCAGAGCGTTACAGTTTTTGGAAGTGAAAAATAACAATTCATTGTAAAATTTACAGTGAAAAACCGTAAATTGACATTCCCACAATTCCCTGCGTGACACTTCACATTTGATATATTTTCATTGAAATAACTCTGTTTCTTCTTAGTTTTTCTCATTTTTTTCTAATCAGTTATGTACATTAGGGTTTTATGTTACATCAAATGTTGTAAAATTAATGTTTATTGCATTTTTAAAATTTCATGCATGTTACCATGATGGTGTTTAGTGTGTGTGTGAATGACACTGTGTGCACCTTCTATATGTTAGTGTTGTCCTTCTCAGCTTGTGGAAAATCTGCTTGTGATGAACTTTGATTCATCATGTGACTCTCATCACCACTGTGTTTGGTGACTGTCAGTGTATTATAAAGGTACAAAACAGATATTAGTACTTCATTAGGTTGGTAAATTAACATTATATCAGTTAATGAAATACGTTATTTTACCGTAGATTTAACAGATTTTTTTTTTTACGTTGCTACTGTATTTTTTACGGTAAAGTTCTGGCAACCACAGCTGCCGTTTTTTTACCGTAAATTTTACTGGGATTTTTTTTTACAGTGTAGCTGTAACTTGGCTGTAATATGCCAGGCAATAATACAGGATTGCTGTAAACAGCGCCCCCTAACTGACGTCAGAACACAACTGCAGCAGCTCACTCACGGATATCTGGAAGTTTGGTAAGTTAATTACCAATTATTCTCACCCGCACCATCAGCACCGGCGCCCCTCAGGGCTGTGTCCTCTCCCCACTGCTCTTCTCCCTCTACACCAACGACTGCACCTCTAAAGACCCCTCTGTCAAGCTCCTGAAGTTTGCGGACGACACCACAGTCATCGGCCTCATCCGGGACGGAGACGAGTCTGCTTACAGACTGGAGGTTGAACAGCTGGCTGTCTGGTGCAGTCTTAACAACCTGGAGCTCAACACGCTCAAGACAGTGGAGATGATCGTGGACTTCAGGAGAATCCCCCCTGCTCTCCCCCCACTCACCATCATGAACAGCACTGTGACTGCAGTGGAGTCATTCAGGTTCCTGGGCACCACCATCTCACAGGACCTGAAGTGGGACATTCACATTGACTCCACTGTGAAAAAGGCCCAGCAGAGGTTGTACTTCCTTCGCCAGCTGAGGGAGTTCAACCTACCACAGGAGCTGCTGAAACAGTTCTACTCTGCCATCATTGAATCCATCCTCTGCACTTCAATTACCGTCTGGTTCAGCTCAGCTACCACATCTGACCTCAGAAGACTACAGAGGGTAGTCCGGTCTGCTGAGCGAATCATTGGCACAACCCTCCCCACTCTCCAAGAACTGTACTTATCCAGAGTGAGAAAAAGGGCAAAGAAGATCACTCTGGAGCCCTCACATCCAGCACACTCCCTCTTTGAACTGTTGCCATCTGGTCGACGCTACAGAGCCCTGAGCACCAGAACGACCAGACACAGGAACAGTTGCGACAACGGAAGTTCAAAACGCTTGATCGTCACGTGATTCGTGTAGCCTTCAGATAGTTCCAGGAAGTGCTTCGGCGGCAATTCAAAAAGATAGGGTTTGAGAGACAGAACCGGGATTTTTGGTAATTTGTAGTCAATAAATGCATCGGTTTACAATATTTATGTAATACACCGACATGTGAATGTAGTATGTGTTTGTAGTTACAGCAATGTTGTTTTTAAAAGATAAAAACCTGCTAATATTTGAGGATTAGTGTGGTCAACCTGCCTTGTTAACATATTTCTGGCTAACATTACCTTGTTTAAAGATCGCGTTGCAGTTGTTTTGAAGTATTCTTATGTTTTTAAACTTGTATGTTAGTTAAGGGCAATCACGTCATGTTCACTAGGGTTTCACAGGGACATGAGACCTGCAGGTGACAGGTGATTGCCTTAAAAAAACATTGCAAACAAGTGAAATGTAAAATTTAATTAATCATAATGTTAACCAATCTTATGCACTTATTACTATATAAATTCATACACAATATATTCAATTCTAAATAAAACATAATTATACACACACATTGACTTTTGCACTGATTTAGTACAATGGATTTATACATTTCTAATAAACTGCATGTCAAGCATTTTGTCTGTCCTTTCCTACATGTTCTTGTAGTCTCTGCTATGGTTTGCAGTGCTGCATGAGGATGATCCAGTTGCTCACAGAAAGCCGTATGAATGGTTTCCCCACTGACACGGAAAGGAGAAAATATGTTCTAGTCAGCAGGAGCAATCTAAAGAACTAAAGATTGTGTTCTAAATTGTGTGTTAATCATATACAGGTGTATCTGCCCTTTCTCACAAAAACCAACACTGGGAACTTTTTTGTTTATTAAAGGTTTATTAAAAATAAGGAGCAAGGAAAAGCTTGCAAAATCCAAGGAGCAGAGACTGGCGGTGAGGGTACAGCATCATGGAGTCTTCAGGATCTGAATCCCCTTTGTGCTTGTATGTTGTATTGAAAGATAAAAGGAGACAAAAACGGGAGAAATTAAATACAGTAATAGTATATAATATACAGTTTTGGTATTTAGTATGATTTCCCATTTAGCCTAGTATATATATATAATTTTTTTTATTTTATTTTTTTTGCTGCTTTTAAGCATTGTTTTTTTAAATCTCACTTATAAACTTCCCTCTCCCCATCAATCCAAAAATCAGCTGACCTGACACATAATAGACAGTTAACAGAATCACAATGTATACATTCTCAAATATACATTATAAAATAAGGATTTTTTTTCTTTATTCCCAGGTGAAAAAATACTATAGTAATTTATAGTAAATACTATAGTAAAGTACTTGAATTAATTTGTTGTGGTAATTCTATAGTTGCTGTGATAATATAACAAAACAACTATAGTAATATAAACAAGTTACTTTACCCAATACTGTACTAAGTTTCCTACAACTTTAGGGTATATTTTACTACAATATACACTACAGTATACTGTAGTAAAAAACTAAAGTATATTACAGTATTTATTACAGTATCAGTTCACTATACTGCAGTATGCTATAGCATTTATTAACAAAGTGTTGTAAATACTATAATATATACAGTATACTACAATTTACTATAGTATGGTTCAAAAACACTATTTACTATAGTATTTTTTTCACCTGGGTTGTACATTTAATAAGGAATAAGGATATTCTCATTTTACCACTTTCACCCACCACAAGCCCCAAAGTTATATTTAATCCCGTTTAGAAGCCTTTTTCTCAAATTACACAACGATGAACAAACTGTTTTAATCAACTATCTAATCTACTATCTGATAACATCCCCTGAAACTATTTATTTAGTGAGCAATATCAGCTAGCATGCTTTAATACACAAGTTAATTTGACTCAGATGTACTGATAATATAAAATCTTATACTTTAAACGGCTTACCTTTTAAAAGAGCATCACAAACGGTCTGTTCTGCTGTAACTCTACGGCACGGCTGCTACTTCCGGGAACTATTGAGAGGCTCCATGAGCCGCCATTGCTGTAAAAAAACATTCCATTGGAGTCTATGGAGTTGTCGCAACTCTCTCTCTATATGGCTCTGACCAAGCCTAGTAACATGTCATGAACAACCCAAATTAATGTTTTCCCCGTTGATTTCATTTTATTTCATTTAAGTTACAGTTTGTACATTTAATATTAAAAGAATAACTAAAAGTTTTTTTTGGGTGGGGCACGCCATGGCCTGTGGTAGGAGGGGCATCAATGACCGCTAGGGGGGGGCACGGCCCTCGAATGCCCCACCACTGTATATTTATAAAATATTATAAATATTAATAAAGCAAGAGGCCCCCTCTTGCTTTATTAATATTTATAATATTTTTTTTAAATAACCAAACTTTAACAACATATGGGTAGATCCCTCGAGTGCAGCTGATGACGCTTGAAGTGACGCTAAAGGGAGCGAGGATTACCGTGTGTTCACACCGCCGCCAGCGAGAGCGTCAAAGTGACAGAAAGTCATTCATTTTCAATGAGAGCTGGCGGCGAGCTCCGGTGAGAGCGTCGAGGAGAGTTGAAGTCAGGTCAACTTTATGGTAATGAGCTATGATGCGGTTCGGCGGCAACCAATCGGAATGTAGAGGTCCTAGCTTGAGAGGATTCCGATTGGTTGCCGCAACTTGTCATTTACTTTGACCCTCCCGCCGGCGGCGGTTTGAACGAACAGTACAGCGTTGTTGGTAGGGCGGCCAAGGCGAATGTTGGCGCTCTCGCCGGCGGCAGTGTGAACGCACGGTTAGACTGGGTAAACCCAGCCTGATCTGCCGGCGATTTGATTTCGCCCGGCAACTCAGTCTGGAAACCCGTACATTCATTTCTACTGCTTCTGTTACACTTTTGCGGGAACCAATCACAGACTGGCTTATCCACCTTGCTCGCTATTGGCGGGTATAACACGATGACGTCTACCCGTCTCTCGCACGACCTTTGATTGACAAGCGATCTGACCAATCAGAACGCAGAATCCGCCATCTTGTCCGATAAAGCAGTCTGGAGTTAGAGGATTAACCTCGGTGGAGTTAAACTTGAAAAATTGTGTATCAGGCATGAAAACGGGTCGGGGTGAAAAAGGTGAGAAGGATATTACCCCTCTAGGGGGGTCCGGGGGCATGCTCCCCCGTAAGAAAAATTTAAATATTCCATATTTTAAAGCATCAATCTGATGCATTTTGAGATGCTTTTTTTGCCAACCTGGGGAGAGCTGGAGAAACTTAACTTCAGCCATGAGTCAAAAATTATTATGGCCTCCATACTAAGTATTATGAAGGGGGATTGAGCGGGACTCTTTATTGGTGTCGATTTTCAGTCTCTTTTTAATGATAGGCTTAACGCATCTGTCAATCATCCCCACTTGCTTTTGGGGGAAGAACCTAGCGCTATGATTGGTCGAACTCTTCTTCTTTTGCTGTTGCTTGATTTTTGCGTAGTTTAGAGTGACAAATCGTACCAGCGTACTTTGAAGTCAAAATGCGTATCCGCTACGCAAATTGCGTACAGGTTGGCAGGTCTGCTTATTGATAGGACCACCTTACCTTCTGCCTTGTCAGTCCCCTCACCTCAAAATCTACCTCCTCAAAAACGGTAGCGTTAGCTAATAATTTTCCACCGGAGCTTTAGCTAGCTGGCTAACGTTGCATTCTCTCCTGCTGTGTTCAATGACTCAATTCATCAAGCTGTAGCTAATGTTAGCCAGGGCCGGATTGGGACTCATTTTCAGCCCTGGAGTTTCATGCCTTAGACCGGCCCACTTTAATTCACGACTGACTATATTAAAATAATGTAATTAAAACCTCAGTATATAAGTTCTCTACAGCCTTGTAATTAATTGTATTTTTCAAAAATATCTTCAAATACCCATGATAGTACAAATGATAGTACAAAAAAAATGCTAAAATTTGATAGAGTTATTTTTATAGTTATAATAATGATTTAAAAATGTTAACCATTGACTAATTCTCTAGCCATCTAGTGGCTGTAGTTAAAAATTCATGTTATTTTAATTTTAATTGAATTAAGTGTTTGCTTTCCAGTAGACGGCAGCAATCGTCCACTAAACCCAGGCGCATTTTTCATGTCTATCACTATGAATGAAATTTAGAAATTTAGATCTTTATTAAAGTGGATTTAACATTAAAAAAAAGTTACATGTTACAAAATTACATTTTAATGTGTAATAGCATAGCAAGCAACATAACATAAGTGATAGGCCCTATATTTTATTATTTGCCTAATATTATTACGATATGAGTAAGCTGCATACATGCCTTTATCTTTTGCATGTTTTACCCTCTTCCTTTTTATTTATTTAGGTTACTTAAATCGGCTTAGACCTTTTGCCTTACCATAATTTAGTGTTGATTTAGAACTTGTCCCGCTCTCCCTACAGACGTCACCTTATCCCTTCTTCTCGTATACTTTTGAGTGAGTTGTCTTCTCCGGGCGCACACTCCGAGTCCCTCCCGACCAGGTTAATTTACCCACCGAGTGACATGATATCATTGACGTTACGTGCAAGTGAGCGGTAAAAACCCGATCGCGCATTCATTTGTTTGCCATTGCCCATGTCGTCCAGGCCTAAATCCGTCACTGACTGGTTTTAAGGAAAAAGTAACTTTATGATACTCAGCTTAGTACATTTGGCCGCGTCCACAGTTTCTAGAGCATCCATATTTCAACCCAGTGCCATGACAACACCGGCCCTCGCAGCCAAATAAACAGACCGGCCCACCGGGAATTCACCCGGTGCTCCCGATTAGCCAGTCCGGGCCTGACGTTAGCTAAGTCTATGTCAACAGAGCTCCTGGGTAACTTAGATATACCAGAAATATTAAAATTCTTGAAACCATCACTCACCAAATTCAGTCACTGACCATGTGTCTCAATCAGCTCCCTAGTTCAGTAGTCAGGGCACTGATCAGGGTATCAGCCACATTCACTTTCATTCTGATTCACGGGTAAAACTTTCGCGCTCCCTTCTGGCACGCGCACCTGTTCGCAGTTCACTGAATATGAATCCCCCCCCCCAAAAAAACCTCATCGAATCTACACGATTCACGTAGGTCACCTATTTTGGTTTCAAAACGGCGAATTTCGCCGAAAGGTGAGGGATTTTCATGCCTGGTGTATATTGACGTCTTTCCGCATTTGAAACAACATTCATTCTCGTGTTCATTCATGTTTATTTGATGCTATAAATGGACTAGTAGGAAGAGATGATCGGTTTACGAGCCTCTTAAGCTGAGGCGCTACAGCGATCTGTTACGACCATGGTCACGACACAAAGAGCCACAAAACGGTTTTTATTGTTTGAATTTCTTAAAAAACTACACAGTTTGAAAGCTGAGACTTTGTTTAATATCATAAGTAACCTGGTTTGTCTTGTCTGTCGACGTCAGTGTCCTCTTTGCTCCGCGATGTATTTTTCACTGCGTGTGGCGTGACAGCGCCACGGCTTGTCGGACAAAACAACAGTAACTAAGGCAGGGTAGCCAACTTTTGGACTTTGGCTGGAGTGAGACTCTATAAAAAATTTCAGTTTGCACGTGTGCGCGGAGAAAATGTTTGGTAACCCTAATTTTAAAAATCAATGTCAGTCCATGTTTACTTTGCATAAACCCTGATTTATGCACAAAAAAACTGAATATAATGGAAACGCTTTTTCAAAATGTACAATTAATTTATTGATTGCACTATAAAAAAATAAAGATAAAGGTGAACAAAATAAAGGTGATTAAATAACATGTAAAACAACAACATCAGAACAATAAGAAATATCAAAACAAAAGGGACACATAATAGTTACTCCACTACACACAAGATTCACAAATTAGGTCTGTTGTATGCCACAGTGGCAGTTTTGGCCTGCTTCACTACCTCTGCAGGAGGTTCGTATCTGAAGCAGGGTTCAAGGCTGCTCATTTTCATTGTCATGATTGATGACAGGGTGCCATCAAGTGACAGTCTATTCCTAGTAGGGTTGTCACGATACCATAAAAATGTCTTACGATACTATACCAGCTGAAGTATCACGATACCAAGTAGTATCGTGATACCATGCAGTATACAAAATTAACCAAACTTTCATAAATACATGAAAACAGACCAGATTTTTTTCTGAATACTTCATTAATGAGAATGAATAACAAGCTTTTATTACCAATCAAATGAATCACTGTAAACAAAATTCATCTTAGCACTGCACAGTAGCACAGAAGCTGCATGAAATGACATTACGATGTAGCATTTAAGCATTTGCACTTCAATTACAATTGCATAAATAATGTTTTGAGATTAATGTTTCAAATATAAAAATCTGAATATAGAAATAAATATGTTGGGGGGAAAAATTATAGAATAGGCCTACTTTTAGATGGGAGACTAAAGTCGCCAGTAGGTGGCAGCAAGTGTTAATGATTAAGTCAATGAATCATTCAACCGATTCGTTCAAAATGGCTGATTCATTCAGGAACGAAGCAAATTACTGTTTTTTAGGAATGGCTTAGTGAGTCAGTGACTCGCCCAATTTGTTCAAAAACAGATTCATTTAGAAACGAAACAAAAACAGCGCTTTTGCTCGTGTCATGAACTATCAGGAGCATTTTTGCCAGCATATCTTGAAATTTCCAACCCTGACTGGAGAGCAGCATGTACAGGTCCTTCTCAAAAAATTAGCATATTGTGATAAAGTTCATTATTTTCCATAATGTAATGATAAAAATTAAACTTTCATATATTTTAGATTCATTGCACACCAACTGAAATATTTCAGGTCTTTTATTGTTTTAATACTGATGAT